>OX438653.1:26373974-26973974 GCA_949316385.1 Globia sparganii | reverse complement strand
TGGTGGCTTAGTGGAATTGTCATGGGATGGATTGTGGCTATAAGTTCCGTATCTTTACATAATTAACCAACTTCAAAAAGGTAGAGGTTTCTCAATTCGACTGTTTTTTTTGTATATACGCCTTGGCCAAAAGTATTAGGCACCCCCCATTAAACACGTGCTACTAATAAAGTATAACAAAAACAAAGCTATCTGTTATACAATAGCCCATGAGGTGTATTCAAACGTTAATTAAAACCATAGATAAGGTATTTTGACGTGCCATAAACCACCAGATCCACAATTAGTGAGAAATGGCATTTAATGACAAATATTTAAAGTTTTTCTCAGTTTTCTTTCGCTGTTCATAGTGTCAAGAAGCTAATGTGTGTTATTTATTTGTTAGTAGAAATGCCTAACCAAAGTGAACTTTGTATAGAAAAACGGATAAAAGTCCAGATTCTCCACGAAGAGGGCAAATCCCAGGTAGAGATCGCCAAGGAGACTGGTTCTCACACAATCATCATCTGCCTAGCCTTTTCTCAACTATGTCGGGGTCGGCTTCCAGTCTAACCGGATGCAGCTGAATACCAGTATTTTACATGAAGCGACTGCCTATCTGACCTCCACAACCCAGTTACTGGGTAATACGATACGCCTTGGTAAGACTGGTTGTCAGACTTTTGGGCTTCTGACTACCCGTAACAATTACCCGTAATCTCCGGCAATTGTAAATAGATTTCAAAAAACATTTTTTTATTTCACCTCAGGGATGGTCCCTAATAATTTTATTAACTTTGCTTTGGAAGTTTTTGAGTTAGCTTCAATAATATGTATTTTTGCCACTTAGTTTATATTGATGATGTTATAAGAACTTCCTGTCACTGATATTTACATAGCAAGTAGTGATAAACGAATTTGTGTGGAGTAAGCACAACTTAAAAATGAAAAATAAAAACATTTATACAAAAAAAAAAAAAAACAACCGAGTTCCAAAAAAGACACTTTGATTTCGGAAGTCCGTGGCAAACAACGAAAATGTGAACCCAACGACACCGAATTCCGAAATCAAAGTTATTTTTTACTTTGTCGTGTTTTTTTTTTGGAAGTCGGTTGTTGTTTTTTTTTTGGAAAAAAGTTTTTATTATAACATGTTAAACGGTACCCCATAAAAGATCAGTCTACTTTAGCCAGTCTGAAACCTGCTTGAACTAATAGATCCCTATTTCCAGTACTTAAATTATGTCTTTCTGTTGGAATTTGTGAACAAAACCTCATTATATAAGTCTATGATGAAAGCATCAAGATGACTGTTTGTATCTATTACCTTCTGGATCTCATGTGTTGTAATGTGTCCGTACAAATGAATTATTTCTTATTTAACTCTTTATTGTTTATTATTTCCACGCCTTTATAACAGGTTATGGGCCCAGAACACCTACTCAATAAGGGTTTTTGATTCATTTCTCGGAAAGTTATTTTTGTAAGAAAAAAAAAAAAAACGATCGGCACATGTTTTTATTTTTTCCGTGAGTTTTCTCATCTGGTTTAGAATAATAAAAATGACCAGCGAAGCACATAGTTCGACAGGAATTCCAATAGAAAAGCTGCAGGGCATGGAAAATTACAATAACTGGAAGTTTTCCATGAAGATGCTCCTAATGCACGAGGACCTACTCGAATGTATTGAGTCCACCGGCGGAAGCAAAGATATCAGAAAAAATCAGCGCGCGCTTGCAAAAATTTGTCTGTCTGTACTTCCCAATGCTTTTTCGCTTGTGCGTAACGCAAAATCAGCTTATGAAGCATGGACAAATTTACAAAAGGCTTATGAGGACAAGGGTCTGTGCAGACGCTTAGGATTACTGCGGTTGCTTTTTGGAACTAAGCTCGAAGAGAATGCTTGTAACATGGAAGCTTACATTACGAAAATAACGGAAATTGCACAACAATTGCATGACATAGGTTCTCCACTAGACGATGACTTCATAGCAGTCATCATGTTGAGCGGACTGACATCCGATTACGACCCGCTCATCATGGCGTTGGAGAACTCTAGTGACAAGCTTGTCAGTGAAACTGTGAAAATGAAATTATTACAGGAATTTTACAGAAGAGATGACAAGACGGAGACTGCATCGGCTTTGACTACCATCAAGAAGATCAAATGTTACCGATGTAAGAAACCAGGACACACAAAGAAGAATTGCCCTAAGAATGCTGCTTCTACGACTCCAGTGAGTAATGTCAAGGACAAGAAGAAGGTGTTATTGTCAGCATTGTCGGTAAATCTCAAAAATGATGTCTGGTACGTAGACTCTGGTGCAACCAACCATATGTGCAACAACAAGTGTTATGTCAGAGTTGAAATCAACTAAAGAACTCTCTGTAAACATTGCAAATGGTGATCACTTGTGTACTGCAGGATTAGGTAAAGTTAGAATTAAGTTAGATAGCGGTTTTAGAACAATAACTAATGTTTATTTGGTTCCTCAACTGTCAACTAACCTTTTATCAGTGAGTGAGTTAACAAGAAAAGGTTATACAGTCAATTTTAATTCTAAAACCTGTAGAATAATGGACGGGCATGAAACCATAGCTACTGCTAGTTATGTGAATGGTATTTTTCAATTAGATTCTATAGGGAATAGCAGTAGAGCTGATGTTGGAGTGCAGCCTCAATGCATGGTGTCTGACAGCAGCAGTAAATCACTACTGGACTGTGATGTGTCAGAGCAAGAGCAGTGCAGCTTGGTGTCACAGGAAGTATGGCATCGTAGGCTGGGGCACCTCAACTCTAGGAGCATGAATGTCATGAGACAAGGAGTTTCTGCAACATCAAGGAATCCGTCACCAAACGACTGTCCCGCATTGTAGTCAACAGAATGGTGTGGCAGAAAGAGCTAATCGTACCATCATGGACAAAGCTCGCTGTATGCTAGAAGATGCTGGTCTTGACAAACGTTTTTGGGCCGAGGCCGTAAACACTTCAGTGTATCTGAAGAACCGCTCACCTACAAAAGCTGTCATGGGCATGACACCACTGGAGAAATGGACCAATACTAAGACAAATGTAAGTCATCTGCGTACATTTGGTTGCGTGGCTTATGCTTTGACTTCAAATCACAAGAAACTGGATTCGAAGGCAAAGAAATATATTTTTGTAGGTTACTGTAATGATACAAAGGGTTACAAACTCATTGATCCAGAGAACCCTCAGCATTGCATTAAAGCACACCATGTGAGATTTTTAGAAGATCATTTTTGGAAGAAGGATCTGTCAAATGATGATACGAATCAAGTGGTTCATGTTGTTTCACATACAGAACAGACAGTTAGGACAAACGAAAACACGGGGGATGTAAGTCCACAGTGTGTGTCTGAAAATTGTCTTCCTGATGACAGAAATAGGAACAGGGACACAGTATCTAGTATCAATGACAGTAGTATTTCATCTGAAGCAGATAATTCGTCGGATGAAACCTATATTCCAGGTAGTTCAAGTGAAGACTCGACAACTACAGACTTCACTGATGCTGTAAATGAAGATCTATTTGCACAACTGGTAGCTCAACAGTACAGGGATCTTGGAGACCCGGAGACTGTTAAGGAAGCAATTGATTACAATGAAACTTTTTCGCCTGTTGTCCGTTACTCTACTATCCGTTTGTTATTAGCACTAGCTGCAGAATATGATCTGGAAATAAATCACCTAGACGTCAAAACAGCTTTTTTGAATGGTGATCTTAAAGAGCATGTGCTAATGGAACAACGAGAAGGTTTTGTTAAGAAAGGACAAGAAAATAAGGTTTATAAGTTGGATAAAGCCGTTTATGTTTTAAAACAGGCTGCTAAGTCATGGTATGAAAAAATTAACGGAGTGTTAATAAATAAACTCCATTTCAATAAGATGCCTTCAGAACCATGTGTCTATTATAAAGGACAAAAGAGGGAAATGGTTATAATTGCCCTTTATGTCGACGACATAATGTTATTTTCTTCATCGATATCCAAAGAAAGAGATATAGTGAAAGAAAAACTCATGTCAGAGTTTGAGATGAAGGATTTGGGACCTGCTCATCAAATATTGGGCATGAGAGTATGCAGGAATAAAGAATCGATTACTTTAGATCAGTCACATTACATTGAAACTGTTCTACGTAAATTTAATATGACTGAATGCAAACCGTCTCTAACCCCTATGGAAGCAGGATTGAAACTGAAGAAAAGTGAAGTCAAGGATACTCGTTTCGACTATAGAAATGTCATAGGTTGCTTAATGTATATTTCAGTTTGTTCCAGACCAGATATCTCGCATGCAACAAGTTTTTTGAGTCAATTTAACGAATGCTTCGGTGAAACACATTGGAAAGCTGCGAAAAGGGTCCTGCGATATCTCAAAGGTACAAATCATTACTTTCTTAAATATGTTAAGGGCGGATTGGTCATAAATGGCTACACAGATGCTGATTGGGCATCCAACGAGGTTGATCGTCGTTCATACACAGGGTATGTATTTAAATTAGGTGATTCTGTTATATCTTGGGAAAGCCGTAAGCAGAGGACTGTGGCTCTATCAAGTACTGAAGCAGAGTACATGGCTATTTCAGATGCTTGCAAAGAGGCATTGTTTTTACGTATTTTTATGAATGAATGCCTTCAAGTTCATTGTAAGATAAATTTGTACAATGATAATCAGTCGGCACAAAAACTATGTTCTAATTCAATGTTTCATGCTCGTACCAAGCATATAGATATAAGACACCATGTTATAAGGGATATTGTAATTAATAAATTTATTGATGTCTGTTATATGCCTACAGGTGACATGGTAGCTGACTTGCTCACTAAACCTTTAACTAAAGAGAAACATGTTAAGTTTTCTTTGTCTCTTTTGTCAGTGTAATATGTATTATTATTCTAATTATTTCTATGTAATGTAATATCTAATATTTCTTAAATTATTGTAGTAATAATTAACAATATTATATGAGTAACATTCGTGTTTTTATAAGACAATAGTTTAAGGGGTAGTGTTGTGATTTAATTAAAAATGGTAGGCATAGTTTTGTTCAAGGGGTAGTGTTGGAATTTGTGAACAAAACCTCATTATATAAGTCTATGATGAAAGCATCAAGATGACTGTTTGTATCTATTACCTTCTGGATCTCATGTGTTGTAATGTGTCCGTACAAATGAATTATTTCTTATTTAACTCTTTATTGTTTATTAATTCCACGCCTATTATAACACTTTCACCTCTTTTACTAAAAATATGTACTTAAATGATTTTCCTTACATAAGTACATTAAATATATTAAGAGGGTACATTCTTGGCAGTGGCGGATTTACACATTTGCCGCCAGTAGGCTATTCAAATTTTGCCGCCTCTACCGATCTCTACAATAATGTCCCATGTCTTTTGCACACTGCTTCGACACGCTTAATTCTATCGCCTTTTCTTCAAAATACTTAAAATGTTCTGGTTCAGGTGCAAAAAGATTGTAAAGATCGGCAACAGTGATCAACGGTAGAAGCTTGAATTTGAGCATTCACCTTGTTTATCAATTCCAACAAAAAAACATGGTAGGTATATAAATATTAATCTTTTTAATTTCAGTACGACATTAAAAAAAATGTTAGCTTCAAATTTGCCGCCCCTAAAATCTGCCGCCCTAGGCTCCAGCCTTCTCAGCCTGTTGGTAAATCCGCCACTGATTCTTGGCAGTTTTAATATGCAAAGATTGATCAGCTTCACTTTTCAAGTTATATGGAAAAGGTAAAGCTTATCAATCTTCAGAGAGCTAAGTTTGTAAGATGAAGTAAACCTGACGTGATATGAAGCTTATGATTGATTCATGTTGCAACAACTTTCACGGAGTGATAAGGTGTATGTTAGAATGTGTGTCTGTTTGAACTGTATCTGTGACTGAAGGACGTCCAATAAGAAGGGCAAGTGAAATATTCAAAGTGCAGTATAATTGAGTGGCTTCCAAAGTAAGGTGGCGGTATCTGCGGGACGTCACGTCGTGCAATAAATATGTGCAGCATCCGGCCGGCTCCGTCCGGGGCCGCGCGACACCGACCGGACACGGCAAGCATCTAGGCCAGTTCTCAGCTCAAATCCATTCCACGCCTCTTCTAATACCTTCCTCTTTAAATAGATAACATTTCGAACAAGTACTGTCGCCACTTATTAAATTATATTTAACCGTGGGTCACTGAATAGATAATAAAGTGACTACATTAATAAAATGCTTAAAATGATGAATTAACTTCTCGCTTGCAAGTGAGGAACATGAGAATTTATAACAACCCTTTGATATTGATAGGTGGTGAACTCTGACAACTTATTACTTATGTAAGTAGGTAGTTTATGAATGTTTTAGACTTTCAGTTATCTTTAGTATAACGTCGCCTTTTGAGACGCATCTACCTCGTACTATTAAGTATTCTGTGTCTTTAGGTAAAGGCAGTTACTATAATATTGTATGTACTAGCTTCTGCCCGCGACTTCGTCCCCGTAAATTTTTTTTGTTTCCCTGACTCACCCCGTCGCAACGTGTCGCCGGCCTGCGCTATTACTTCGTTTTCGCTTGGCGAAAACTTTAGACTTTTTTCTTTTTGCTCAACTCCTAAGGGTCCTAGCGTCAAGTTTAATAGAATATAGCCTTCCTCAAGAACTGGGCTATCAAACGCAAAAATATTTTTATATATGCGACCAATACTTCCAGAGATTTAGAGCTTTCAAACCGTATTTCAAACAAACAAACTCTTCAGCTTTATTATTAGTATTATTTTAAAACTATGATATCTCCTAAGATATACATTGACATCAAATGATGTCAGAGGCAATTTTGTTCAAAAATAAATACATGTGATGAATAACGTATTTATTTGGATAAGGATTAATACCATGTTTATAAAAACACCTTCGCAAATAATGCACTATTTTAGAACAAATTTGGTTAGCATAAAAGAGGTGTTCACGCATCATACGCGTGCACCAGCAGCGGCGGGGAACGCGCGGGCGGAGGGGTCAAACAGCTGATCAAGCCTCGGCCGCGCCCCACTACTCGTCTATCTACTCGTCTACAGATCGGTCAACAGCGGACGTACCGTGCGATCAATATATTAATTCATAGTTTTGTTATCCAAACTGGATAATTAAATAAGTATTTTCTAGAACGAGTCAGTTTATTTCATATTCTAAACAATTGGCGACCGTCTTCGATATCAAGCAAATTCTGCAATCATCGGATCAAAAGTACCAACGGGTAACCGCTACACGAATTTGAATTTTAACCGAAAGGAAGATTGGATCGGATTGCTGCTTATGCTGCCTTCTGCCCTGGTGGAGTGAAAAGTTTGCTGAGGACTGCTGGACATCTGGCTGGATACTCAAGGGAAGTTGGCCTACATAATCCTATCCACTAATTCTTATTCTTTCCCTTCGAACTTGTGTGCACTAGCTGCTCCGAAAGCGCCAATGAGATAGCATTTCGTGTGCACGTACTATCTTTTATAATTTACGCTTCGGCTATTGCAAGAGCTTGCCAGTACCTACTTACTGCATTATAATATTCTTTTCTTAAACTTAAATCTTATTCAGTTGTAGTAATTAGAGTATCAGCTTATACTTTAAAATATCCATACACGCATATGCATAAAGCTGATCCTTCCCTAGCTACATATCTAAAAGTATACATCAATTTATACAAATATTGCCTAGTCATTTTTTCCGTCATCGACATTTTTTTTTTTTTGTTTTTCCGCCTACCGTCTTATTGATTTCTTGTTAACTTGTTCGCATTTATGCAAAATTCCAGATAAATTCTAAGGGGACTGCCTAACGTCGCGCCTAGCAGTTTCCATTCCGCTGTGCCCAGTGCTTAGCTTGTGGTTGGCGAGCCCATCGAGTGTTTGAGTGGCGACTGCAGGTGGGCGGCTGGATCAAAGTGCGACGGAACCGTTGGTTTGATCATTTCATTCTCTTGCCTAGTTCATTGTTTAATTTTATTGTTTGCAATAATTAGTTATGGAAGGAAAAGAGAGTTTGAAGGAACTTGTTAAAAGGCGTAGCATAATGAAAGGAAGATTAACAAAGTTTAAAGATTATGTGAATGTCTTAATCCAGGTGGGCGCGAATAAATTGACTAGTATTCAGGTCAAAGAATTATCTTTACGGGTTGATAAGTTTCAAGAGTTGCTATCAGATTACAACGTGATGCAAACAGACATAGAATTACTCTCTTCAAATGAAGATGAGCAGCTAACTGAACGGGAATCTATTGAATCACAATTCTTCTTTCTTCTTTCCACAGCTAAAGACTTGATTGAATGTGCTAATTTAGAGAAAAAATCAGTGAATGATGAAAGTATGTCGAACCAATGTTCACATTCCGTGAATTCTATAAAATTACCTACTATAAATTTACCAAAGTTTGATGGGAACTATTTGAAATGGTTAGAGTTCAGGGACACTTTCGATTCCCTCGTTAATAAAAACGACTCGATTCCATTAATTAATAAATATCATTATCTCAGATCAAGCTTAGAAAATAGTGCCGCTGTAGTTATAAGGTCGATTGAGTTTAACGCTGATAGTTATGAGAATGCATGGCAAATTTTATGTGACCGTTATAATAGTAAAAATATTTTAATAAATAACCACCTAAAGTCACTGTTAAGCATCGATCCTATTGTGAAAGAATCGTTTAAGGCATTGCGGTACTTAATTGATCACATATAAAAAAACTTGAGTTCTTTGCACACTCTAGGGCTTCCTACCGAGCAGTGGGATGTTTTAATAATATTCATGGTCTCAGCAAAGTTGGATTCCACCACTAGTATGAAATGGGAGGAATATAGGAATACTTTATCGGATTTACCGTCGTTGGATAACTTTTACTCATTTTTGCGCAACCGAGCAGACATTTTGGAAACTACCCACTATAATAGATCTGATAAACAGGAATATAATAAGGCATACTCTAAGAATAATAAACCAGTGAGATCTTTCTTGGCTGCTTCGGATTCGAGTACTACAAAATATCAATGCGTAATTTGTAATCAGAATCATTTTGTTCATGAATGTTCGAAGTTCAAGCAAATGAACTACGACGATAGAATTAGCGAAGTAAATAAGTTAAGACTATGCACTAAATGCTTGCGTAGTGGGCATAAGAGTCATCAGTGTCGTTTGAAGGGTTCTTGCCAGATATGTAAAGGGAAGCATAACACTTTGATTCATAAAAGCGAAATTAATTCTTGCGTAGAACAAAATGCAAATAATACACTAAACGTGCCGGTTACGTTATCAACTACGACGATGACTCACACGTTGTTGTGTACGGCGCAGATAGAAATCGTTAATGAGTCAAACAATAAAAGGATTAAGGCGCGAGCATTGTTAGACACTGGTAGTCAATCGTCATTTTTAACAGATGTTATGCGAGAGAAATTAGGGTTCAATAAGAGCTCCAGTGAAAGCTTAAATGTTTGTGGGCTTAATAACATTAAAACTAACATTTTAGGAAAGTGTGTCGTAAAAGTTAATTCTTATTTAACTGCATACAGTGCTCAGGTCTCTTGTTTATTAGTGCCAACCATAACAGGTATTTTACCCAGTGTCGAAATAGACATTCAAGAATTAGATATTCCGTGCGGTATACAGCTAGCGGATCCCAAGTTTTTCCAGCCCTCCACTATAGATGTGTTGTTAGGGGCTGACATATTTTGGAACATTATTGGGACAAATCAAATTAAACTAGGGTCTAATAAGCCTACTTTACAAGAATCACAATTGGGATGGTTAATAGCCGGCCCAGTCGGTATCAGTCAATCCAAATCTAAGGTCTATTGTTATTTCAATCAATTTTCGAACATTGATAATTCTCTGAAGAAATTTTGGGAGATTGAAGAACTACCTGCAGAGAGAAAAACATATTCATTAGAAGAACAGTTTTGCGAAACTGACTTTATAGAAAACACGAGCCGCTTACCTGACGGTCGGTTTTGTGTCCGTATGCCATTAAAAGAACCCGAAACTAGTCTTGGTGATTCATATTATCTGGCTAAGAAACGTTTCTTGAATTTAGAATTAAAGTTAAACAAAAATCAGAAACTTAAGGAGTCGTACACTAAATTTATAAATGAATATAAAGAGTTAGGTCATTTGAGTGAAGTAGCTCGCCCAGAATTTGGTAATTACCTTCCGCATCACTGCGTGATACGTGAGAAGAGTGAAACGACGAAATTGAGAGTGGTATTCGACGCCTCAGCCAAAACTTCCTCTGGTAAGTCATTAAATGACATACAGGCTGTAGGTCCAGTTGTGCAATCCGACTTATTCTCAATTTTGTTACGCTTTCGCGGGCATAGATTTGTTCTCTTAGGCGACATTGAGAAAATGTACCGACAAACGGCCTTGCATCCTTCTCAACGTCACCTTCAGTTAATTCTGTGGAGGGACTCATCTCCTGCGGAACCCGATAATAATAGTCATTTAAAAGTTTTACAATTAAACACAGTAACGTATGGGTTGGCCAGCGCTCCGTTTTTAAGCACCAGGTGTTTATTACAATTAGCTAAAGAATGTAAAGACGACACTATCGCGAACATTATCAAAAGTGATTTTTACGTAGATGACTTGAATACGGGAGCGGATAGTGAAAGTGAATTACAGCATATATATATAAATATTAAGGAAATTTTAGATTCAGCATGCTTCCCCTTAAGAAAAATTCGCACCAACTGTTTACTGGCATTTGCTGGTGATGATAATAAGTTCGACCCGGTAGATTTAACTAAAGAATCCAGTGTGCTAGGTTTGAATTATTCTCCAAAACTAGACATTATTGAGTTTCCCTCAAAGGTCGAATCGCCACCACAAATTATTACAAAAAAGGTCGTTATAGCTACTATTTGTAAAATATTTGATCCTTTAGGATTAATTTGTGCATGCATTATTAATATAAAACTCTTTTTACAGCAGCTATGGGTCATTAAGTTAAGTTGGGAGGAGCCTATACCACAAAACCTATTAAATACATGGTTCAAATTCATGTCTAATTTGCACTTCCTTTCTAATATTAAAATTAGCAGAAATGTTCTTTGTAATTTCCCGATATCCATAGAACTGCATTGTTTTGTCGATGCGTCACAGAAAGCGTATGCGTCATGTGTATACTTACGTTCCATAAATGACAAAAATGAGGTTACGGTAAGACTTTTGTGCGCAAAGGCAAGGGTTGCACCTTTAAAGCCTATTACTATACCAAAATTGGAATTACTTGGTAATTTACTGGGAGCTAGATTATGTAATAAAATTATACAGTCATTGCGATTTAATATAAGTGGCAAAACGATTTGGACTGATTCAACTGTAGTTTTAGGATGGTTAAAAACAGATGTGAGAAATCTTAAAATGTTTGTCTGCAACAGGGTTAATGAAATTAATGAGTTAACAAATGGTTTTGAACACAGACATGTACCTACGGATATGAACCCAGCTGACTTGGCTTCAAGGGGAGTTGAACCCCAGGACCTACCATCTTCTTCTTTGTGGTGGGAAGGTCCTTCTTTCCTAAAGAAGGAACGTTTAGAATGGCCACAGAATTCGTTCGTAGCTCAAAAATTACCAGAGTCAAAGGTACATTCGTTATTAAGTGCAGCAAACAATTCTGCTGACAATAGTTTATTTATAGATTTCAACAAGTACTCCAGTTTCAATAAAATAAGTAGAATATTTGCGTATGTTCTACGTTTTGCTAATAACTGTAATAAAAATAAACAAAGGTACTCAGGCCCTATAAACTCAGATGAAATAAATAATTCAGTTATGCTATTAATTAAATTTGGTCAATTACAATCATTTTCGTTCGAAATTGGGTTACTTAAGCAAGGGAAAACATTACCACAGAAAAATAAATTGTTACAGTTAACTCCATTTATAGATTCAAATGACATTGTTCGTGTGGGTGGTCGTTTAGAGAACTCGAATTATAATTTTGATAAGAAGCACCCTATAATATTAAATTCAAAACATCATTTAACTAAATTAATAATGATTAATGAACATACACGTTTGTTCCACGCAGGTCAACAGCTACTGTTAGCATCAGTGCGTGATAAGTACTGGCCTATTGGAGGGAGATGCTTAGCGCGGCAAGTGGTTAGACAGTGTATTATTTGCGTTCGTCTGCGAGCGAATACGGTGCAACCGATAATGGGTCATTTACCTGAAGCGCGTACTAATGCTTGTTTCCCATTCTACTCGTGTGGAGTTGACTTTGCTGGACCCTTTATGATAAGTAACCGTAAAGGTCGTGGTAACCGAATTAGTAAATGTTACCTATGTTTATTTGTGTGCCTTAGTACAAAGGCAGTTCACTTGGAACTGGTGAGTGAACTGACTACGCAAGCTTTTATTTTATGCCTAAGACGATTTGTGTCACGCAGAGGAAAATGTCATGAGATCTTTTGCGACAACGGCAGGAATTTCGTAGGAGCCAACAATGAATTAGGCAAGCTGCTTAGATCTAGCCGTCAGTCTGTCAGTGATTATTCCACTTCTGAAGGAATCAAATTCGTATTTAGCCCCGCTTATTCTCCCCACTTCGGCGGAATATTTGAGGCTGGAATCAAATCAGCTAAATTCCATTTAAAACGTGTAGCTGGAAAGGCTGCTTTGACGTTTGAGGAGCTAGCAACGCTGTTCACACAGATTGAAGCTATCCTGAATTCACGCCCGCTGACTCCTCTCTCGTCCAATTGTACTGATCCTTCTCCTCTGACCCCAGGCCACTTCCTAATTGGGAGACCACTTATGTCTATTCCAACGAAGCCCATCACCGCTACCAGACCTAATAGACACGAGCTCCTAGAGAAGATAAGGCAGCACTTCTGGGAGAGATGGCGCCGGGAGTACATCTCTGAGCTGCAGCAGCGCACCAAATGGCGCACCGGACAACAAGGACTCACCAGCGGGGACGTGGTTGTACTGAAGGAAGACAACTTACCGCCATTACAATGGCGGCTAGGGCGCGTGTGTCGCCTCTATCCAGGAGCCGACGGCGTCAGCAGGGTAGCTGACGTCACTACTTCAAGGGGCATTATACGAAGGGCTGTCAATAAACTATGCCTTTTACCAACTTCAGAATCCAAGGATGACAACGAAGTACAGAGGGCCGCTTCCAGGCTCCCTTCCTCATCAACGTCTTGAAAGCTAAGGCTTTCAACGCGCCGGAGGATGTTCACGCATCATACGCGTGCACCAGCAGCGGCGGGGAACGCGCGGGCGGAGGGGTCAAACAGCTGATCAAGCCTCGGCCGCGCCCCACTACTCGTCTATCTACTCGTCTACAGATCGGTCAACAGCGGACGTACCGTGCGATCAATATATTAATTCATAGTTTTGTTATCCAAACTGGATAATTAAATAAGTATTTTCTAGAACGAGTCAGTTTATTTCATATTCTAAACAGAGGTTATAGTGAGCTAACCTTAAAAGATAGACATATGCTGTCGCGGACTTTTTTTTAAAGCTTCTAAAGGGAAACAATTCTATAATACATGATTTTTGCGAAACTTTAACCGTTTACGCAGCGCACGCAGCGGAAGCTCTCAATAGGAAAAAAAATCCCCCGATTTTGAAACATTCTTCATTGGTGCTCCGCTCCTATTGGTTTTAGCGTGATGATATATAGCCTATAGCCTTCCTCGATGAATGGGCTATCTAACACTGAAAGAGTTTTTCAAATCGGACCAGTAGTTCCTGAGATTAGCGCGTTCAAACAAACAAACAAACTCTTCAGCTTTATAATATTAGTATAGATTTAATTGTGTATCTAGTTTATGATTAAAAGCAAGTGTTTACCTTTAATTTCTAGCCAATTCTGGAAAGAGTGATCTGTGCAATGATCAGCCGACGATAGTGCCATTGTATTAGTGTTTATACAATCTACTCTGCTTTTCGGAATCCTAGTCTACTCATTACTACATACTGGGGCTCCTGTGCATTCCACTTTGAGCTTTACTTCTTTGCGTTAGAGATATAAATAGTTTGGCTTGTGAGCGGGCGACAAACGCGCTCGTTCTGCAAATTCCTCGTTATTAAATCTCGTGACCGTAAAAACAAGGTGAAGTAGGTTTTCTTTACGCCCCCCGTGCCACCCGCGCCCCCACCAGCAACCACCCCCGCGCCCCTCCCGCGCCCCCGCGCCCTCCCGCTGTCGCAGTTTACACGTCCCCCGTCTCTTTGTTCCTGTTTATTTAATCTTTGAAAACTTTAAACTCACCGGTGCCCCCAGGGTGTGTTTCGGTTTATAATAGAAAAGGACGTTCTGTCTATCATAAGTTGTGTTAGAGAACAGCTTGGCCAGACCATCAGTCTGCTGTACAGCCTCAGTGCTAGTAGCGGGCTCCCATGACCTTGCATAACTTGCGTCTTCCTCAGGCGTATCCATTTAGTTGGATGTCCCATTGTAAACATTACATTTTTGGGTTAATGTCGATTATCTTAATATACCTAGGCCGAGGTACACACAAGTTAATTACACAAAGGTTAATAATTTAGAGTTAGTTATACTATGTTACCCTTTTCAGATTAAATGGAAGGGTCGCGAATGTTTTCGGTCCGAAACATTGAACAATTAGGACTGTTTTATGAAATTAATATTTGTTTTGAAAGTTGTTAACGAAATAGGCACTGTTATCGTCAAGTATAGCAATGTGAGTGCTGGCAATAGAACTGATAACACACGAACAAGTCGCCGCCGGACGTGCACGCACATTATATCAGTGTAATTGAGCCAACTACATAGTTAGGCTACTATTTGAATTAAGTGCAGTGCGAGTGTGCAGTGAACAGTCAGGTGCTGGAGGGTCACTCCAGCAAGGAATGGGAAATTGCTACTGAAGGCTGCGGATGTCGATCTCAGGACGAGCTGCACGAACAACTGTACGTCGTTTGCTCCCGCGTCACTAATCCTACTTTCTGTGTATTTTGGCTGCTGAGACCAAAACTACAAACGTAGTACGGGGTTTTACAAAAATGTGGCTGTGTTTTGCTACGACTTCCACGCGAACGAAGTCGCGGGCAGAAGCTAATTGCCTAATAATGATGGTGTTTTGCCGCCCGACATAGAGGCCGACAGTGACATTGCTCACGCCTGCCTGGCACTATTGTTTGCGACTTTATCAAGTCCTAACTTAAAGTAATACGTGTGTACGTGTATTCCTCTTGGTTCTTTCTGCTTCGTCCGCTTTCTGCGAGTATTGTGCGATGTCCTCGGTCTGCGGTCGGGTACAGGTTCCCACATACATTGCATCACTTTAAACCTGTCTTTTGTCTCCTCACTTTGGCGGCAACAATCGAACCCTAGCAAGAATTACAAAACATCATAATTATGTTCTTTATCGAATTGAACTCAGCTTATATAAGCTTTTATATAGTTTGCATAGGTTCGTGCGGAGTTATTGGTAAAGATTATTCTTGTTCATCTATGTATACTTATGTGAATGGTGAACTGCATCGTTATGTTATTTTAAAATTAATAGTTAGTGGTCCAACTTAGGTTCAGTGAAAATAAATATAGTTTTAGATTTTATGGAAATAAACGTGAGCTTGGGTAGGTAGTGCACTCGCGTGCTTTCATCCGACATTTTGTTAAAGAAGTGACGGATTTACTCAAGAATGTTTGTATAATTAGTACTCGTATAGCTTAGCTTAGTAATGTGCAATCATTACTCGCGACGCGACGGGCGACTTTAGAGTCACCATCCGCCCGTGTCCGCCCGTGTCTGCCGTGTGCGTCCGTGTCTGTCCGCGTCCGCATGTGATCGCTCATTGCACGCTCATCAGCTTAACAGCCACATAAATGAGCGGTGAGTGTTGTGACACCACGAATATAACTTGCGCCACTTTAATGATTTTACCCAGAAGAGGAGAACGGACGCGGTTTACTGAGGAATGTCGCCGAGCTTAGATAATAAAGCTTTGATTTTATTTTAACAGTTTGTTCTCGTAATTGGGGTTATTTAATGATTATACTGTTTGCTCTCTGTTTATAGAACAAACTGTGCTTAAGCAATTCGCACCGTCCAGTTGGGAAGGCACCTGAGCCAATAAACAAAGCGCTAAGTTCCAAAACAACAGCACTTATACTAAAATCTGGAGCAGTGCAACGGTATTATCGCGAAAATGTCTTGAGGCCCGTGCCGGGGCGGGGGCCGGAGCCGGAGCCGGGCGCGAGCGAAAAGGAGCGGAGCGGAGCGACGCGCGACGTGGCGCCCACTGCGGATATCCAATAAACCGTCGCACCTCGTGCACTCAACGCGTCCGCTTGTTCGCGCCTTTTACTGCAACGAACACGTTCTCGCGTCCCTCGTCATGCGAGTTGCATCTAGGTTAGGTCGCGGCTAGCTGGAAATCGTCCCTTGTCCTTGTTGCGCCGCGCGCCGCTACACACACGCTTACGTCACTCTTGTAGCAATCTAAGAAAGGGTCAAAGGGTGGTTTATATCGGGGTTGGAGGGATTTCTATTTCGTCTGTATGTAAACCGAGTATGATGAATGTGCTTTTTATTTTGTTTTGGTTTTATAAAAGTAACTAGCGACCCACCCCGGCTTCGCACGGGTAGATATTGGTATTTATCAAACATTTTAAAAATTATAAATTTTAACACGCTCTTGACAGATTTTCCATGCTTAGAATACTTGATCAAGTCTGCTTTTGACAAAACAAACAATCATAATCATCCGTTTAGGAGCTATGATGCCGCAACAACCCACAGATAGATACACACATCTTAGACACATAGATCCACACGTTAAACTTATAGCACCCCTCTTTGTGTGTCTGGGCTTAGTAAAAAAATAGTATATTATAAAGATAATTTAGATAATATTATTACTTTAAGTTTTTTTATTTTTTCAAATGTTTTTTTTTTCTATTTCTTTTTTAACATGAAAAAGTAGTTATTGTGACAAAACTGTAATAAGTAGTCATATAGTATCGCAGACTTTTTGATGTCCTCTATACAATTGTAGTACATCAGTTTGCTCTATTGTCAATAGTTTCCGCAGCGTACGCGATATAAGGATTTTTTTGGTATATTTTTCACACCTTGGGTTACACTATCCAAGTTTTCATAAGGATTCCTAACTTTTTGAAAATATTCTATAACCTATGTTCGTTAGGGATAATGTAGGATTCTAATGGTGAAAGAATTTTTTAAATCGGTACAGTAGTTTCGGAGCCTATTCAATTCAAACCAACAAACAAATCTTTCATCTTTATAATATTAATAATAAACATAATAAATAAATAATAATATTAGTGTAGATAAGTGTTTCTTGTAATTTTTGTAAAAACCAGCTTCGAAAGGTTTAGTAACTGCAAAAGAAAAAAACTTGATCAACTTTGTAGTGAAATTGTCGTTAGAAGAGAACATTCATCAGTTTCAGTTTGTTGAGTACTGTAACGATACGGTTTAACAACTTTTTTTTTGGAAAACATGCGGATCTATATTATATAAGATTATTTGTCATTCTATCGCGCTCTGTACAAAAAGGGTTATTATTATGTGAAGTGGTTTTAAATGTGGACAGCGTAGTACCCTCAGTCGAGCACTATAAGTACAGGTGCGTAAAGCAAGAGAGCGCCATCTTTGTTTGACATATCACGCTTGTCTACCCCGAAGGGTTGGGCAGAGGTGTAGCACATTCCGCCAGGCCCATGTAACAGGGGCGAGCTCATTGCCAACAACCGGCACACATGCAGGCTCCAGGCTCCGGGCGGCTACTGACACATCTCAGATGGACAAACTCAATAAGTAACACTTTTCTTAACCTGGGAATGATTGCCTCGTTGGTCCTGAACCAACGAGGCAATCAAAATAAAGTTAAATAAGCCAAAATAAATAATATTATTGCATAAAAGACTCCAACCGCATGATGATAGTTGATCCTCCGTGCAGTTACGTCAATGATCCCTTTTATCAATTGTTTGGAATTTTTATTGCAACATAAACAGAGTACGGAATATCAATGTTTGATATGCTTAGAATAGCTACTAACAGGCAATTAGGTCATTAGCATCAATATCGCAGAGAATCTTAACTACGATGCAAATTAATTTCCAATATTTTTGAATATTTTGATTCAGCGCTTTGTCGTCGTGAAAATTTTCCACTTTGGTGGCGTCACGGCGTGCGGTCGAAATGAAGAAGTAGTCTGGCTATGTGGTGGAGAGCAGGCTTCGTGCGGGAGAACCGTGCGCGGAGCGGACTCAAAGAGACGACGTGTGACCCACTGTGATGTCCCATGGCCGCTGGCCGCGCGGCACTACTACTGTGATACTATTGTCCACTACACAATACTTCTGGCGTGTGTTTAGTTCGGCGTCACATTCTGTTGAGCGACTAGATGTTCCATGTGTAACTTGTCTATGATTGCTTACGTTTTCTATTAAATATTAAACTGTTTCGTGAGTTGTTTCTCAAATTCCACCTATATCGACATCGTCGCGCCGCTCTGCTGAGAGAACAGCTGATCATACTGACTTATACATACATTATAAAGGTTCAATAATTTGACCACATAGCTCGCTGGCACGTAGTATTTTTACCGACATAGCTTGCAGAGTAAGCAATCTGTAGAACTGTAGTGATGGTGGGTTGGCTACGTTTGTCCAAGGACCGATGGCCAGTGGAGCAGACGAGCCCTGGAGTGGAGACCGCGTATCGACAAGCGTAGTGTGGGACGCCTCCCGGCGCAGCCTGGGAGAGGCCTATGTCCAGCAGTGGCCTACGATAGCTGAGTTGATTGAGTAATTTGATTTGACCAGCGAAACCGCATATCCAAAAGAGACACTTAAAAAAAAATGACTGAAGTCACCTATATAAGTAACAACCCTAAATAAGTTTCGGTAAACAATTTAGATTTACAAACGTTACCATATTGCACGTACCTAGCAGTAGGTACTGCTTACAGCGCCAGTATCCGGTAAACCGGATGAGCACCGCACTGACATGTCCAGTTTTTCTGAACTAAGATTTAATCTCGCGTCAGACATGGCGGCGCTCGCGAATCGGAACCGTTTTTTGTGCAATAAAAACGCGGTTCGCTTTACGAACGGACATTAATGTGGATTTAACTGCAGTTCGCGGGTCGCGCTGTGCGGCTGTGGATGACGCAGCATCGATCCTGAGTATACGAGTAATGTTTGGTTACTCTGTCTTCAATTACTTCGCATATCCGTGAGTAAAAAAAGTAGCGTTTTCAAATAAACATAACCCACAGGTGCGGGTTCACCTACAACAACAATAACTTGGTTAGCACGGGGATCGAACTCGTTACGTAATTGGAACAGGTAACTTCCTGCTATTTCGTACGAAGATAAATCAGATAATTCAATGACACCGTGTACATAACTAGGTCTCATTGAAATAACTGAAAACCTGAAAAGAGGATGTTTTACAACTTTTACTATAAGACCACAAGAAAATCAGGAAAAAGGATCATATGCACTGATGTTATACATCACCAACAGTCCTAGGGTCATAGGGTCACCGTCGGGTCAGAGCAGTTCGGAAAATTAAGGTGCGTAGTATTCGCTACCGGCGCACGTCTGTGACTATAGAATTTATAAAAACAGGAGAAGTGGCAAGAGGGCGTGTCTGTGTCGTCGTGTCATGTTCAAAATGCTCATGTAATAGGTGTCTGTCGCCGCGAACTATTGCGCTTTCGACCGTGACAGTGACAAATTTTATGAATGCCGTGTAGACGGATTTGCAAAATTCCTTTTTATTCGAAAGAAGTTAATTCGGAAATGGTCCCATTTAAATTTCGTAAAGATCTGATGATGAGTTTCGGAGATAGACAACGGAACTCTTCAATAAATGCCAGCAAATCAACCACGATTGCTGCTATCGCATATGTATGAATTATTTACGTAATCTCACAACATAACATCACGCCTGTACCCTCTAATGGAGTACGCAGATGTGTGCCACGGTACACCCTCATTTCTGTCAAAGTTGTTATTGAGGTACCTCTAATCTTACAAGTAAATTCGTGCATAACTATTTAAAAAAGAGGAGATTCTCAATTTGGTTTAAACCAAATTGAGAACCTCCTCCTTTTTTTGAAGTCGCTTAAGAGGAAAACGATGATTAAAATTTCACGCTGTGTACTTAAGTTTACAGGGTGGGTGTAGTAGGGGTCATTTTACTCATCATTATAAACAACTTTTACTATGGGTCCAAACCTGAAATCGTGAAAAAAAAAATCAAATTAATAACCTCATCCTTTTTTTGAAATCGTGAAGGGCGGGCGTTTTGGGATTGGGGGGACTATCTTTTGTAATTTTGACGTTCGAAAAGTGCTGATTCTCAGCCTAGTTTGAATAAATGACTTATGATTTGATTTGTTAACCCTTTGACCGCCACGGTCGTGTATAGCCGACAAATGAAAACGTGCCCAACACGCCACCGTCGGCTAATGCTGACAAGAAAACACCATGTTTTAAGTACAAAATAAATAAACTAAATCCAGTTTTCTGTGTTTATACTTAAAACATGGTGTTTTCTTGTCTGCATTGGTGTGTTGGGCACGTTTTCATTTGTCGTCTATACACGACTGTGGCGGTCAAAGGGTTAAAAATACCTCCTCACATTCTTCAATTGAATGAGGCAAAATTTAAGTTTAAGTCTTGTATAAAACGCATATTATTCAAGCAGGCATTTTATACCTAAGAGATTACATCGCTGATAAAAATGCCTGGCTCAATGCTGGTCCTGCTCCACAACCACAACTAATTGATTAACACTTGAAAATACTGTTGGAGCTGCTGAAGATTGTAAGACTATCTTTGCATTGTATAAACTCAATTTCCTTTGTTTTGTATTATTGCATAGCACAGATGTGAGTTTAATGTACTATAGAGCTAGAATTTACAGGGTAATATGTCTTTCATCGACTTGAATGTGCCCTGGCGGCTGATAGTATGATGCTCACTCAAATGTCTCGCTGACGGTGGAGTGTGTGTTGGTTATTTAGCCCCAAAATGGTTGACTGAATGGTGCTGATCGATGCGTCATGTTCGTGAACGGGCACCGTCAGTTGGGGCTGGTCATCACTTAGCTGCCTCGGCTTATTTTAATTATTTTATTTTTGGATTGTTATTTTGTTACTATTTGCTGTAGGTACTCTGGATGCTTTAAACGTGTAGGTAAGTACGTCTTTTTTTTGTTTTCTTATATCGTTCTCACTTATAAATTCAACATTAATTTTATGTAACTAATATTTAAAAAAATATATGATTTAAAAGTGTCCATGGAGTTTCTTGCCCCTTCTTCTTCTTGGAGTTTCTTGATCCATAGGTGGAGAAAAAGGGGCAAAAAACTCCATGAACACTCTTTGGAACGCGCAACGCACTACGCTTTAGAATGGGCAACTAGCTTCATATATTGTGACTGACCAACTTCTTGACAATTCAGAAGTGCCTGTAAATGGTTTAATTGAAATAAATGCTTTGTTTGAGTTTGTGACAGGAAAATTAGTTTACAAAAGTAACAAAACAAGTTGTTCGAAACCCAAGTAACAAAATACGTCTGTAGGTAGTGCTTGGTGTTCGAGCGGCTAGCGCCGGCGCCGGCATGAGGCGGCTCATAATACCTTGCGCCAAGTATTGAAGCACCGCACATGAATTCATCAAAATTAGCTTCGCGAACTTTCGGGAAGTTTCGTAAAACACACAAACTTCTCCGTTATTTAGTTATCTATAGAGCTGCGAGGAAATAATATAACATTATCAGTAAACCCATTTCACGGGTCGCTTGTCAAAGTGAAACTCCCGAGTTGGAATGTGCCTGTGTCGTACTCGTGCCAGCAGGTCGCGCCAGCAACTCGCGTCAGTAGCTCGCGCCAGCCACTAGCGCTAATGCTGCGATCCAATCATTAATAGACTCGTAGAACACGGTTCAGTTGGTTATTAGATTCATTTCATCCAATACAGTAATCAGTGAAATAAATGAGAACACGAGTACCTACGCACGAGTACTGTTTCATGTTGCCGCCGACATAGGAATACATTAATATCACACCGCCATGAAGCGTTCATTTATTTGATTACTGTTTGGTGTAGTGTGCGAATGATTTCAAACACTTGTAACGAATACTTGCTGTGTTAAATATCGTTGAACATAATTTACCAACGTTTGTTACAATCGAGGAATGTAAATGTAGTAAGCATTCATCCCCGAGCTGAGTGGAGCAGTGTGTTGAGTTGCAACCAGTACCGCAGCAGCGCGCGTGCATGAGGCGCGCGATGCTTGCACAAACACGCATCTATTAGCAAACACTTCGTCCGCGCCCAACACTGCCGTACTTTCAAATATAGACTAAATGTTACACATCTATTTGCGCAGACCCTTTGGATTTTGATTGCTCTCATCCACATGTATTGTAAGTTTTAACCCTAATGCCCCCGACATGGCATAAAACCGTGGCGCTGCATCTGGAGCATCGGAGCACACTAAAAGAAATAAATAGCAGTAAATAAAAATGAAAAAAAAAAAAAAACATTGATCTGAACTGCTTTAAACAGTTCCATATGAGCCTAACGTTCAAAACAGTATTTTTACTGATCCGAAAACAAAGCTTCAGGCAAAATGTTACCGTCATGACAGTTAACTTTAACGTATTTTCAGTAAATGGTATGTTCAATCGTTAAACGTTACTGTTTTGTCTTTAATTGTTTTACAAACATTTCTTCTTACTGTATAAAGTCAGTAAATTTTAATGAAATCACTTTAATGTGGTGTAGTAAATTATTTTTTTCAGCTCTAAACGATCCCGATAGCAGAATTGTACGGTTGGCGGCGGAAGAACGACTGCATCAGCAGTCGTCAACGGCGGCAACTGAAGGCCGAGCTAGAAGGCTTAATGCGCACCCACCAACCCACATTAGACAAGCGTGTTGGATTTACTGTCTATTTTCCTCCTCATGACAAATACAGTAACCCTAATAGTCATCCGAAGACGGTGGGAGGAATGTTGGAAGACAAAAATAAACACGGACAGGTTTTTTCTACAGCGCAGCTTAAACGCTCGCGCCGCCGTGTGCAGGGACGGTCCTTCAGTGTTGTATAGATCACTATGGAAGCTTGTGGATAGACACGTTGTTTCTACACCGCGGTTTATACGCCGTGCCGTAATAAAACTGTGCCGTGTACAAAGGGCCTTGTAATTTATTAACAATTCTACTCTCTTATAAAAATAGAACAATAAATAAAACTGAAAGAATTGAACTTCGTTTGTCTTTGACGCGTTCATTAAGTATTAAAAGTCGTTTCATAAAATATTCTCATCAGGGCGCGTATTAGCTAAGTACAAAGTACGAGTGTAGTCAGTGAAGTCATTTATCAATAGAATACATTACCCAAAGACATTCTAATATCCTCCAAACATGAGGTAATCAACTGGTTTCATTCGTTTTTAGGGTTTCGTAGTCAACAAGGAACCCTTATAGTTAAGGATTTGGCTGCAGCAAGATATGCCTAGTTTGAACCCAGCTTGCTATGGAATTAGTGTTGGTAGTTGGTTTAAGAGTTTTGTGAGATGGGCTAACAATAACCTTTCGATGAGTTTGTAGGTATGGCAGAGTAGGTATATAGGACGATAGTTCTTGCGATGATGTAATAGTCAGACAATAATATGAGATGATTACATGGTATTGAAAAGTAATCAGAGTTTAATTTAAATAATATTGTCTTTATGAAAATACTTCGCATTGCTTTGTCAGTATAGTATAGTCGAGGTTGTGTTATTTCTATTACTGATTTTGGTAATACTGAAAGCTTGTAGGTTTTTGAGGAAACATCATCCATGTGGCATTACGTTGTGGAAGTAATCCTCTTACAGCAGATGCCTGCAGCATGTAAGTATCACACACAAGCAGAGCGTTCATTTTTCACGAGCGCGCAACTCGGCGCAAGGCACGGGCGCAATACACTACATTTTCTTTATTCAGTGCGACTTTATTCGGTCACCAGGATCAACACTACCCGGTTTATTTACTTATAAAGTTAACAACGTTATTTACATGAGTTGATGAAACAAACATTTTTATTTTTATTATTTGTAAATAGATATGATCAAGTTTTAATAAATAAATTAAGCACTTACACGTGAACTTACTGTAAAAACTATGTATATGAAAGATAACAGAATCTATAAATAGGAACGTTGCTATATGTTTCAGGCTAAATTGAAATGTGGTATACGAGTTCACCTGTTGTGTTGTACAGTCAGGGAGGGCGTTCGGTGCTGGAGTGCTAACGGGCATCACTGCCCTATCATCATATTTGTGATTAGGTAGTATATTTCTTTGATTATTTAGATTTCATGTCGACAAGACCGCTAAGACTTCATTTTAATTTTCATCAAAGTTGAGTTTCGCAGCGACCAACTTGACTTTTGTTTTCAATTCTGCAGTTGTGACCTCACGAGTGAAAGTCATCTCCACTTTACAAGTACACGAGCTACTCTGAGCGGAGATGTCGAGCGGGCTGCGGGCTGCGGGCTGCGAGCTGCGGGCTGCGGGCTGTGGGCTGCGTGGTCAAAGTAATTCTCTCGACGTAATCCCGTAGTGAAACCAGAAATAAATTCACTCGGAGTGTTGTTAATAACTTGTGTAAGGCCCCGGCACCGGCACCGGCCAGGATAATGTCGTTATTAGAGTTTTATTTCAGTCACTAGTCGGCTCACAGTGCTCGCCGCTGCGATACTGCGACACAGTAATAAGGGACTCGAATTACGTATTTATTCCCATCCGGAATTCGGGCTACATTCCACAGTCGTCCCTTTATGGGCGGAACGACATTCCGGCCGCTCTGAAACCTGCGGCGAACTAGCCGAGAGGCTTAGTAAAAAATGAATGGGATAAAGTAGACGAGTAATTGAAATCGGCCGAGAGGATAAGACGTCGTGAGGCACGCCGGCCCGGCGGGTCCCAACAGCCCCGTCAGCACCGACAGCCCCGCCGTCACGGCACCTAATAACTTTAGGGACAACGAACGGCACTGAACAGCGTAAGAACAAGTTTGATCTCCAAGCATAATGTTTGATCTTCAAGCATAGTTTCTCTTGATCCATGTATCTATTATAATAAATTCCTGTTTCCTTACAATAGTTATCTTCTAAACTACATCATCTTTTGTTTGTGAGCTTCCTTTGTTTGTTGTTTATAATGCGTGAGTTAGTACTCCATTTAGTATTCCCATACGAATGCTGAAACGTCTCTTGTAAGCACACAGTTACAGAATAAAATGAATTAGAAACAAACGAGAGGCTCCAGAATGTAGTGCGATAGATGAACCTTTGTTAGAGACGCGTTTACTTGAGAGTTGTTGGCGTTATTGGTGTGACGAGATTAGGTGAGTTTAACGCGTATTAGTGCACCTGCGACAACGTTGGGAAGCTGCGAGTCCCGGGTCCGGGTGCCTGCGCGGACACGGCGGACAGGGTGCGCCCCTGAGTGCGTAATCCCGCCCTCACATTATGTTGAGCATCGTCGCTGATCCCGCATTTATCCGCGGGATTTGATAACGCTTACCTTACTAGTACCTAAGGGTGAATTATTTACACAATATGATAATGTGTGACAACATTATGGAATATTGTTTTGAATTTTTCTTTGCAAAGGTACCTCCTATTTTCATTACGAGTAGAAATGACGCAAATAACTAAGCATGTCTTCAGGTCTAGAGGTAAATGTACATCAAATGGATATTGATCGATATTGTTATTTAATTTGTTTAACTGACATTAATTAATGTATAATTGTAATATTTTAAAATCAATGTATTAATACTATTTTTATGGCAAACATGTCATGAGGTAATCTTATTTACGACCTTGCATGCATCTATTATTTTAATTTTGTATGTGTACACATGTTGTGTACACAAGCAGGATGGCAAGCATTTTGGATAACAGCAGGATCGTCTACATTCTAATAAACGTCATAGTTCTTTAGATTTCTTTAAAAAAGCCAGAAAGTATTAGGTAGCTAAAGATCGTTTCTTATTTAATTGAGGATTATTGGAAGTAGCTGGGCCCTGTATGCTGATAACCCCAGCCCTTCCTGGCAGATATGAAGTACGTTGTCGGCGCAACATACACTGGGCGACAATAGTGAATACTGTTTGTTATCTATACTTCTATACTAATATTATAAAGCTGAAGATTTTGTTTGTTTGTTTGTTTGTTTGTTTGTTTGTTTGAACGCGCTAATCTCAAGAACCACTGGTCCGATTTGAAAAACTCTTTCAGTGTTAGATAGCCCATTTATCGAGGAAGGCTATTGGCTATATATCATCACGCTAAAACCAATAAGAGCGGAGCACCAATGAAGAATGTTTCAAAATCGGGGGATTTTTTTCCTATTGAGAGCTTCCGCTGCGTGCGCTGCGTAAACGGTTAAAGGTTCGCAAAAATCATATATGACAGAATTGTTCCCCTTTAAAAGCTTTAGAAAAAAATCCGCGACAGCATATGTCTATCTTTTAAGGTTAGCTCACTATAACCTCTTTTATGCTAACCAAATTTGTTCTAAAATAATGCATTATTTGCGAATGTGTTTTTATAAACATGGTATTAATCCTTATCCAAATAAATACGTTATTCATCACATGTATTTAATTTTGAACAAAATTGCCTCTGACATCATTTGATTTCAATGTATATCTTAGGAGATATCATAGTTTTAAAATAATACTAATAATAAAGCTGAAGAGTTTGTTTGTGTGGTCACATATATAAAAATATTTATGCGTTTGATAGCCCAGTTCTCGAGGAAGGCTATATTCTATTAAACTTGACGCTAGGACCCTTAGGAGTTGAGCAAAAAGAAAAAAAGTCTGAAGTTTTCGCCAAGCGAAAACGAAGTAATAGCGCAGGCCGGCGACACGTTGCGACGGGGTGGATCGGGGAAACAAAAAAAAATTACGCGGACGAAGTCGCGGGCAGAAGCTAGTATTATTATGTATGGCGCGAGCCGTGCAGCTCCTGACGGCGTCACCTCGTCGTGACACTGTAGTTAAGACAATTAGCTTGAGTACTTAGAAGGTCTCGTTCCGATGTGGTCGCTTGTTGGCTCATCTCTGAGAGTTTCGCTGAATTAAAACGTGTTTTGTCACTTTATTATTGATTTTTTCGCTTATATGGCATAGTCTTTTTTTGCATTTTTTTAAACTCCTGTCCTGTTTAGCTTAACTTTTTTTTATAACAAAGGAAAATCTTTTCGTAAAAGCTCAGAATTAGAACATTACAGGAACAATTTTTGGATTCGATTTGTGCAGTGATAGCTTAATCACCTTAGATAAAGTGATTCTTTCTACATATTTTTGAGCGACATCAAAAAAAATATCTCACTGAGATGGTCGCCTGACGCCTGACCGCTACCCGACTTCTACCACGACTGCTGACTTGCTCCCTTCATATAGCAAATATGACAGTTTATCAGATCAAACAGACAATAACAGAACATAAGGAAGCGTTTCTTCTTGTGAAAAATTCTTGACTGTCGAAGATCCTACTCCTCGTTTCATACTTCTAGGTACCTATTGGTTAACACAAATAATGTTGGCAACAGGCATTATCAGTGTAAGATTAACTATATGTTTTTTTTAAGGTTTACCAACGAGACAGACACGCGCCAGCAATAGAGACGTTACGATGTGGGTGTAGATGTAGGCTAATGAAGCGAAAAAAAACAAAAGAAACAGCTTCTTCGCCACAGAAATACGTATAATTTTGTTATTCAATGCGAATATAAAAATATATAAAAACGTAGAAAATACACAACAAAACTTGGTACACAAGTACAACGGGCAATTATAAATTAGAAAGAAATCACTTAGACGTGTGTACCTTATAATTACAGTTTTTTAAGCGTGATTGTGTTACGCGTCGAAAATATATATTGCAGCATTAGTAAATGCTACATTAAAATGTTTTGATAATCAAGAAATTCATCGAATTTTTTTGGAGCGGCGCCTTCTGACTGCATCCAACAGAGACTGAGAGTTTTTAGCGCAAGTTTCAGAAGCCAAAGTAACTTAGGACCTAAGATTTAAGGTTTTTCGGAAGAAGAGGGACGACTCACATAAGTATCCGTGTATGACATTGTCTTTAATTGAAAATCCTTAATTTTTTAAAGTGAACAGTTCATCCTGGTAACCTGCCTCATGTAATATTAAGACTCGGAGAGGACGAACCTTCTGTAAACTTTATTACTGACATTAGCTTGAATGGTTTCTTTTGACAAATCTCTCCACCAAACTATTTAAAGTCTAGGGTAGATAAAGCTCTCAAATCTGAAAATAAAGAGCGGTAGGTGCAAGTTACGTGACTTATAAGTCATAGTTGCGGTCAGTAGTGCAGGCCACAAGTAGTGCAGGCCGCGAGTCCAGCACATTATGTTACGCGCGGCGACGTCTGAGACCCTGAGACTGAGTTACCGTGCCATTCATTAGGCTGAGGCGCGCCCCCCACCTCCCGCACCCACCTCCCGCCCCCCGCATCTCGTACCCGCGAATATTTTAAAAGCACACTTTTCTGACGATTTCTTGGGCAACATTGCTTATTCCCTGATCGATCACGGATTTGATCCGATAACTTATGAGTACCGGAATACTTAGACAGGTACAATAAGATGTTTCATGTCAACGAGTTGCCGGTCTAGCATACATCTGTAAGTAGAACGACGACGACTACGGCGCGTGATTCTAATTTATGTAAATAATGTAAATCCTCTGCATAACATCTAAATGCTAGTTTAGAAGTGAACATAACGGGTCAAAAGATTTATCATCGCGAAGCGTCGCGTTCCCAGGAACGCACTAGTTTCACAAAGTTATTAATGTTGCCAGAATTTCCGTTTTAAAAATAACTGGAGTCCAGCTTTAATTAAAACTTCGTGCCTCTAAGATGTTATTTAACATTCCATTTTTACTTAATTTCCCAACAGAGTAATAATAGTTAGGACGATCATTACCAGACGTGAATTTTAATCTGTAGAACATTTTCACATACAATTGGCTATTTATTGTGTAGACGGCGGCAGTGATAGGTAGCGTTTACTTTGCCCAAAGGAGAATTAATGAATTGTTGATTGCACGGAATGTAGGTACTAACGTTGAGCATACGCAAGGTACTTAAGATCCTTCTTTATTATAATCGACGGTTGAAAGGCTAATTAATCTAAGCGACATTTTGTAAAACTTGCAGTAGGACAGATCAAGTTTTACAAAATGTCGCTTAGATCAATTAGCCTTTTAACCGTCGATATCTATGCAAGAGTCAGATAATTTCTTCAACTCGCGCCCTATGCAGGCCGCTCTCTGGCGCGCTAAACTTAACATTTTTACTGTACTCATATGTCTTTTGACGTGTTAAATAATGCTGGCACACACAGGTGCGCAGTGATGCAGTGAAATAATGATAAGCAGGAGCTGCACTGCTGCAGCTGGCAGTAAGACGCGCTTGTATAATAAGCTTTAATACTTGATGCCTTAGAAGTTGCTTTACGATTCGTGTACCGGCCGCTGTCTGAGAACCTTATTATTTCATTCACGGCACTTTTATTTCAGCGCCGCGCTTTGTTGGTGCGAGTAACGTAGGAGGCACTCATACATTATATAATTTTGAGTTTACTTTTTAAACGATGTATCTGCAATTCTTGATTATTAATGGCAATGGACTAGCCAACAGGAAAAATAGATGTTGGTACTATTCTCATTTGCGTACTGCTTCAGGGAATACAGACCTCATATTATGTACAGGCTAGTATCCGAAACCTTCGTCAGTTTCCTAAAGCTTTTTTACATATGTGGCATCTACATCGCCTGTAAACTACGCATCATACTGACGTCACGCAAAATCCTCCATCGCGCAAGCAGAGTTTACCGCGCGACTAGCATGCAACGTCCCGACATCTATCGCGGGGCAATTGCCCGCCGGTCACGAAACCCGTCTGCTCGGAGTGTTTTCTATACCTAAACGAAATGTTCAGTTTTCGATATTAATGATTGCAGTTGATACAGTATTTTAGTCCACTACGAAGCGATAATTAATTATTTCATTCAGTAATATTTACAAGTTACATAATCAAAACCGCGAAATATTAGATAGCTTTTTATAGCGACGTTGCCAACTTTCTGAATACCCTTAAGTGACAGAGGATTTTTACTGTGGCTGTATAATACTGTTGTTACTAATCTGTCCTGTAAGATGAACGGGCGTGTATTTGTTAAATATGTATCCATTCGCTATTTCTGTTAAGCCTGCCTCACTCGCCCGAGACATACCGCACACAGACATGCCAAGAGATTTGTATTGCTGCAAGTATCGGTAAATCTGCGCAGATATACTGCCGCTCGCAAGTGATAGCTAAGCTGAAGTTATGCTCTTGCGCGGAGCACCAAGTACCTACGTAGTGCTAGCTTTTTCGGGACCACACCTTAAACATGCCTGTATATTGATAGCTGTTTTTCTATGAAGTAAAGTTAATATTCCATGAATGTTCCATGAGCACAGTACTGACCTACTGACGACATGCCGAGGTTTGCAGTCGACGGATCGCAGTACAAATATGACGAGGCATTGTGCTGCCTCATATCGCTGCTATTGACCGAGTCGCCTAGCGCCGCGCTCGGACGCACTCGGGCGCGCTCGTGAGGACTCGCAGCCATTCATTTATTTGCTCTAAACTTGTTCAGTTATAACACAAAGCCGGTGTAATGTATGCGCACTTCTTTCTCTACTCCATCTTGTATAATTATGTTTATTTTGCTCTCAAGCGCGCGCTCGCGGGCGTGCATTAGCGTCGCTCCGTGCGGCATTCATCACGCAGACGCGGCCATAGATTAAAGAATTACTCGTCGCCGTTGGCTATGGATGCCAGTTTAAGTAGTCACATTAAGTGCAGCTTCCAAAACGTTTTAAGAACAAAAAAGTTGGCATTCTGTTAGGTCTCGTCGAATACTTTAGTTGAGCTCTTTTGTGGACTACAAACATCCACTGTTTTATTGGGGTCACATTGCCGTCTAAAAATATGTATGATTGTCATCTTTACTTATTAGTTATTTATAAAAGTTGCATGTGTGTGCATGCATGTGCATCTACGGCTTGTGTGGCGCGAGGCTGGGGCTTGTCGCAGCTCCGCGTCGCATGTTGGCGCGTTCGCTTTGATGAGTTTCATTCCCGTGATGCGTCGTATAACTTACATATCGTCGACCGTAGGTTCAATTGAGGTAAGGGACATTGAATATCTTGTCCCTTACCTCAATTGAACCTACGGTCGACGATATGTGGACACTCATATTAAATTATATCGCAATCACTCGCGCCACGGTAACGCTCGTGAAAGTGTTCATCTGCCGCGCTTCGTGTGCGATCATTTTTAACACGCTTTTATTAGCCTCACTTGTAACTAAATACTAACTATGTAACAAAATCTTAGAAGTAAATTTTTACCTACTTATAATTGTCGTATCGAAATGAAACTTTGTATGTATATGTAGTTTGGAACACAACAGTATAATTTGGTATTTTGGAGCTGATCTGATGATGAAGCCAGGATGTGGATATTGGAACTCTTCAATGGCTACTAGTAAACCCTTCGAGTTTGGGCACATATGATTTGTTTTGACGAGTCCAATAGAGTACCCTTGGTGTCGAGGGTCTGATGATGGAGCCAGGGGGTGAATATTGGAACTCTGAAGGGGCTACTCTGCCCGATAGTTAAAAAGACGTTTCTAACAAAAAGTATTAGAAAAATATTAAAAATACAGGCAGATACGTCTTTTTTTCCTCATTCCGGCAATATCTATATAACTTAATTTTGGAAAAAAATCTTAGATACGTCTTTTTTACTATCGGGGCAGTACTAGTGAACCCCTCGAGTATTGGGTCAAATAATCCGTTTTGATGAGTCCGATATATTGCACTTAGTGACGAGGATCTGATGATGGAGCCAGGAGGTGGATAGTGGAACTCTTTAGGGGCTACTAGTAAACCCCTCGATTTTGGGGTCATATGATTCGTTTTGACGAGTCTAATTTATTGAACTTGGTGTCGAGGGATGGATGATGGAGCCAGGAATGGATAGTGGAATTCTTTAGGCGCTATTAGTAAACCTTTCGAGTTTGCGGTCATATGAGTCGTTCGTGACGAGTCCAATATATTGAACTTGGTGTCGAGCGTCTGATGATGGCGCTAGGAGGTGTATAGTGGAACTCTGAACTCTTGAAGGGCTACTTGAAAACCCCTCGAGTGTGTTAGTAGCCCCTAATCGTCATAACTTCGTTGACTTGTACTTATTAACTTAATGAAGAATATACTAGACGCAAGAGTTAAAAATAAAAATATGTAGTTAAAAAAAAATAAAAAACACGCCTTTAAAACAAACGCAATTAATAAACGACACGTCGAAATAGCAAACAAATCATTATAAAACTAAAAAATACGTTTAAAACGCACTAAAAAACATAAAATAATTAAATTGACTTCTAAAAGCGTGGAGCGCTTTGTGAATTAATTAAAAGTGCGCTCCACGCTTTTAGATTCAATTTGAAAAACGTGTTTTTTAGTTTTTATAATTTATTTATTTAAATGTCTTAAAACTATCATTTCATGTCTAAACCTAATGCGATAGCCAAGTCACACAAAGAATTAAAATTAAAGCACAAAATACATCTCAAGATCATAACGATCATTATTTGTAACATAGAGTAAGCAATAGTACTTTTGCGAAGTCACCCCAGTCTCTGGCGGCACGGTAGTACTCCGCCAAGACGAGCCAAGCGAAGCGCAAGGGCACTACCTAACTTTTCTCGAAGCGCTTCGTCGTTTTTTTGAACCCTCTTAACTTGGGTTTGGATTATACCAAATAAAAAAAAATCTTGGGATATGATGTCAATAGTAGAATTATTAACACTAGCTTCTGTCCGCGACTTCGTCCGCGTAAATTTTTTTTGTTTCCCCGATCCACCCCGTCGCAACGTGTCGCCGGCCTGCGCTATTACTTCGTTTTCGCTTGGCGAAAACTTCAGATTTTTTTCTTTTTGCTCAACTCCTAAGGGTCCTAGCGTCAAGTTTAATAGAATATAGCCTTCCTCAAGAACTGGGCTATCAAACGCAAAAATATTTTTATATATGTGACCAATACTTTCAGAGATTTAGAGCTTTCAAACCGTGTTTCAAACAAACTCTTCAGCTTTATTGTTAGTATTATTTTAAAACTATAATATCTCCTAAGATATACATTGAAATCAAATGATGTCAGAGGCAATTTTGTTCAAAATTAAATACATGTGATGAATAACGTATTTATTTGGATAAGGATTAATACCATGTTTATAAAAACACCTTCGCAAATAATGCATTATTTTAGAACAAATTTGGTTAGCATAAAAGAGGTTATAGTGAGCTAACCTTAAAAGATAGACCTATGCTGTCGCGGACTTTTTTTTAAAGCTTTTAAAGAGGAACAATTCTGTCATATATGATTTTTGCGAAACTTTAACCGTTTACGCAGCGCACGCAGCGGAAGCTCTCAATAGGAAAAACATCCCCCGATTTTGAAACATTCTTCATTGGTGCTCCGCTCCTATTGGTTTTAGCGTGATGATATATAGCCTATAGCCTTCCTCGATGAATGGGCTATCTAACACTGAAAGAGTTTTTCAAATCGGACCAGTAGTTCCTGAGATTAGCGCGTTCAAACAAACAAACAAACAAACTCTTCAGCTTTATAATATTAGTATAGATATAAAGTTTCAATTGCACAGCTCTTATACTTTAGATTTTATTGATATCTAAAAACCCCGATTTCGTCACGACTAGTGAGTCGAGAGAATTTTGATGATCATCAGTGGATGATCATCAAAATTCTTAGGGTACTTTCTGAAGTCCTAGAAAGCTGAAATTTGGAATGTAAGCTAGTATTAGTACACAAACAACAAAAAAAAAACAAATCTAAAACTTGGAACTTTGACCCCCCAACTCCTTAAACTAGGGGATGGAAGTTTGTATGAGACTTCCGCAAATTTTAATTCCAGAGGTCTGAAATTTGATATAGGGACTCCTTGTTATAACTAATAAAATAAATATTTCAGGATTTTTAGTAAATCACAAGACGAGACCACATGACTCGCACTGTCAAATAGTTATCTCATGTTACATCCAAGCTTTTAACTGTACAAGCCCTAACTTCACAAACTCTACACTTTAGTTAAAATATGTGGCTTCGCCGTTTCATGTAGGGAACAGCTGATTTTTTTCGCGACCGATTTCGTATTTTTTTATATCATCAGAAAAGGTGATAACAAGTATGTGGTATAGTTCATTGCATATAAGTGGTTTCCATACTGTATAATATAATGATTTATTTGCTATTATTTAATCTGTATAATTGTGGCATTAGGTATATTACAACGTTCCAGTATGAAGTAATTTCGCTGAGTTAATTCATGGCGCATGTACAATTTAAAAAAATATATAAAATAAAAATAGAAAAAAAATTATAAAAAAAATATAAATAAATAAATAAACCGCTCGGTATGTTTAGCTCCGGCAGGCTGGTGCGTCGCGTCGCGTCGTCGGTCACACAGTCACTCTTAGACTGTGTGACCTACATATATATACCACAGTTGAGAAGAGATCGCCGCAAAAACCGGATAACGACGACATAAGTCATCTAAAACCCGCACAAAAACTTTCCCAGCTTATATTGGAGTCGCCTCCACTCGCGAAACTTGTTTTTCGTTGACGCGGGCGGCGCAGGCGGCGCGGCGGCGGCGACAGCTCTCTGATCATATTTATGACATTCAGTGGCTTGATGAGCCGCTCTCTGGAATATCAAATACGAAGGCTTTCAATTTTGATTAATGAAATAACTTAGATTATATAGGCTTTCTTTGAAAGGGCAGGTAATGGTGTGTTCCACGACGGAATAGGTTTTATAATATAATGTGTAAGGCAGATAGAGATTGCTGTTATATTGAGATCTGTCAGTGGATCGTACCTACGTGTTCTGGTGCTCATTAGAGCCCAGTGAGGCACTACCTAGCTTGCACAGACACACTCAACGGCGACATTAGCGGCTGCAAGTGTCGTTGAAACACGCGCATATTCACAACATTAGGTTCTGCATCGGTATCAAATGTTCTGGAATTAGTTCACGCATTAGCGCAGCATTTCAATATCAAATGTTTTCAACATAATCATGAGTACAATGCGAACATTTGGCATCGTTAATGCGACAATTAGGCACATGTGTAACCCACGACTGCTTATGATGTGAACGACCAGCGGGAGCTGTGCGAGCGGGTTAATAAGGTGAGCGAGCGAGCGCACAGAGCGCGCCGAGCACTCGGAGCGAGCTAATCGTTGCGCGCGACGTTTATTCCGTCTGCGGGTGATTTACAGCGCGTCGATTACGTTATACAGCGTATTTTAACGGCTGGTAACGCTGCACGCGCTAAAAATTGAATGTTATGTGTTTACCGGCCTGTTTTATGGATGAACCCGGCGGAAATGTACATAATTGAGTGAAGACAACGCTTTGCAGTGTTTGAGTGTGATTTCATGAGTCTAACTTAATTGTGAAGCTTTGAGTTTTGTTAAATATATTTTTTACGACCAAAAATTTTAATAAGTGTCTATTTATAGTCAAACAACGGTTTCGTCTTGTTTATCACAACTTCTACAAAGATGAAATGAGTAGGAAGTTTTGAGATAGACCTCATACGCGGGTAGTTAGTTATCTTACTAATGTAATAAATGTAGCGGACCTTCTGTGTAGGTGTGTGTATGTAGTGCAGGCGTGGGCTGTCACGTCGACAATCAGCGAGATTGCTCAATTACATCACGGAGCCGGCTAATTTATATTCCTGCTCAGATTCCAGCTCTTAAATTATAATAATATACCGACAGACACATACACGTGGGTATTAGAGTGTACAGTTCATTGTTTCCCTTTCCACCTTTATGTACACGTTAGCTTTGTTACTTGTGACACGGAACCACGCTACTGCTGGCTCTGTTTCGTATGAAATTACCAATAGTAAACATTTCATAGAAATTAGACAGCCGAGTGGATGTACCAGTACATTGAATTATTTATCATGTAACTTGTTTTACTATTGTGGTCAAATTTTAAAATCGAAACTAATGAACGTGTTCTTTGTTATTCCGCCATGATGCAAAGAGCTGTACTACTTGCTACTACGATGACCGCTACTGAAGCATTTGGATTGAACTCAGGTGTTGACGAGCACAGCGCCATCTACTAACGACAAGTGATACTAATCGATGACGAAGGTGGTCCGCAAGGACATCAGAAACACTAGCGACGGGCTACGGATTTTAACTGTCTTGGTGACCCGCCAACGAACGCACACCAATTGTAACTGCTATAATATATCGTGAAAAATACATACAAGTACTGTCAAACCGATATTACAAGTTACCAAAGGAGCCTTGTGTCTGATCCTAACCCACGACGCTGACACGACGACGACCTGACGCAGAAACCTCAACACAGGTCATCTTTCAGTACTGCGCTTGCGACCCTTGAGCCAGTCCCGTACGATTGCTATACACTCATATTATAGCAATTGTGGCCAGCCGGTAAATGTAGTCCGGGGAATGTAACATACAACACGGGAGTGTTGCCGCTCCGTGCACGCCCTTATTGATGTCTCTGACCACTCTGAACACTGCTCGCAGTGGCCTCGAGCGACTCCCGAACATTACACACATAATGTGTGTCAAAGCGGATTGCCATCAATCCGATGATAAAATATCTACGTCGCGGTTTTTCGACTTGCTGTTTCACACCTATACTATATATACTATACTATTGTGTATTATTATATTATTTCGAATATTACATGAGCATGGAGGATTAATGACATGTTCACAATGGCACAAGGCATAATGTTCTATTAGGTACACAATTAACATTTTAACTGTCCATGCATTAACATGTAATGCACTGAAAACCTTGCTTGATACGTCCGTGCATTACATAAATATCTGATAGCTACCTAGGAGTCTGTAGACGACATTTCGCTTACCTAAAATGTATTATGTGACCTCGTATTAACTTAAATGTAATATAATTATTGGACATTTGGTGGTCGGCACGGAAATATACTTGGGACAGTTAAAGTGTTAATTATCGTCCAAAATAGCTGCACGTGAACATGATAATGATAATAAAACTAAATACCTGTTGCTAGCATCGTAGCATCGTTTCGAAACAAGCTACCTATTCCCCTCATTCGAATTCACTCAGTAAACTTTCCTCAAACGCAACTCTTTATACATTTATCACGTTCTTAAATCATTTAATATCACAGACGTGTACGAAATATCAAATGAGAAGCAATAAATTGTGAAGGGGCTTGCGCCCAGCATTCGGCTCCGTTCGCCACCTAGAAATTGATATTAAAAGCCCGAATTAAAAGTAAATTGACGAACTGCGCCTCAACGACTGCCGCTACTTGTCCACTATATTCTGCTCTGAAATATCTATGTATACTAAAATAATTTGTTAATGTAACTATAACTTCTAAAATAATTTGTTCTGTAATACACTTACAGTTCTAGAACGTTTTACTAAAGTGTTGACTTTAATATGTAATACGTCGCTTTAGATTCAAGGAATGAAACCAATGCAGCTTACGCCACGTTTCAACTATTAGTTGCAAACGTTAATACTTTAGAGATAGACCGACCTACCATATTTATACGGAAATGACTCATACGGTTAGTCTTGCCAGGTAAAGCAAACCGATGCACTTCCCGCTATTAAGGAGCTTTAGAAGACGGCAGTCACAAAGTTCCCGCTACTATCTGTGTCCCTGGGCGCCGAGCACAACTCCTGGAAGTGCGCTAAACTAAACTACTATAAAGTTCGGAGTATGTAAGTTGCGCCAATAAACGGAGAGGAAACAGAACGTCTACTCCCAGTACTGTGCCAGAAATAACTTCATACCACAACCGTGCGCTGTAAGGGAGCAACCCTTACGTAAGGGAGCAACCCTTACGGTTGAAATCACACACATATTCGGGTCGGCTTGATTTGGCTTGATTCGGCACAGGACGGACTACAATATCGAATGCCAGCTGTGCCGAATCAGGCCAACCCGAAAAAGTGTGTAGCACGAATAAAAGTTAACATTGGTCAGTCGCTGCAGCTTCACCGGTCAGCAAAAGGTCTCACCGAGTGCTCACAAGGTTGAGGTCCAATGAGGCTCGCGAGAAGTGGGGGTTCGGTCCATCTCCGTAACAATACATCCGTCATTGTGTCAAGCAGCAGTGAGCGCCCGGAGGCTGGTCGTGTGTAGTTGAGACGACATTGAGCCGCAGCCTCACTGATGCTGTACTACGCACGGCTTCGCTCGGTAATCACTGATGTACTTATCACTATTACGATATTACAAGCTCCCTTATGACGATCATAGTTTCGTGTTTATGTGTAGTTGAACATCTGTACCTATTACATCCATGCTGAGGTTTGTTAAGAACTTTGTCTGAGAGCGTTAGCTGGTTGCAATTCTTGACTATGTAAGTTCCCAACTTTCTCCGTCTTTAATAACGGGTAAATGCTCTTATATAAATAATTATAATTCAGCTATATCCGGTAGATAATAATCCCGTAGGCGGTAACACTGGAAGGATATCTAACAAATATAATTATGAATTCTGTTCGCCAAAAATTTTGTTCAAAAAAACATTCGCCACAAACGTGCTCACAAGTAAAAGCTCCTCATTATTTCTATTTCCGTCTCACGATCAGACTGAAAGTAACATCATCACTGTAGGTTCATAACAGTAGTGTTTTATTAATGTAGTGGTAGGTGATACATCTGTGGCCATAGGGAGCCCGACATCAGCGTCAGTAAGCGAAGATTATCCGCGGCTCTCCGAGATTGGTCGACATAAGCCGGATCTCTGATTGGCGGAAAATGTTCGAAATTACGCTGCTGTAGGAAAACTTCTAATCATTTGTATTTAGTTTGAAGTTTAATATAACTGTAAATAACGGATCTGAATAAAATACGAATGCAGGTAGGTACTGCGTAAATACACAGGTACCGTCACGAGCGTCAGTAGCAAAGGAGATAAGTATGCAGGGTCGTCGAATATAGTTGAAGTTTAATAAGAAACCTATTGATGTTTCCGAATAAAATTTAATTTAATTAATCAAAAACAAACAGTTAATTTATCAATTTAAATTTCATTCGAAAACATCAATCGGTTTCTTAGCAAACTTCAACTATATTCGCCGACCCTGCATATTTATCTCCTTTGCTGACTGTACCTATACAACTACAGATTAAGATTATTTTTGTAACGAAAATTACTATTTCCCATAATTGTATAATATTAGGTCCTTATGAAATTGTGCTCTATGAAATTAGTGCCCTATGAAGTTGCCGTTTTACATAGTTTTGTTTTAAGATTTTTTTTATTTCGTTATAAAAGTACTGGTCATTAGTAAAGATGTAACTACTTTTTTCATTTTAGTGGAAGTTCGTTGATAGTTCGGCAATCTCAACTCTTTAGAGACGTTTTTCACCGCCTCGTTGGATTTAAAAATTTTCCCCTGTATAAAGTTAGCCAAATTCAGAATAAAAATGGAAATTATTTGAAGCAAGGTCTGGTGAGTATGGTGGGTGACGGAGAGATTCCAGTCGTAACTCCTATAGTTTTGAGACGGCCAGTTGTGCGGTGTTGTGTTCGAAAATAGCGCGACATTTTGATTTTTACATGGTTACAGAAACAACGATATTAAAAATAATTCAAAAGCCGGGAAAACAAATGAACGACTGATTTTGAAAAACAAAATGTCATGCTGTATTATAAAATTAACTTGAATTTGGAATTCTAAATAGAATGAAAGGTATCTTCACATTAGCCAGTATCAAAAATCGGCAATTTCATAGGTGAGGACTTAACACAAGCTTGACAATTTTAAATCAAAAATAAGATCCGCAAAATTTCCATCTTTTTGCGGTTCTAAAAATGTGATAGCTTTTCATCGTGTTTTTCACAAAATCTTCGCATCTATAATATCATGGTTATTCCGCTATCAAAGTCAAAAATATCTATTCTACTTATAGCACGTCCCTTTACCCTACAGAAAAGGTCAGGACCTGTCGAATATGGTGATTTTGGGGTCAATTAATGTCAACATTTCGTGGAATTAATTGTTTCGGAAACATTCGATTATATTATGTACTGCATGGTTTCTAGCTCCGTCTTATTGGAACTACGTGTTTTCTAGGACTAACTGATTTATTTTACGAAATCAAATATTTAAAAAAATTTGCACTGTTGCGATTGCCAGTCGTAGTAACAGCCAGCAGTAGTAACACCAAAATCTTAGGAAAAAATCGCTCGCTTTTGAATTTGCGTCAATGTAAGGTATTTATATATTAAACTAAGTATTGTATGTAACATGGGCGATATTTTCTTGGGGCAATACATAACAATTAAGGAATGTTTGGTAGAATACATTGTTAATAGGTACTTTTTGATTTATTACGTGAGCAGCTTCTTGAGGGCCCGTTATGCTAAAATAAGTAAGGTAGATATCTCGCAGAGCGCTTCGCTTATTTCGCTTGAGATACTTGACCACATGATAAGTAACCGAGCGACATAGTGCGTATTCACTGCAAATCATTGTCTTTGGTGTGCAAAATGTTGTATTCATTGTCTTTGGTGTGCGCTCCAAGAAAATGTTGTCTTCATTGTAATCCCCTTTCTGGTTGTAAAGAGGGGGCGCTATGGACCTCTAATAAGATTAGAGATTTAATGCGGGTCGTAAGGGTCGGGCCGAACTGTGAACCCGAGCACTCGCGGGGAAAAATGTAGCCGAAGTACTATTAACATAATTACGAACGTTAAATATTCAGCTCAGGTACTTACAGCATGCACAATATGGCTTCCTAAGATATACAGACAACCGCGGTCACTCATTCTTAACGAGTGTGTAACGTTCCGATTTCGTACAAGTTGTTTACTTTCGAAGGGGATCGTTTATAAGCACTCCTCACCAACTGGCAAGGTACCGTGCGCTGGTATGCAGGCAGGTATTCATCGCTCGCGCATGCGATGCCGTGCGTTCGGTTCTCGCTCGTACAGGGGAGCTATTCTCTAAGGATACAGCGGTGAAAACAATAGTTTCAGCGCTGTGATAGCGCTGCCCGCAAGGCTGTATCCTTAGACAATAGCATGGCAGTGCTCGCGCGGCATTCCTGTGGGGTGATACATCGCGATCACGTCGCGCGATCCACTTTATCTAGCGCACACGATATAAGTAGATAACCTAATTATTGCAATCATGAACTAAAACATAAGCTCAAGATAAGGGGACTTTATTAATAACTAGCTTCTGCCCGCGACTACGTTCGCGTAGAAGTCAACAACACAATATACTAAAATAACAGCCACATTTTAATAAAACTTCCCTGTATGCTATGTTTGTAGTTTTGGTCTCAGCAGCCAACATATACAGAGTCAGGACTGGTGACGTGGGAGCAAGCGACGTACAGTTGTTCGTGCAGCTCGTCCTGAGGTGGACACCTGCAGCCTTCAGTAGCAATTTCCCATTGCTTGCAAATCTTTTCGTTTTTTGTGAATTAATTAAAGCCTGCGTTCCTGCATACTACCTATTGGCACAACACTGACTGATGTATTGTTACAGATTTCTTCTGACAAATAGCTATCACTTAAATAATAGGTAAGTATAACAGTAGATTGTAAACACACTTGAGTTCTCATTAAGAGTCACCTAACAATGGATATTTATTTAAATTATTGATGACAGAAGAGGCCTAAACTTTGTTTGTCTGTGTATCTACATTCTACGAACTACTCATATATACTAGTATTACAAAATCTAAAAAAAAATAAACTTAAAAATATAAAATTTTTGTCTATACTAATATTATAAAGAGGAAAGATTCGTATGTATGTTTGTAACGAATTGGCTCAAAAAGTACTGGACCGATTTTAAAAATTCTTTCACCATTTGAATGCTACATTATCACTGATTAATATAGGCTATTTTAATTGCAAGAAAAAAAATGTTTAAAAAATAAATGTGCACCCGTGCGAAGCCGGGACAGGCCGCTAGTTAAGAATAAAAAAAAATGTTTTATTGACATAAAAAGGTGTTACATTTTAATTTGAAGCCCTGACTCCTGAGCTAGGTGGCGCCTGTGTTACAGGAAGCGAACTTAGGTTTGCAAAGCAGTCGTCGAACTTTTAAGCTTTGCTTTGTTGGCAGTCGACTAAGATAGTCGTTCTTATAATATTATGTCATGATTGATTGTTTAGCTCCGTAAAGGTATCGCGGGATGATAATGATTAATGAGGGTAAAGTCAAAGTCAAAGTATTTATTAGTGCGATTTTTGGTGATTAACAGGTCTAACAGATATTTTATGGAAGCTCAAAAATCTATACACTATTATATAAAAAATATTATAAATTAAATAAAACATTAAATAAGTAGGTAGGTACGATACAATACTAATAAATTAAAAGTCTAAAGAATATATTACATCATAAATCATAAATACAGGATCAGTAGCAAGAAATTTTGTCAGCAAGAAATTCGTCGATGGTATAGTAGCATTTGTTTATTAAAAAAATATTTAGGCTGCGTTTAGATTGAATCTTTTATGTTATTTGGTAGCTTATTAAAATTTTCGGAGCCACGCAAAGTATGCTCTTGTACATAAGGGCGGTTTTTGATCTTCTTAGGCATAATTCATGTCGGTATGCTGGTCTTATAGATCGATAACTTTGCTCTGAAGCTTTTTTAAATAAATCACCGTGTTTTTTACGAGCAGTGCAGTCTCGTAAATGTAAAGACAAGGCAGCGTTAGTATTTTTGAGGGAAGTAAAATCTGTAACTATCTGCTATATTCCTTCACTATTTAGTCCAGTGAGGTAATGGAATAATAATTACACATACAACTCGGAAATGGAATTCCAGATCAAATGTAAACAAAGAAATGTCATTGCCAAAGTGACCTTTCAGGGTTAGTCAAAATTGCTGTAAGCTCCGATGCTGGTCTACCTGATTTCTCAATGCACGCAATGAGATTGGTTCTAAACATTGTATAAATAGAATTGCCCAAAATCTCAAAAATCACCTAAAGACCAATATTGATCTTTAGGCCAGTTCTTGTAGAAATGCTTGTAGGCATTCATTGTCAATCTTTTCAGACATAGGCATAGCAGTGCGTTGTCTTTTAATAGGTGGTGATATGACATCCTTTTTGTTTGACGGCCCTGGTTGAGCATCCATAGCAGGTACGTCTATCGTCTATTTTATTACGCGTAAACACGATTTTACGTGACAACAAAAAAACCAAAAACGTAAAATACAACAAATAAACACTCACCAGGGACACAATATTCAATCACGACAAACGTCAGAAACCGAATGTCAGTATTACTCCGAATGAATAAAACAAAATGGTAACCAATAGGTATGTACTTGAATCGATTAATAAGATAACGCAATATTATTTAAAAAAAATTATGATCATCTTGCTTAAAAAGAAAAACATTGTAGAAATATAAAATCATAAATGAAAGTCAAAATGTTTAGAGCTTCTGGCTTATTGCCAGTATCATAAAAATAATTTTCACGATTTTATTTCAAATAGTTATATTTTATTCTTGGATCATACTTTAGGTCACTTTAAAGCTGAATACTGTGTGCAATATTATATTTTACCTGTTTAAGATAGCCTACTTAGTACTATATATACTTATTTATTTATTAAACTTTATGCACAAGTAAAAATAATGTACAGACGCCAGCAGGTCAACCTACCCCAATCTGTCAAATTTCTTTGATAGATTTTCAACTTTAGCACAAAGGAATAAGGTTCATATTCAATTGGGAAAATCTGACAGATTGGGGTAGCTTGATGTGCTGGCCTCTGTACACAGGCGGACTTAATGCTTGAGGCATTTTCTACCAGTCAACCTTAGGGTGATGCGGAGACAAAACATGGCAACATACGGGATAAATAGATAGGAAATGACTATAATATACAAGAATGAATACTAAATACATAGATAGATACATATAAATAAAATGTCAGGAGAAAAATGATCGGTAGAGGAGAAAACGAATCCAGCATATTATAGTGGACACTTTTTGACCAACTACGCAATTGGGGTAATTATTTTACATTGACAACACTTTTGTAAAATTTGAACAGAATCTGTCTAAAGTTGAAATTGAATAAAATCGATATACAAGAACATTTATTTTTAGTAATGTTTGTTTTCGTAATTTTTTGCGGCCTATGTTTTTGTTAGATTTAGAAACGTCGGAGCTTAGTAGTATTCGCGTGATGACGGAACATACATTCAGATAAACAGAAACACATATAAAAAACTATATTTTCGGCATAAGAATCGTTCCCAGAACAAAAATGAAAACAATGAACAGTTTTCACTCCTCTAAGTTTTTTTTATGATTGTATATGTAGATATCCAAGAAAAACAAAGTGTTAATGCCTTTTAATTGTACTTGGCCAAAGATACGAAACTTGTTTACATGAAGCTGAATTTATTTTTGAAATGTAAAACAATTCTTCTCTATTATAATCTAGGAATAATAAGTACTAGTTTTAATTCCATAATTGCAATGTTCACTTCAAACATTACATAGGTATGTAAACACAGCACCCGTTACGTAGTCGACCAGTTTCCTTCCGAATGGTGCTCGTTGCGTCCGCTGTAAAGTTCCTCGAATAAAAAAATATAAGTGTGGCGCGCCAACCTTTGAAGTTTATTACCATTTTGAATTGATTAATTCTATAGAACTTTTGTATGGCCGAGCCAAGAATAAAGTTGAAGGAAAATATGAATTTCCCCCGCGATTCAGTCACTCAGCAGATTTATGTGTATGTGAGAGTGTGAGGGGGGGGGGGGGGGGGCTTGTTATTGGTGTTGGCTGAGAACTTATCGCAGTGGAGCAGAGAGTGGTGCGGCGCCGCAGCTGGCTGGCAGCGCGGGGTGGCCGAACACTACAGTCGAGTGGGCCATAAGTTAAATATTTATGTTCAATAGAGCCGTGAACATGTTGGGTTCGTATCATAAATTATTAATTATAGGTATGCAATTCTATTGATGATTTATAATGAATCAACACACGTGCTCAAGACTCAGGTGATGAACAGTGACCAAGCGAGCCGCAGGAAATGAGCTGGAGCATACATCATACACCGAGTGGTGTGGGATGAGAGGTGTCCTGCGGGCACGTGCTGCCTCCCCGCATCACACCTGCTTGCAGCTTCCGTGCAAGCCTACAATATATATATATTATGGAGATTATAGATTAGAATTGTAGGTACCTCTTTGAAATAACTTTATATTGCTTGCTAAGTTAGCGAAACCGATATGGAGTGGAGACTTATTACTTTGGTAAATGATAAAAGAGACAAACTCCGTATTGTGTGGTGTGACACTCGTAGTCTCGCACCGTGTGGACTGCGGAGCGCTCTCGGTGCAACCCTCGAAACGATCGCACTCGACGGCGACGGGAAATAAATTGCTTATTATTGCACTGAATCTTAACGCCACAACATTGGACGTATAAAGCTGCTCTGTAATATCGTTTGGCCCAAGTGACTGGCCCCTGCGGCGCCGCGGCCCCCGTGGTCCCCGCTGTCCCATCGCCCCTTAATTACGAAATGGATGGTATTCAATTAACACGATTGGATTAAAAGGTTTCAGATCGGTGACGTCACAGCATGGAATCGAAACTGTGACCGCCGATGAGAGCATAGGTACTGTAGAGGTTTGTTTGTAATCGATCGGTGTTGTGGTTAAAATGTGATTAAAAGTTGTAATTATTGCCATAAAATATTGATGATTGTAGTTTTTCATGTTATATATAATCCGTTTCAATATAAAATGTTCTGTCCAGGGTGGATCATGACTGAGTTTGCCAGACGTTGGCTGTATTCTAGACAAAGAACTTCAAAAAGAAGTGAACAAACTGTTATGTTATAGTTATGGTAGGTTGCTTGTTAGCTATTTCTATTTAAAACAGAAAACTCACCAAAATAACCCGAAAACAACAAAAGTTATAAAACATAATTATTGAACGCATGTGTTAGGTCACAGCACGCTGCAGGCTGTTAGTATTCACGACACACAGCACGCCAGCGGGCTGGCAGCCAGCAACCACGCATCGACAACCAGCTTGTTAGTCACACCCAGACGTGTAACCAGGCGATACCTACCACTCGCTCAGATCACAATTATAGAAACACTCCCACGTGTGAAGAAGCCACTTATTAATAAAACATACAGATCCTTGCCACAATAAGAGTTAGCTTCGGAAAACATTTATATTTTAGCTCGACATTATAGTAGGTTGTTGAACCTTAGAAAACGATATTTCTATATAAAATATTACAGGAGCCGACTCTAGGAGGAGTAATCCAGGACTTTAGTGAATATGTATTTAGGTTCAAAGGGGAGGCGTGCTCCAAAATGCTAGTTATATATTAAAATCAAGCTGATTATGCCCCCATTTACTAAATTGTCGAGGAAACCATTAATATTATGTTCGTAATTATGTCCCACAAGATAGCAACAAATTCCTCTCATTTACTTTAAAGTAACTGAGCCTGCAGTAGCACAGAAACAAATCATCAGTCGTTGTACACGTCCGATGTTTTTCCGGCGCTAATGAAGACAAACAACACATGCGGGGTTAGTGCGCACACACACGACACGCGCCCGCAGCGGGCGCGCGGCTGACGTCACGCACCTGCGTCCGAGAACATCCGCTGGTAGATCTCGTCGCAATCTGCCGGGACAACAATAACGTTAATAAGTTCCGTAATTAACGTAAATACTCGCTCTATCGGTAATTGATTCCCGTTGAGTCAACTTCCACGCGCACAGTTTGTTGATTACTGTTTCCAATCTGTACTTTGTGTTGAATTAATTTATCTTTAGTTATCTGTATTGATTTAGGGATCAAAGGAAAACGTACCTATGCGTAACGATAAGTCCCCGTCTGCCGCGGATCTATTTGTTAGTGCGGCGTCATCTGTAACGTGTTGTTCCTGTAGCGCTGATTGACGCGTGACGAGTTCTCGATATCATTAAACATTACAAGGTTCGGGAGTATACTTCAAAGTTAAATTAGAGTCAGCTTTAATTAACATTCGAGCAATGTTGGACGGTTCCATTTAAGGAATAAACGGTGTAAATAATATCAATAGTAGATCTGTGAGTCTATTACTATGAGCACTGGCGTGTAGCAGTGCGCTAGTAGAGTTGGCGAGTGTCCAGCGCCAGTGACTAGTGGAGCGCGAGTGGCCGGGCCAGTGGCTGCGACTGCCGACTGGACTAAGCGACCGAGCTGACGCGCTCGTTTGAAACGGATCACACGGTGTGTTTGTTTGTTTAGAATGTTCGTATCGTTCCAGGTCCAGCGGGTGCGCTGGTCACTTACGTGATATAACGTTCGTATTTAGGAGCTTTGAATACGAGCAGCCGTATGGCTTAACTTATTGAGTGTCGTGGACGATCTTAGCGGAATGGCAATTCGTCAAATTCAAACGGCAAAGCCATATATTTTGACTAAGGTGTAGTTTGCGAAGTTAGGCCTTGTAGAGTTAGGGCGTGTAGAGTTAGAAGCTTGGCTCTACATGAGATCTGATTACTTTTTGACAGTGCGAGCTACATGGTATCGTCTTGGCAACATTTAACATGAAATGTTTTTGTGGGATGATTCGTTCTGAGAGATATTGTAAATGATTAGTTCTGACAGATGTTGTAAATCTGTAAATCTTATGCTTTCCGTTTAGAAAACGAAAGATAAATACTATGATGATTTCTTAAACTCTTGAAAACGTTCGTGCAAAAGAGTTTGTATGTAGCCAGTAATGAATGTTTAGCTTAGTTTGTAGCGTAGTCGCGAACGGCCATACAGCATCCCGCTTTTATCTCCGGATTTACAACAAATTGGTGTTTTGGGCGCGCGAGTTACCCGATTAATTCAAAGCACGCCCATTCGCTCCAATAAATATGTTAAAATGTTCCGTGACAATGGCTCGGTGCCGATTTCGCATCGCATTTTCGAATCGCCGGCGTTTGTTCAAATTGTTCGCGCCTCCTACCGCACCCCGCGACCCCCGCGACCCCCGCCCCCTTCGCGCTCCCTCGTCGTCGATGAGGCGCGACAGTCCGCGCTGAACGCAACGCAAACAGTGTCGGCGACTAATCCGACAGATCCGATGTTACACAAGACGACGATAAAGCATTCACGACGGAGCTCGAGCTGCGCCGGGCTGCTGTGACCAGACACAGGTATCATCATTTTATGTAAATCTCAGATAGTGGAGCGCGCTGCTGAAGTGTGTGCGGAATATATTCCTGCGCTGGTTTATTGTTAGATCCTTACCTTTACAATGTAACAGCATAAATAAAAAGATTTGTTTAGTTTCATACAGTAGTAAAGTATAGCAGCACTCACCGACGACATGCAGCGTGACGAAGAAGGAGCGCACGGGCTGCGTGGACACCTGGCACTCGTAGACGCCGGCGTCGCGCTGCTGCGCCCACTTGATGTGCAGCGTCCAGTCGTCCGTCTGCGGCGAGTGCGTCGCCTGGAAGCGCTGGTCCGACGTGTACGTGTAGCCGCCCACCGTCAGGATGTGCAGGTCGCGGTGCCGGATCCATGACACCTGCGGACCAGCAGAGGGAGGTGTGTAGTACTTGTGTGTTGACAGCGTGAAGCACGTCATCAATCCTTCATGGAAGAGTAAGTTTGAGACATACATATCTAAGGCACCCAACGTATAAAATGATGGAAAATTGTTACGCACAGTTTTCAATCATTTACGTTTAAAGCCTTGGTTTGGCGCTTGGTTCAGTAGCTGATAAAACGAAATCATATTCTACAAAAATACTCCAACAAATAAAGAGCTGCTCAATGAAAGGAGCAACTTATTGCTCACTTATCTTGAAACTTTACGCAATACAAAGCCGGAGATCATTCAAGAAATTCAATTTAAAGCGCTACGTCGCGATTTTTGCGATTTCCCTCAGAACAGTCGGCACTTCTGTAGCTATAGTTATATTTTATAAACATTCATCAAAGCTAACAAAAGTCTTTCGGCAATGTGGCGACATTTATCTCAAACATCGGGAAACCGAGCCCGATCACTCAGCGAAGGCGTTATTGAATGTGAGCTCAAAGGGGCCACGTGGAGCGCCGGGGCCCGCAGGGGCCAGGGGCCACGGGGCCCGTTTGAAGTATTTTTTGGCATTAATATTCGTCGGCGGTTGTTTTAGGCGCGGCGGCCATTGGCATGCAAATCAGCCGTCTCTATGAAAATTGCGAACGGCTCTTTATTACTCATTCCTTTTATTTACTGTTGGCATGTAGAGCTCCCGGTTTCAGCTCTTTAATTATCTCGGGTACGTTAAAACTCCACGTTTTTTTACTAAATTTACCCGTTGAAATTCCTAGTACATTTATAACGGGCCCGTTTGATTGTGCGAGCCTTTTTTTTCTTATTTACGTGTCTGAGTAAGACGGCTTATCTCGACGTTAAGAGCTTTTGAAATACTAGGCTCGAAGACGTAACGGAGCCTGCCGTGGTTATTAAACGAAGAGAAATAGATCGCTTGTTGAAAATGACTCAACTTAAACATTAATTTTTAAGTAACAATTTTAGGGTAAACAATAAAAAAAGATAGTTTCTTAACATCATAAAAGGAAGGCACGAGATCAAGCCGAATGTTTCAAGACAGACAAAAAAACACAACCAGCTATAAAAAAACACAACCAGCTATAAAAAAACACAACCAGCTATAAAAAAGCCTTATTACATTACTAACTTTGAGTCGTTGTCTTTCGTCATACAATACTAGAAATATAATCTAGACTGGTTTATGTTCATCAAAGTGCTCCAAGTAATGCTACAAATGATGTGGCATTCCTTCCACTCAAGTTTTAGTTCTCATGATGTTGTTACAAAGACGCCATTAGTTTATTTTTCAAATGGATAGCTGAATAGTGTCGTAACGTCATCAAGGCACAGGATTGAGCCACTTTTTGTCCATCTTTGGCTAGACTAGAAATTGACTAGACACATGAATTTTGATTGAAATTACATGCCTGACTGTCAACAAGGTAGGAGCATAAATAATGTCCAGTACTTTTATATATATAGGGTGACTGGTAATTAGTGACCGATACCTAAACACGTGATTGTACTCATGATAACAAACAACTTTTACTATGGGACCAAACCTGAATTCGCGAAATAAAATCTGCTGTTCAGTCGTTTATGTTCGCCTAACTGGTCAAAATGTAGGTACTGAACAGCAGATTTTTTTTTCGCGAATTCAGGTTTGGTCCCATAGTAAAAGTTGTTTGTTATCATGAGCACAATCACGTGTTTAGGTATCGGTCACTAATTACCAGTCACCCTATATATGAGTAATAGATAGAAGGGTTTGTATGCAAGGACCATGAAATATTATAGGCGTGTTAGACACTTTTTCAGGTGGGCACATTCAATTGCGCAGTATTTGTTGTACAACAAAGCTATCCTGAAGCAGTTACTGTAATTAGAATCAATTTTGCCACCCGGCTGTGCTGACTAATGCTGACCCGAACAAATGTATGGCGCGCCTACATGGACAACACTATATAGTAGTAAATAATTAGAAAAAGACGCATGGGAGGAGTTCCAATGACGCTCTAGAAGGGGCTGTGTCGAGCGATAGACTGTTGACTGTGGCTGGGACGGGGGACTGTTGGTCCGTCTACCCTACACACACACAGCTTCATAACGATAGACTGTTGACTGGAGCTGGGACGGGGGGACTGTTGGTCCGTCTACCCTACACACACACAGCTTCATAACGATAGACTGTTGACTGGGGCTGGGACGGGGGGACTGTTGGTCAGTCTACCCTACATACACACAGCTTCATAACGATAGACTGTTGACTGGGGCTGGGACGGGGGGACTATTGGTCAGTCTACCCTACATACACACAGCTTCATAACGATAGACTGTTGACTGGAGCTGGGACGGGGGGACTGTTGGTCCGTCTACCCTACACACACACAGCTTCATAACGATAGACTGTTGACTGGGGCTGGGACGGGGGGACTGTTGGTCAGTCTACCCTACATACACACAGCTTCATAACGATAGACTGTTGACTGGGGCTGGGACGGGGGGACTGTTGGTCAGTCTACCCTACATACACACAGCTTCATAACGATAGACTGTTGACTGGGGCTGGGACGGGGGGACTGTTGGTCCGTCTACCCTACATACACACAGCTTCATAACGATAGACTGTTGACTGGGGCTGGGACGGGGGGACTGTTGGTCCGTCTACCCTACATACACACAGCTTCATAACGATAGACTGTTGACTGGGGCTGGGACGGGGGGACTGTTGGTCCGTCTACCCTACATACACACAGCTTCATAACGATAGACTGTTGACTGGGGCTGGGACGGGGGGACTGTTGGTCAGTCTACCCTACATACACACAGCTTCATAACGATAGACTGTTGACTGGGGCTGGGACGGGGGGACTGTTGGTCCGTCTACCCTACATACACACAGCTTCATAACGATAGACTGTTGACTGGGGCTGGGACGGGGGACTGTTGGTCCGACTACCCTACATACACACAGCTTCATAACGATAGAGTGTTGTGGGGCTGGTACGGGGGGACTGTTGGTCCGTCTACCCTACATACACACAGCTTCATAACGATAGACTGTTGACTGGGGCTGGGACGGGGGGACTGTTGGTCAGTCTACCCTACATACACACAGCTTCATAACGATAGACTGTTGACTGGGGCTGGGACGGGGGGACTGTTGGTCAGTCTACCCTACATACACACAGCTTCATAACGATAGACTGTTGACTGGGGCTGGGACGGGGGGACTGTTGGTCCGTCTACCCTACATACACACAGCTTCATAACGATAGACTGTTGACTGGGGCTGGGACGGGGGGACTGTTGGTCAGTCTACCCTACACACACACAGCTTCATAACGATAGACTGTTGACTGGGGCTGGGACGGGGGGACTGTTGGTCAGTCTACCCTACATACACACAGCTTCATAACGATAGACTGTTGACTGGGGCTGGGACGGGGGGACTGTTGGTCAGTCTACCCTACATACACACAGCTTCATAACGATAGACTGTTGACTGGGGCTGGGACGGGGGGACTGTTGGTCCGTCTACCCTACATACACACAGCTTCATAACGATAGACTGTTGACTGGGGCTGGGACGGGGGGACTGTTGGTCCGTCTACCCTACATACACACAGCTTCATAACGATAGACTGTTGACTGGGGCTGGGACGGGGGGACTGTTGGTCAGTCTACCCTACATACACACAGCTTCATAACGATAGACTGTTGACTGGGGCTGGGACGGGGGGACTGTTGGTCCGTCTACCCTACATACACACAGCTTCATAACGATAGACTGTTGACTGGGGCTGGGACGGGGGACTGTTGGTCCGACTACCCTACATACACACAGCTTCATAACGATAGAGTGTTGTGGGGCTGGTACGGGGGGACTGTTGGTCCGTCTACCCTACATACACACAGCTTCATAACGATAGACTGTTGACTGGGGCTGGGACGGGGGGACTGTTGGTCAGTCTACCCTACATACACACAGCTTCATAACGATAGACTGTTGACTGGGGCTGGGACGGGGGGACTGTTGGTCAGTCTACCCTACATACACACAGCTTCATAACGATAGACTGTTGACTGGGGCTGGGACGGGGGGACTGTTGGTCCGTCTACCCTACATACACACAGCTTCATAACGATAGACTGTTGACTGGGGCTGGGACGGGGGGACTGTTGGTCCGTCTACCCTACATACCCACAGCTTCATAACGATAGACTGTTGACTGGGGCTGGGACGGGGGGACTGTTGGTCCGTCTACCCTACATACACACAGCTTCATAACGATAGACTGTTGACTGGGGCTGGGACGGGGGGACTGTTGGTCCGTCTACTTCCTCGTTTTCTGTTTAATTTTTCGTCACTTATTATTTGTCATAATCTTTGGTAAACCCGATTGTGTTGCCCAATTTGTGAACCATTAATAAAAAAAAACAACAGTCCTTTGTATTTATTGTCCTGTGATTTGTTTTTTTTTCTTGAATCAACCTTGTTGAATGTCGTAAGATGTTATTAAGCGCACGCGGCACCCGTGAGAGAGATATTTTGATACTTGAGGGTTCATACAAGTGTTGTATACATCTAATGTAAATGGTCTATTTAAATATGTGTCTGTATCTATTGTTGAGGGGCAACAACACACGTCCTCTGACCTGACGACGACATTGATGAGTGACCGGTCAGTTAAACTCGAGAATTAATAATATTCGTATGAGAGTTGATTAGCATTCACAGCTGAATACATTACGTGTGATAAACAGGCGTGACGTGTTACAATCTGATGCAGTCTGTTAAGTTTGGAACTCATTAAAGTTATGAGACGAGCACGTGGCGCCGCCTGGCGGCCGCCACGGGTGGCGTGGGTACCAAGGGGTCAAAGACTGATAGTGGTCGTAGGTGGTCTGATGTCTCCGGGACAGCTGGGTAATTAAGAGAAAATTTCGACTCTGTTTGACCGAAGCTCTAGGGAATCTGCTTTGATTTCAAGAAAAATATCTGGTTCGTCTAGTATTTATGGAAGTATATAACAAGTGCACTGCAGTTCTAAAACTGCTATTGTTTCTAGAAATTCAGTCCAGTGCTTGTTTGTCCTACGACTGAAAATCTGTTTAGGTATGTTGTAACTGAAACAACAAAAATATTATGTAGCTTGATATGTATTTGTCTTCACAGTTATCCAACTATGATGTTGTTTTCATAACGCTCAAGTGACATACCGCCGCCGCGCGCCGCCGCTGCAATAGCTTCGCCGCCATTGCTCGGCGGGCGTCGTCCGGACTGAAGATAAAATACCTAGCATTGACGCATTCCCGGAGCTTCACGAATGCCAACAGTTAAGAATACCTGCCGTTAATTAATTCGTCAGCTTTAATGAATAAACAATACGCCGTCAGGTAGGGACAACCTTCTGCGGAATCTCTTCATTTCCCTCCGTTAGCTGAAAGCGACGAACAACTTTATTTTAGTACTTTTGCTGGGTACGAGCAAGTTGTGTCTGAAGTAAGGTCAAATTTACGTTAGGCCGTATTTGTAAGGAACTCAATTAAGTTGGTCGGAGAGGATTGAGAGACACGCGGCTATATCAAGGACTTTAAAGTAGCGGTCGAAAAGGAGCGTAAAGGTGAGACTGGGCGAAACTAAAATAGAGCACTCTCTATTTTAGTTTCGACCAATCCTTCATTTGACATAAAGTGACGTCATGATACAAACCTCGTAAGCGTTGCGATCGGTCACTACGTCACATATTGAAATGTACACTATAGTGTCACTACTGACACTACATGCTCAATAAATGTCAAGAAGTATGTTTCTACTATGTTTAATCTCGCATCGAACAGCTATTAAAGTACCTAATCCTTTTTACTTTAAAGTAATCCTTTTTACTTTATTAAAGTAATCCTTTTTACTTAAGAGTAAACTAGTCCCGAGCTCGAACTCGCTGGTGGTAATGGCCAAAAGCACGCTGTCTCACCTGGCTTCGTGTCCGACAGCGCTAGTATCAGTGATGAGCAGATAGACGTTAGTCTATACGAACAACGTCTACTTCTCACGCACAGAAATACCGTTCCGAACTGATAGGCGCGTAAAAAAATCTAAAAGTTAATGGCTTTTTATTTTACAATTCTGTTTCCGTACAGACACAATTAATATTATTATTAATTGTGTCTGTACTGTTTGACATTGGTATGTCAAACAGTGGAGTAATATTCTCCAGAAATTTGTATAGAAAAAATATCGAAAAGTGTCACCTTAAAGTAAGACATAAAATATCGTATCTAATGTTAATTAAGAGGTCGCGTCGCGTCGTGGCAATTGCGAACAAAAGAAAAACCATATGGGGTTCCATATGTTAATTTTGGAAACCGCCACTGGACAAGTATTAGGAATTGCATCTGCCACGTGTGAGGTCCTGGGTTCAAGGCACAGTTCGAGCATTCTGTAATTGGGTTAAACTGTGATGAACGCTTTTGTAGGAGCTGAGATTTCAGAGAAGACTCTGGCGAAATAAGTAGATGTAGTAGGTAAATAAATACCATATCAAAGTAATAATGATACCTACCTGTTATTATGTTACATAAAACCTCTGTTCTATCCAGCTTCTGTTCAATATCGCTACAGACGTGACTGTACCTATTAATATTCCGTTATGAAGTACAAATTGGAGTGGTCTGATGTTATTTAAGGAGGGGGGCAGGGGAATACTTGGTTAATCGGTGATATGAAGTAATTCTGTGATAGTTTGTTCGTCCTTTATATCAAAGTTACTACATAGTATATTGACTTTATCCGATTGGAAAATAAAATTTCGTAGTCAAATCATCAAACTATTACCGATTAGCCAAGTTTTGCCCTATGTAGTAACTTTGATTTAAAGGATGAATAAAATAGCACAGAATTAATACAAGTTTTGTTCTACTTGAATGTGAAGGGTATCAGAAGGGTGCGTCCGCTCCGGCTAAGGCTCCGGTAAGCTCCGGCGGTGTCCGGGCGGACGGCGCGCGGCGGTGTCCGGGCGGACTGCGGACGGCGGTGTCCGGGCGGACGGCGCGGGGCGGCCCGTCCGGCGACCAGCGAGTGTTAATTGCATCGATTTTGATGTAAAGGTTTAACACTTTCCCATTTATCATTGCAGCGTCTAGTTTAAACGTGTTGACCGAAAGTGTATCTTTACACGTCTATCTTTCGGTCAAAATGTTTCCTAGATCTTCTAAGACTCTTGGCTTAGAAGATCTACGTATTTGCAAATATGAATATTAGGTACATATTTCATACTTATGGTAAGCACTTGGAAGGTCTTGTGCTCTCATCCTTAAGATATTTTACATATTTATTTGTATTTTTTAAAATTCGCTTCATTGATTTACTGACTCATTTATTTTGATCAGGCTACAGAGGCCCATAGCTGCCTGCCCATTTATTTGAAACTTATAATATCAATAGTTTACGTTTCCAGTGTCACCTAACTCCTGGCTCTATATCCGAATTCCCAATAAAAACACCGAAGACGTTCATTGGACCCTTGATTTTAATTTTCCGTCGGAAGGGAACACAGTTTTATTCAAATTCATTCGTCCTCGGGGACAACAGGCTATCGTTGGGGGGTATCACTGGTAACCACAGAGTAGATACACCCACAGAAAGCTTACTTAACTTCCACGTAAAATTTTTAATTGAACAAAATAGTGGTGATTAAATCCTGACGTAATGATTGCAACTTTTAATCCTGTCTTATGATGCCCAAATTCTCGATTAATAATCCAAGATTTAAAACTTTTTAGATGAAAACCAAGTGATCGAAAATAATATATTAAAAGAATCTGCTGACAACTTGGCGACTGTTTTATTTTACGACTTAAATATAAAAAGTTCAGTCACGAAGAACGACTAATGGTTCAATAGAAGGGGCCTTATACATGGCATAGTTTGGAAAGGATGTTCTGCACCGCGCTGATGTGTGTCCACTCGAGGTACCGCGCCGCGCGCCCGCTCTGGACACTGGGCTTTAAAGTCTATGATCGGATTCTTTATGCAGTTCTGAAGGTTTGCGTTAGAGAAGTTTTTTTTATTTTCCTGGCTCCACTTTTGAAGATTGAATACTAGTTTTATGTTACAAATGCAAAAAGTATGGTTAAATGAGTATGCTTGTTCAAAACGTGTCAAAAGCTCTGTGACGAACAAAAGTTCTTCACCAGTTTATATTATACGTACGGTATGAAAAATAAAGAATCTCTTCTGCTATGCAGCGCAAAAGCAATAAAAGCATGAGCCAACGCTTTATAGCTGGATATAACACAATAATATCCCCGTCGTCCTGGCTGCTGGCTCGCCGCGGGTGAGGCGCGATGTTCAACGCGGAACACACTGTCCACACACTGCGAGTGCTGAGACTCTGGCGTGAATACTAACGCGGCTAGATGAGTAGGTACGTGTGTGTAGCGCCATGTTTGCTCTCCATCCGTTTGTTATTCACGCCGGAGACGTCGCCACTTGATAAAGCACTGTATGTACAGTCTCCACGTTTGCTGTGTGTATAACAGCGCTTTCCTTTCCGTTGACATCATTATAAAGATAAAATACATGAAACATGGGCTGTACGGTAATCAGGACGAGTGAGACGTTGCGCTTGAGTAGCGCTAAGCGAGATAATTGATATGTCCACAGTACATTATATTATGATTAACTTCGTTCCACAGAAAAAAAAACAATGAAATAGATAATGTATAGTATGAATACGGATTCATATATATATATAAATATTTTGTCTTTGATACAAAATATCATAATGTTCGAACACTATGTTAGAAATATTTTGTATTTTCGTGTCCCGTATTTGTTTTTTGTAAAATTGTTTATAATGAAAATAGTACCTAAACAATAGCGGTCCTGTTGCGAGCGAGGCCGACAGTTCAGTAAAACGTATAGAATTTACTATCGCATGAATCAAATAACAACAGTTATTGTTATATCCGTTACATACCTACTGCATTGAATACTAAATTCTGTTGCATATTAATTGAGGCATGAATAGTATTCTAGCTACAACATAAATAATAAAATTATTGATGATACTGAAATTGTTTTACAGTTTCGTCACATAACATAACATACAAAGGACCCCAAATTATTTCTCGATATATTCACCGTAGTTAAAGTTTAGAAAAACTTAACTTGAAAATATCTCACAAATAAAAATAGTGCGGCAGACCGCAACCTTTGACATAAAAAGTCTCCGCATGACACGAATGACACAATGACAAGTTTGACATAACATTTTAGATATAGGTGACAAGTATTGATAGTTTCGAAAGTCTCTCGGATACGTATATCGGATACGTATATTATATTATAATAGGTACGCATACCGCGCTACGTGCCAGGGCGCTAAAACTGGTTGTGCGTTGTTTTATGATTATAAAATTCTGTGAAGTATTTTTCATTCAAGTAAATAGTCGTTGAAACAATAATATTCGAAATAAAAATCCAAGGACCAAATATCATATGAAACATTTTTAGCGAAACGAAATTCTATGAAATTTCTGATGCGATACAAGGGAACACTGTTGAAACTACGTGTAATATCGAGTAACGGATGGCTTTTTTAAAAATTGTTCAATTCAAATAGTGTTAACAAATAGTGTAAATCGGTTTTTGTTCTTATCTTACCTTGTTACATTTGCGATGACTATCGAGTTATACTGCCTAGTGTATTGTTATTGCCACGAGTTGATACATTGGCAAGGAGCCCCACGTCGTGCTAGTTCTGCGAGCTCTGCGCTGCTATTCCCGGGATCCCCCCCCCGGGTATACGTGCACTTGAACACTAACTACCAGTGCTATTTAGGCACAATGTACTTATTACATGCTTCAGAATATGTAAGCACAAATGTGAGAGTGGAAAACAATAACATAATATTCAGAGTTGTTGGCAAAGAGGATGTCAGGTGCATTACTGTGTTAGTTTTAATCACTTCATTCTTTTCATATAGACAAATACCTATAATATGCAAAAATTCATTTTTTTTACGAAATAAATTGTGGTCCAGGTTCTGGTAAGTAATTCATACATCTCAATGTACATCTCAGTGTACATTACGTATGAGAACTAAATAATTAAAAGGTAATTGTTTTTCGTACCTACTTTACTGAACTAAATAATGGTTTTAAAAAGGACCTCAACATCAATGTGAACTGATATCATACAATACATTAGTCACATTCGTCAGTAAAAATAAAACTGTAAGTTTTAGCAGTAACGTTTTACAACAGTAACGTAACATAACGGCAACGTAATGTGTAAACTGTGAAATAAATTCATTTTATTCAGTGTTGTGCATCGAACGTGACCTGAATGGTTCACCCCGATGTGTATTATTACACAGCATGGAGTAGCTAATGGATGCATGGCGATGTGCTAAGAGCACCTGAAATAGATTGATTTTTATTTAAATTTAGTTTGGTTGACGGGTGAAAATGTTGAAGTACAATAACTACGATTTGGATTCCAAATAGCCGTACTTCGGGATTGTTATTTTTAGACAAACATTGACACATTTATCTGATTCAAGAACTTTATAAACAAGGATTGTTCAGGAACAGGCCGCTGTATAATATTACACCCTCGAAACATTAAGATCATCTTATAAGTTGACCGTTAGTTCTAACCCCACATAGTTGCTACTTCGCAAAACGTTGATAGCCTTGTAAATTGAGTGGCACATGACAAACTAAATTACTACCTCGCCAGAGTGGGGTACCCAGCCGCCGCCCGCACCCGCACCCCGCACCGCACCCCGCACCGAGCTGCTTTCATTTAGTTTACATGCCTGTAATTCTTGGCACCATATAGGTCCAACTATTTGCATGACATTCCCGACAGTGATTACGTGCCCCTGGAGAGACTAAATACAATAAAGGTTGACGAAATATACGTGACGTCACTAATAGAGGTTAACTGGCTGTTAGCGTCGCGTGGAGCTGGACTCAAGTGCGGCCAGTCTACAGACTGGTGATTTCGAGAATGTTATCGATGTCATTCTATGCATCATGACAACGACACTGTTTATTCTGTTTCAGATAGTAGTTTTGAATACTATTTGTAAGATCAAGGCCGTAACACAGTTCAGTTGCTGTTTTCAACACTCGATAACAAAGAACTCACCAAATTGTATTTAAGTACATTTTGTTGTGAAAAGCTACATCTTAGAGAGAAATCTCGCGAAGAAGTAAGAGGTTCACCACACTGCGCATTATAAATTCTATTTTAAGCCTCAAGTTAACAAAAGCGCAGATCATGTTGTATCGGGCAGCGCGGTAAATGGTGTATTTATATTCTGGCTCACGCCGCCACTCCGTAGCTGCCCGCAGCCGCCCCGCAGCCGCTCCGCCGCCGCGCCGCCGCCGCCACGCCCGCGGCAGCAGAAGGCCGGCGCGACTCGTCTCTATTTACATAATGTGTAGTATACTGTTACCACAAACGTCACTCAGTTAAATTGTAGAAATAACTTCTAAAGAATACAAAGTTTTGTTCGTCCCCTTGTGAAATTTAAATTAACTCGCTGTGATTGCGAAGGCAAGTATTTACTTTCTTTAACTATGACTTTAGAGCTTCATTCAGTTGAAAACAAACCACGCAGTGAACCTCATCGTGAAGTTAGAAGCCGAAACATACAGAACGCGTGTAACTCTTAAAAGATTAAAAGTTGTGAATTGATACGTCGGCGGCGCTGTGGACGACGCTCGTCGACTGATAAGAGAAGGCTCCGCGATAGAACCTCGCTCGGGGATCCGACGCGATCCGAGGCGTTACGTCTACCCTCGCATATCTGATCTGTTGGAACACTTTCAATTTATCCGCGCAGTTTGTACTGTGGGTCGTTACGGACGCAGCGATCATATAGCTCGCGATATCAAGAATTCCGACATTTCTGGACACATAAAATTGTCGTTTTTGCTTAAATTAGCTACTGATAAGAACTCCATGACTAAGAGTTTAAGCAATTGTAATGTGACAAAACTTGGTTTTGTGACATGGACTTTCAGAACTGAAATCTGTTGAAAATAATTTTTATTGTTATTTTAAGTTAGCATTACATACATTTCGATAGATACTTATAATTACACCCACCAGTTTAACGCTACATATTTGTAAAATTAATTTGTTCATTACTATGCGGCAGGGGCCAGGGGGCGCCAATACTCAAGTATCCTTTAAGTCTTTCCTTAAAATAAACAATCAGCTCCCGTCCTCCGCCGCAGCGTACCGCACCGTACTACAACCCACTGTTGAACTCGGTTGGCATCAGTTACAAAACAATATCGCTCACAGAAATAGACATGTGTTTATTTCAGTGCCTATTGTTACTGGTTAAAACTTTACAAGTGTACAATAATGTTGTTTGTTATTGTCTCCGCTTTACCATTGACAATTGATGCTACTATAAGAAAAAATACCTGTAGAGGTACAACGTCTCTGAGATATTTGACCTTCCTTTGCTTTTTTCTTTCGTTTTGAAGGTTTCTTAGTAAAGTTCACGTGAAAAATAGGATTATTTATAGTAAGTTTGGAGCCACAATCATGAACGTACGAATATATCCATATTAGATTATATTTCAGAACCACTTCAAGTAGCTACCGCGTCACAATATAAATTGGGCAAGTATAAATAAATGACCATTGTTACCCGACCAACACAAATTCTTATAATTTCTTGTATATATAACAGCTGTATTTTCTTTTCAAATGAGACTTTATTTTCCTTTTATTAAAAATATCCTCGTAAATTGTCACTCAAAACCTCTTTAGGAAAGTTGCGAGCTTGAGGTTTTGTGCCTCAATGAGAAAAACCCCGAAACAAAGGGTAATAGCCGCCGGGGGGCGAGGGGTGTGTGGCGCGGGGGGCGAGGCGAGGGGGCAGCGTGCTGCGAGGTAATCGTCTTACTTCCGCTTCCGTTCTGCGTCTGATGGCCGCGGTATTAGAGGTTTACTTTTGAACCTGTCGCTGATGTCTTCATACTTCTTTTTTATTGCAGTGTTCATCAAATCAGTGTCTCGAGACGAAAGTCTTTGACCAGTGCCAGTGATGACCTATGGCACTGATACATGGTCGCTCACAATGGGCCTTATTAGAAGGCTGAAAGTCACCCAAAGGGAAATGGAGAGGGCTATGCTTGGAGTTTCCCTGCGTGATTGAATCAGAAATGAAGAGATCCGCAGGAGAACCAAGGTAACCGACATAGCCCGAAGAATTGACAAACTTGAGTGGCAGTGGGCAGGGCACATTGCTTGCAGAACAGATAGCTGATGGGGCCGAAAGGTTCTGGAGTGGCGACCGAGTACCGGAAAACGTAGCGTTGGAAAGCCTCCCACAAGGTGGACCGACGACCTTGTGAAGGCTGCAGGAACCCGTTGCATGCGAGAAGCACAGAACCGGTCGAAGTGGAGGTGCTTGAAGGAGGCCTATGTCCAGCAGTGGACGTTTTTCGGCTGAAACGATGATGATGCTCATGATGTTCACATCTGTATAAGATGTCTAGTCAATGTCTCGTTACGTATCATTAGGATTTTATGTTGCAGTCACTCAACTGTGTGTTATAATATAGATTTACACAGTAGCAGTTTGCGCGATGCACACTATAAAGATAACGAATTAATGAGTTTACATAACTAATATAAATATTTATTAGCAAATAATAAATAACATGAAAATCAAATAGAAGCTCTGAATTGAAACATTACAGCTCGACCTCAGTAAACAGTGTCAATGTATCGAGACGAATGTTTGCGGAGCTCATTGCGCATGCAAAATGTTCTGTAAACACATAACTGAATAGTTTACAGCCTCGTTTGCATGTTACACGCGCTAAGATGGCCGCTTTCGGGCTACGACTCTGTTACGGCTTGGCTACGAGTTGCTACGCCGTAGTACCGCTACGACGTAGCACTGTTGCGAAGTTATTATGTTGTATTTATGAGTGCGCGATTAATTCGGAGGTCGTAAAGTTCTTGAATGGTGTCCTCTATGGACGGAAGACGACTTGTAGTATACAGATATTTGTCTCATTTATGGATGGGATAATCTTGACTGTGGAGTTCAAATTGGTATTGTGCTAAGTTTGATTCAGTAGCTATGTAAAAAACAGAATTCTGTACAAATATTATTCCATTAAATTATTACCATAACTGCTAATTACAAAAATATAACATTTGTATAAACCAAAGTAATAAAAGTAAAGTATAAAGTAATCCTAATCTAAAATAAATGTTTATCTTAATAATTTCTTCGCATGTCGTAATCCTAAGCGCTTCAGTGATGCGATTCTTAAGAGTCAACCGTCTCTTAATGAAAAACGTAGCTAAAGATGTGAGAACCGCCTTTGTAACTGTACTACTTCAGTAGTAAGACGATAGGGTAACCCCTCAGAGTTTAGCGGGGGAGGGTTGCATGGAGGGGGGCGACAGTATGGAATGTGTTAGGAATTAGTAATAAATCTAGGACGTCCTAGCAGTTTCAAATTTACCAACAGATAGTGTTGTAAGAGTGATTAATTATGTGTCTCAGGCCTCTGCCTCGAATCTTGCGGGCGGCGGGGCGGCGGCGGCGGCGGCGCGGGAGCGGCAGGATCTTATGCGTACATTTGAATGGACCGGTTCTCGAACACAGCGGCGCTGGAGCGGCGGGGGAGCGGGCAACGAGCGGTGCACTCCAGTCAAGCGGCGACCGCCCGCGCGTCTGCTAACTGCTTTGCTATTTATTTTTGTGACGTATGGAAATGTCCTCGGACGTGCAAGAGCAAATTGTTATACTTACCTTAGCGTCAAGTATAATTTTTCTGCTGGAGATATGTATATGCTGTATAGTTTTGGAATTATTGCAGACTCTAAATCGCCTTTGATAGCTTCAAGAATATAGTCAAAAGTTTCTACACTAATTATGGTGTAGCCGTAGAATTTGTCGGGACATTGCCTCTGTTCATTGTAATTTCTAAAAAACTCGCCTTTTTTTTTCATTGCCCTATAGTAGGTATTATAAATCGAGCGTTGAAGATGTTGTCGCCGTTGGTCAGACATTTCATTCGCGAATAAAAACAAATATCTCGACGACACAACCACAAACACAACACTACGCCGCTGTAGCGCCGCGCGATCTGCCCGCTGGTTTCGAGAACTGGTCTGCGTTGCCCGCGCCGCTCCCGCGCCGCCGCCGCCGCCGCCCCGCTGCCCGCAAAATTCGAGGCAGCGGCCTCAGAGATAGCGAGAGATTTCAAACGTATTTATTTTCTTCGAGAGTTGTCAGTTCTCAGAAATTGAACCTTTTGCTTTGAATCTATTTCGTTTATTTACGACTTCAATAGTTGAAAATTCTTACCCAATAGTTCTTGGCAGCTGGGATTAAATTATATTTATAATCCTAACTATCCTACTTCCTACTATCCTACTAATATTATAAATGCGAAAGTTTGTGAGGATGGATGGATGGATGTTTGTTACTCTTTCACGCAAAAACTACTGAGCGGATTTTGATGAAACTTTACAGTAATATAGTTTATACATCAGAATAACACATAGGATACTTTTTATCCCGATATTCCCACGGGATCGACACTTATGCGGGTGAAACTGCGGGGCGCTGCTAGTTATATTATAAATGTGAAAGTAAGTTTGTTTGTTACGCTTTCACGCTAAAACGGCTGAAGGGATTTTATTGAAATTTGGCATATAGGTAGACCATAATCTGGAAAAGGTTATAGGCTACTTTTTATCTTGGATCGCAGACGAAGTCTCGGGTAACAGCTAGTATTAAATAAAAATGAAAATACTATTTAATGCCCTGTACTAATGTGACGTTTCGCACAAAGCTCCTTTAAATTCAAAAGAGTCTACAAAAAACTTTTCTACAAAAAAAAAAAATAAAAATACAACGGACTTCCTAAAAAAAACACTACAAAGTAAAAAATAACTTTAATTTCGGAAGTCGGTATCGTTGGTTCGCATTTTCGTTTTGTTGACAACGACTTCCGAAATTAAAGTTATTTTTCACCTTATAGTGTTTCTTTTTGGAAGCCGATTGTTTTTTTTTTGTATTTTTCACTTTTTAGTTGTACCTACCAAACACAAATTCATTTAACACTACTCGCTATGTAAATATCGAAATGGCAGGAAGTTATTAAAACATCATTAATATGAACATCATCATCATTAATATGAAGTGGAAAAAAATCGTATTAATGAAGCTAACTCTAAAACTACCCAAGCAAAGCTAATAAAATGTAAATGGGATCACCCCTGAGGCATAACTTATTAATTTAAAAAAGTTTTTTGCAAATCAGTCTATATATGACGGAGTTATGCCCGAATATACATTTAAGAAAACATCCGAATTACGAACCTCCTACTTTTTTGAAGTCGATGAAAAATATAAGTCACATCAACAATATTTTGCTCAACCTGTGAATCAAACCCCAACCAATCAGAGAATGATGTTCGACCCCAGTCCATAAGAGTACTGTTCGACCCCAGTCCATGAGAGTACTGTTCGACTCCAGCCCATGTGAGTACCGTTAGACCCCAGCACATGAGAGTACTGTTTGACTCAGCCCATGAGAGTACTGTTCGACCCCAGTCCATGAGAGTACTGTTTGACTCCAGCCCATGAGAGTACCGTTAGACCCCAGCCCATGAGGGTACTGTTTGACCCCAGCCCATGAGAGTACTGTTAGACCCCAGCGCATGAGAGTACTGTTTGACCCCAGTCCATGAGAGTACTGTTCAATCCCAGTCTATGAGAGTACTGTTTGACCCCAATCCATGAAAGTACTGTTCGACCCCAGTCCATGAGAGTACTGTTTGACCCCAGCCCATGAGAGTACTGTTTTCAAAACAATTAAGTCTCTAAAATTTACCAACTCTACAGATATTAACACCAAAATCCTCAAATTATGCTCAAAATGTTTGTCAGCGTATACTAGCCATATGGATTAACCTATCATTTAGCCAAGGAATATATATTCCCCTGGCATTTAAAGTTCTCTATTGTCAAACCAATCGACAAGAAAGGTGACACCAAAGGTATGAACAACTATCGTCCCATAACCCTCATACCGATAATTTCAAAAGTGTTTTGAGAAGCTAATGCATGAAAAACTATACAGCTTCGTATCAAAGTATGACAGTTTAAATGAAGAACAATTTGATTTTTGAAAAATAAACACACCACATTAGCTTATTTTGCTTTATTAAAATTGATAACCAAAAGTTAATGATAAAATACCGATTACTTCTATTTTCCTAGTTAGGTCCAAGGATTTCGATTTTGAAAGCTTTTAATTTCGTCAACACAAGTTGCTTCTTCTCAAATAAGATCGATACGGCATTAGAGGAAACTCGTTGAAATGGCTCGAAAGCTACCTCACCCATTGACAACAATGTCTTGAGGTCTCGAGCCGAACAGGGCGTCAAAAATCGTCTGTAGATCTGCTTACTGAGAAAATAATTACCGTTTCCCAAGGACCACTTTTGTTGCTGTATGCTAAAGCTAGCCTAACCTCCCACAACTGCGTACGATACGACTCTTAGCATTCTTAACAACAATTATGATGTCGCTAAGTACCAGACCAAAAATAGCGAGCCGCTAAATAAAATTGTCACACTGCTCAAACAAAATAATCTCCTAATTAATATTAGCAAAACCAAAATGATACATTCCAAACATACCACAGTTAGTGTCCACAGCTACAAATACAGCATGATAATGACACAATTGAGGTTGAGAGTACAAAGTTCCTAGGGATAACAATAGACAAACACTGTAACTGGAAAGCTCATATTGACATATTCTGCACAAAAGTAGATAGATTCGTATAATGCGTTCTGTACAGATGAACACGTGTGAACATGTGCATATCATGGCTATATCATATCAATTTTGCTTTATGGTATTATACATAGTATGGAGTAATTCTATATTTTTTAGATCTTCTTACTTCATACTTAGGTAATAGGATTCAGCGAGTTGATATTAACGGAAAAAAATCACCCGAATCTGTTGTAACAATGGGGATTCCCCAGGGCTCAATTCTTGGCCCTTTTTGTTTCTCATTTATATTAATGACTTGCCTTGCCTCATAAAGGATAATCATGATATAGAGTTGTTTACAGATGACACTTCACTTTTATTTAAACTCAAAAAAGTCAGCAGCTGGTTACTGACAATGTAAATAGCGCCCTCGATAAAGTAGTTTAACTGGTTTAATGTTAATAACCTACTTCTTGACGAAACAAAACTAAATGTATTAAGTTTACGATACCCCACATTAGACAAGTAAAAACTAGTGTGCTTATAAAGGGTGAATTGTTGAATCTCGAAGATACACCACCTTGTTCTTGAGCATAACTTTGGATGCTAAGCTAGATAAATTATCAAAAAAGCTTAGCTCCGCAGCATACGCCGTTAGAAAAATTCGTGATTTAACTGATTAGAGGCAGTTTGTTTAGTATACTTTAGTTATTTTCATAGTGTCATGTCCTACGGTATTCTGTTGTGAAAAAATGCCGCCGTCAGATAATATTAAATTTTACACAAAAGGGCAATTTGTTCAATTTACAAATGAAGTCCCAGACACAAATTAGTAATCAGAGACAAATTTAAAGAGATTAATATAATGACTGTGCCTTCTCAGTATATGTATGAAAATCTATTGTACGCACATAAAAATATTAATCTGTTTAAAAAATACAGTGATATCCATAGTATAAATACTAGGAACAAACACAAATTTGTGGTTCCTACCACCAAGCTTAAGAAAATAAGTGGCTCGTTTATAAGCCAATGTATACGTTTTTATAATAAACTTCCTAGCCACATTCAAGATCTAGTTAAGCCTTAATAAATTCAAATTAAAATCTTTTATAAAGCGGAAACTATGCCAGAAAGCCTTTTATACTGTTAAAGACTATATTGAGCTGCTCCAACAAATTTACACAGTGAATCTTGTTTTTTTTTTTCTCTTTATAGGCTTGAATATTTATTTTGTAAAGTATAATATTATTTTAATTATTGTGAATGTGAGGACTTTATGGGTCATTGTTTTTTGTTCCCTTCAGTTAATATTAATGATGGTCTGGCAGTTTGAGTAATGTATGCGGCCTACCCAAATGTCCTTTCTTTGGTATTGTTCGTCGAATCATTGAGCTCCTTAAGTTTGAGTTGAGCAGCATGATTACTGACAAATGCGTGCACTGACTGGATAGATTCACTGAATCTGTGTGGCTCTTTCCTCAAAAGACTATTTCCACATGGTGCTGGTCTCCACATGATCTGATCAAGATTATGTCTGGACTTTAAAAGAGACTGTGACCTCTGAGTTTGTTTCAGCCTTTCTTCTCAGAGTAGTCAGATAGGAAACGCCGACTTGATCTCGTTTTTAAAAATAATATTGACGTGTAAAAGTGTTAGTACCAACCTACTTACAGAAATAAAGTCATTTATCAATTACACAATTTAACAGAGTGCTTTGAGGTCAAAAGAAATGCATTCGCTCAATAATTATGTGGAGCGCACTTACTGGACAGCTGTGTTCCACTATTCAAAATAATAAAAATATTACCACTCCCAGCACTAAATATTTTTGAAATTTGTAATTTTGTATACTACTCGTAAAATGAGCTTGAATTTGATCGGTATAATGATGTTGTATCCACTATCCAGCCCTCGCCGCAAAGTTCACAGGCTTCATGTAGGTACCTAGACGAAATAATAAATTATTTTATAATAATGTATTTTGTATGGCGACCACAGTTGATAAACAACTACCAGATTGTTTTAAAACTCTTAACTGACCTTAACACATTTTAATGTAAATTACTCAACTAATGATTTTATGAATGTATAATTAACCTAAATATTAGAAAATAGTTCTGATATTCTCTTCTTATTTGTATAGCTAATATTTGACTATTTTGCAATTTAAATATTATCCTTATTTATTTAATTTAATGTAACAAACTAACCGGAACAACTAACAAGCACCCGGAAACGGCAGAATATTATGAACCTTAAAAACTGTGTAAAATCTGTGTAGCAATATTCTGAAAAATAAATGGACTATTTCTATTACGAATTCATGGGCTCACGGTCGAATACAGCGTGTCTGACGAACACTTCGGATACCTTCAGTACATACACAATTAAGGGTAGTTGTAATGGAGATGAGGGCAGTTTTGGGATGAACCGTCCCAAAAAAGCCGTTGAGTTTCCGTCCAATCCCGGCGCCGTATCATTACGTCGCACAATGCGTCATGTTTCAGCTCTGAGTCCTGAAGCTTCGGCAATAAATTAAATGAGAGGCTCGCAATTGTGATGCAAATAGTAACAAGGGCCGGGGGTTAGGGGTCGCAGGCGCGCACTATACCAGGGTTCTTTCGTCCCCGTCATGTGTGCTAGTATTGTAGGAAGTAGAAATAGAAGCTATTAGTGCTATTATTTTTGTGAAGTAGTTCTATATGAGACCATTTAAATAGACTTTTACGAAAATGTAGTTTTTTTACTTAAATTGTAGGTGTCATTAAATGCAAAAAAAAACTAAAATGTTTTAGATATTGAAAGTTAGTACAAATAATATGTGAGCTAAGCTCCCAGAAGGCCAATTCTCGTAATTTAAAAAGTTCAGAATCTAGTCGCAGTCTCATCTCAGCGACAAACAAATGTCAAAAACATGTCAAAATGTGGGGAAATTAGAAGTATTTTTGACAGATTGAGTCTGAGATTAGACTGTGAACGTTCTTAAAAATTACGAGAATTGCCCCTCAGACTGTGAACGTTCTTAACAATTACGAGAATTGCCCCTCTGGTGTCAAACAATTCCAAAGTCCTACAAAATTAACAGAAACTGCGAAAGCACTGCCAGGTTCATCAAACTATAATGAACTAGTGTCGCAACAATCCCGGAATGTCGTGGGTAAGCACGTTAAGGGATTGAAGCGACACAAGTCACCGCCTGCCGATGAGCGTAGGGACCGCAACGCCCCGCCGCACGGTTGATTGCTACTCGTAGCGTCTCTGCTACGCCTTAGCCGCGTAGCCACGTAGCGGCTACGAAAGTCGTGACGTAATGAAATTGATGCAGCCTTGTGAAATAGATTGCAATGCTTAGGTTTGTCTTGAGGAGTACTGTTCCATACCTCTGTGGGGTTGTTTGTTCAGTGTTTACGTTAGTTTTTGCCCGGATGATTTTACAGTGGAAACATCATATTATTTAAACTGTTTTTGTGGTGCCTGGCTAATTGATGGCGTTTCTAGACAAAACAGTGTCAATTACAGCATTTATAAATTATACAACAGATAGCTGAATTTAAATAAGAGCAAAGTGGAAACATTAGTACAAGATAAAGTTAATAGTCCATTACTTAAACGAAACATATTATTGTAATCGTCTCCGATATAATTACGAGCAGACTTATTTATTATTCGAATTTTCGCTAAGCTTAAGAATTGCGTAGGATCATTAGTTGTGTTTCAAAGAGATAGATGTGGTACCATTTACATACAATTTGTTCTTTGTAAATTAAATAAAAGTTAAGTTTCATTAATCACACTAAAAAAAGAGTTAGTGTAGTGACGTTTAAAAAGTGCTTAATTTTTTGCTGTTAAATTTCACTCAAATTAAATAAACAACATTTACATAACCATTGCTTTTTAGTTTAGCCATATGGTTGATAAAACCTAAAAAAAATTTACCTCATCAGACATTTTACATGACCCTGCACTGCAGGGCACTGCTAAACACAATGTTAGTTTGCTCTTGAGTAAGTGTTAATTATGAATTGCCTATAACGTCTTTTTTTGTCTCCTACATTCTTTGCAAATAAATTATTCTTATTCTGATCCTGAAAATAAATAATACAATAATTTGTACGTGAATAAATAGAAAGACTAAAATCCAAAAAAATAAAATGGGATAGCAAAGTATGTAAAAAATACTGTTATAAATGTAATAGTGATATATTTCTCCTCGACGAACAACCCAGCGAGGAGTATGGTCGACGCTGCACTGATCTGCCGACTGGCGCGCGCTAAGTACGTACTCGCTGAAGTACATAAAGTACAACAGTTTGTAGCAGGAAACTATCAATCAGTGCATCGTACACTCATTTTGTTAACGTTACATTTAATCTTCATGAAACTGATGTACCTACTACCATGTGTCAAATTTCTTTAGTAGATTTTCAACTTTATCGTTAAAGTGTAAGGTTCAAAGTTGATTAGGAAATTTGACAATTTCGGGTAGCTTGAAGTGATGGCGTCTGTAAGTACTAAGCGATGATAATATTGTATACTCTGTTCCTAAAGTATCAGATGAAAGTGTGAATAAACACTTTTCAGTAGAAATTCTGACGCAATCACTCATACACGGAAATATTGATACATTCATATCTTTTAGAAGGTTTCAACTGTATATCCCGCCTATCTCACGTACAACTTTTTACAACTATTATTATTTGAATAACATTATTAAATCGACGACGAAAATTTAAGTTATAAAATTAACCTCAATTGTCAAATGAAAAACGTCTTTAAGGTGATTTAAAATTAAAATTTCTGCTTTAAATCAAGGCTTCAAATTGTCCGGTTACAGGCACGTATTCTGAACAATTTGTTTAAATATTCATCAAATAATTTTAGAACAAACTATAGGTACGTTAATGAATAAACATATGATATTCCTATCAAGGTGAACAGAGTGTGAACAATCGTACGTCGGTTGTGTTTAGTTTGTTGTAAGATAGGATGAATCTATTGTTCTTACGTTCATATTTTCAACACTACTTGACTAAAAAGTTTTCACTTCCTGTAAATACATGGTATGAATCTCAGTAAGGTCCCAAGCCGCTGGATAAAGGGCTTTAAAGAACAGTGCCACCGCGGGTGGTACTCCGGGCGGCGGGGTCAATGACTGCCGCTAAGCGTCGCCCTTTCCCGGCTACACGCACTATCTACCGTCAGCATCAGGATAGCTAGTGTAGAGAATATACATAGTAACTGCTTCGTATAAAGTACTGATATATTTACGAGTAACTTTTGAATACCTAAGAAGCCGATCATACTAATAGTTACCTGTAAAACGCTTATATGACAATGATTAAACTGATATTAGGATTAAAATAGCATTGAACAGAAAATAAAGTTGTTGTTTAATAATGATTTAAGAATGTTTACTTTAGATGCTAATTATTTGTATGAAATATCGATGTTGACCATTTCCTAACAATCTGTAGTCGAGATTTTTCTTTCATAAGAGACTGCAGACGGTGTTTATATCCTACTAATTATTATAAACGCGAAAGTTTGTGAAGATGGATGGATGTTTGTTACTCTTTCACGCAAAAACTACTGAACGGATTTGGATGAAATTTTGCCTATAGATAGTTTATAACCAGGATTAACACATAGGATACTTTTTATCTTGATATTCTTACGGGATCGAAACTTATGCGGGTGAAACCCCGTTTATAATTTGAACGATTAATGTCATACTAGCTGAGTGTCACATGACGTCTGGCACATGACCTCAGGCTCCTCGAACCCCGTCTAATGAAGTAGTTAGTGCGGTTCAAGTTCTGCTCAGGCGCCGTTACATGTGAACGCCCCGTCAAACCGACGGCCGATGTATAGACGCCTCGTTATTCTTAACGTAAGGGTTATCGTTGCCATATTGTTATTGTGATACGAGTGTGGCATATTATGCCACATGTTTGGGTTTGTTTATAGTGTTCATCGTTAAGCACTGAGTAGTTGATAGAATCGAGTTGACCACGTACAAATAAAATGGGACACTGTTTATTAAGAAAAATAGGAAAGTGCTGTGAACGAGCTGAAAAAGCTGGAAAAAGACAGAAGTGCGTCAAAAATAATTTATAAGTTTAAATTTTTTACAACAAATCAAACATTTTAATACATTTTCGTAGACTACAAATCAAGGAACATAATTGAGTAGCCCGTGCCTCGTTTGAGTAGCCCGTGCCTCGTTTGAGTAGCCCGTGCCTCGTTTGCTTGTCGAGTGCTCGCACGAAAGGCTCGCCTAACGAAGCAGAACTCTTTGATATACCTACATCAGCTATCAGCAATGATTTGTTCACTTGAACTCCCCTCGTTATCTTGATGTCACAGACTCCGTAATATCTCACTGAAGTTATTTTGTTTTCAGGGTTTTAGAAATAAATATTTATCTGTTACGGTCTTGTGTAGTGTATTTATATTATAGCTTATTATTGGTTTTATTAAAACTGTATCTTTCAAACTTTTTATCGCTAAAAGGTGCCTTAATTTGTGGTAAACTATCAACTTATCTAAGCTAAGCTCCATAATAAACAACAAGTGTTGAAATACAACACAAAATATCAAACTCTGCGATACGATTTGAAGACACTTTAACTTGAATAGACAATTAGCTTCATTGTAATGATACGCCATAGAAGGAAGTAGTGAATGGATGTCAGTAGGGCAGTGAGACAGTCGAGCAGACGCACGCTTTGATTGTTACGACCTCCCTAGCGGTAATACTATTGTGTACTACGTATTGTTACGGTCATAACTTGCTATTAATATATCAGAACAACAAAAACAAGTCACTCTCTTACATAAGTCCTATACTTAGTTAGTTCTCTCCCTTAATTAATAATAAATAATAATAATAATAATAATAATAATCTTTATTTATCTAAAAACATACAGAGTTTGAACAAAAAAACAATTGTTTTAATTGACAATAAAATGACAAGAACAGGTACGTTTTGAAAGGTTTATAAATGACGTTTCTTTGCGTTTGGTTTACAGCAGAAACGAGAGAGCAGCGGTGATCCTGTAGAAACGGCCAACACTTACGAGTACAACACGTCAGTCGCGGCTGTCGGCGGTGGGAAGTACTTCATCACCACTGCTCTCGAAACGGTGAAGGAAAACATCGTGAGGAAACCGGCATGTTCTAAAATAAAAAAATCGAAGACATGGGCCATCCTGGTACTCAAACTGTGCCCGTTTTGTGGGCTACGGCCCACTCCCTCTCAAAAAAAAAAAAAAGAAAAAAAAGACTTGCACACTGATGGTGAAATATTGTATCAGCATTAAAAGCTCGCCCTCTCTAGGTTAAAAAATATAAAAAAGCAGGAAAATTGTCCCAGTTTCCTGGTAATTATAATATAAATAACCATAGAGGTAGCAATATAAAGAGATAAAGAGAAACTCAAGGGCGGCCGGCAACGCCACGACTCCACGAGAGGAGCCATTCCACCTTTTAATCGAAGCTTTAATATTTACGAGCCTGCAATATTTAACTCTCATTTTTGGAATACGTTCTTAATCGCTGGCCGTTTGCCGGGAGCCCGGAACATTTACAGTTAAATAGGTATAAAGATAATAATAATATGATAAATACCAGTAGGTACCTGCGCCCTTAGGGCAAGTTAGTAAAGTTATTAAAACTAACGACTTTTCTTCTGCAACTCTTGGAAATAGAATAACCAACATTAGTGTTTGCACGGAAAAATGTTTTTTTCACATTTTAGAACTTGTTAGTTGCTATGGTAATGAGAGAAGAACGGAGGATGTTTTTGCCAGTTACTAGGCAACATTCAGACCTCAAGTATCTGGTATCTTATACAAATACAAGCACACTATCATATACTCCAATAAACAAACGGAAAATCTTATACCATTTATCACAAACAGTTTCTTAGATGTAACATCAGTCTACAGAACAATTGATCGGCATGTTATGTAGTTTGTGTTGTAACATGTTCTGGTCCATCTGTGAACAAGTTGGTCGGAATTAGATAAGTTGTGGACGCGAACGTGCACTCGTTAGTGCCGTCTGGACGACACTGACAGACTGACGACTAACGGAGAAGTTCGGCGGAGACTACAAGCTTAATACAAGCATCGTAATGAGGTCGTGTGCGTGGGCGCACTGGTGGGTACATTACTATTGATTTATAAATAAGTTATCTGCAGCAAAGTGCTGGTGGAATTGAATGTTGAGTTCGATAATCAGCAGCTGAGTTGAGCTGCACGATCACTGACAAAGCATGCACTGATTGGACAGGTCCACTAAAATGCGTGTGGTTCTTCCTCAAAAGACCATCTTACACACTAACCTGCATGGCTTATATGGCCTGTATTATGCCTGGACAAAAGAGCCTGTGACCTCGGAGTTTGTTTCGGTCGGGCTTCTCAGGGTAGTCAGTTAGAAAACACCGAACTCGTCTAGTTTTAAATCGTAAGTCATTTTTGACGTGTAAAAATGGTTTTGTTTGGCAAAGGAGATGTTTCAAAATGGGCCAGGTCTATGTACAGTATCTAAAAAAAAAGAGAAAAATCCGTAGAATTCGGGAAAAATACAGATAATTCAATTAAATGTGTACTGTTGTGGTAGTGAACTGATATTTATCAATTAATTTTATCGACTTTCAACATGGCGTCTCACAGTTTTAGTTACTCTGTTGTTAAAAACAGAACTGTCAGTTGTCACAACAGTGTCACTTCTGTCACTTTCGTCTAGCGTAGAAATAAACAAAAACATGTCAAACGTCATTAATCAATCAAAATGACAGCTTACCGCCATGACGGGTTGTTTTTTGTGTGTTGCAATTTTAAGTGTAATTTCTTCTGTTTACCAGAAAACCAAGCTATTTTAAAGCAATTGGACAGTTGAGAACTGTTCTAAATGAATTTCCCTATTTTTAAGTATAGTGTACAAGGACCTGGCCCAGGCTCCATACATTTTGGAACATCTCCTTTACACAAATAAACGTCATGCAGCCTATAGCATCCCCACTGCTGGGACACAGACCTCTCTCTGAGCGGAGCGGACCGGGTGCAGTGCGGGCAGCAGACACAGTGTATTACATGTTTTCAAATTTTGGTGAAAAAAAAAGGTTTACTGTCGTTTTTATGTGCGCTTATATCCTAATGGCATAGGTTTTACTGTGTTAGTAATGATTTATAATTTTTTTCCTACTGTCAAAGTTAAAAGCAAAGCTCTCTTTTGCTTATTTTTGTTAAAAAATTAAATCCATTTCGTACTGTAGTTACCGAAGTCGGGTAATATAATTGGTGACCGGCACCAAAATTTCTGTCAAACAAGACTAACAAAAAAAAACTCGGGGAATGCAAAACCTCCTCCTCTTTTGACTTCGGTTAATAACGAAAAATCATCACTTATTTTAATCCTGTTTCCAATTAGGAATCTCAAGTTAAAGTTACTTAGCTAATTGCGTGTTTTTCCTAATTATTTGGTGCACGTGCCCCTTTCCCTCAGTCGGGAAAATTTTGAAGTTTTCTCAAACAATGTTGTTGAAGAGCTTCAGTTACCTCGCAACGTGTTTCAGATAACTTGTGAAAATTTTAAATTTTTCGATACAAATAGACTCCCATTCATAATGGAAATGTTTCATAAGAAACTTTTTATAACTTGTACGTATTTTTTATTTTTAAACATTTGTTTATTGCAGCTGTCAAAACATTTGGGTAGTAGTTAGAATGTGGCAACTTTTAGAAAAGTACTTCGATTTAAATTATACCATCTTTACTGTTTGGGAGTCTGTAATATTGCATTTTTTCTGTTATTTTCGACTTTTATTGAAATAAATACGCGAACGAAGGTTAAGTGTGATGTCAAGACTTTTACTAAAATTGAGACGTAGTAACTTAAGTGCTGAAGAAGTGCACCTTCAATCTAATGCTCATAATTCTCTCTGTAACTCTTGACAAATCATCCACTATTCTATTCTATTCTATTACGAATATAAAAATGTAGTCAAGAAATGAAACATTGTTTTCAATAGCTTCAACTTGCAAGTTGGCTGTCATGTTATAAGTACACTCATCTCCGTAATCTTTTTCAGTCTACTTCAAAGAGTTTTGATATCTTGTCAAAGATACCTTTAGTAGGATCAACTTTCTTGGAATCGAATACAATAAAAGTTCGTCTTTTCAATCTAGATCCAGCCGATTGTTGTGTTTCCTCAAAGTTTTTATAAAGGCACAAAAACAAACATACAATATCATACAGTATCGTATTGGCAAATAAGTAGTTCACGGAAGTTCAGCGGCAGTGGAACCTGTGTGTTTGTACTTCGTGACTTAGCTGTATCACTCACGAGACATAGCAGTGAACTTTGTTAGTAACGTGAGAGATATGGAGAACGTTTACTGCAAACAGAATAAAATACATACATACGAGTACATGTGCTTGATTACATAGCGTACGTGTCACGTTACGTCTGCACGAACACATCGTTTCCAATTACATATAAGGATGAAAGGAAATATCACCAATTAATTAAATTAATGTATAAACAAATGTATATTTTGAAATCTTGTCTATATCGGGATCCATAACACTTTTACACAAAATAAATGTTTCCTACATTCATTGTTATTATAACTAAACTGAGCAAAGATGAACGAAGTTCGTGGCTTGTGCGTACAAGCCACGAACTTCGTTCATCTTTGACGCAGATTTGTCATGTTTATAGCCAATAGAACTTATACGAGAGCACGTGTACGGGGACATTTGTCTCAAGTACGTAGTGACGCGCCGTGATCCCGGCCGTCCCGCGGGATCCCGCGCTTACACCTCACTACTTCTCCGCACTTCGACAACTATCCGTCTCTGGAGGCACCGACATTTTTTTCACACATTTTCCATACTGTGAGGTGAGAAATCTTTTCAGAGAGAAATAGGGCCTAACGTTATTTTGCGTGAAAGGAGCTATAAAAATGTTGAATAAAAAATATAAATACAAGTAGGTTTTATAGGTTTTTTTATGCACGAATAGGTACCCCCTATTCGTGTGATTTGATGGATCATCATTAACCGAGAGGACTTACAAACACCCGAACCCGTATCAACAATCTGTCAGCTATTCGAGTAGGCACCTACTTTATCCTCAGCCATGCTAGCAACATGCGCTGACGCAGAGGTCTTCATGCCTACCGGTGACACGGTTGCGGCGCAAGATGAAAGGTGGGTCATGGCCTGCGGGGAGACGCCGCATATTCCATGTTGTAGAAGTCGAACACCAGCCACTTTGCCATCCACGTGGTCCACGTTACCGACGTGGGTGGGTGGTCTGTTACAAGCATAGATAGAGTGCACAGGAAGTATCCGGTCGCTGCACACGCTATAAATAGTCGCGTGTCTTGCCCCTGGGACAGATCGCCTACTAGTAACACCGCTCATTCCCTACTAGGTACTTACGCCCTTTTGTCTTACATTTTGAAATTATTTCTCACTATGCGAATTGGAAATAACTTTGCCTCTCGGAACTCGTAGCTCTTCCCTTCAATAAATATATTTCACAAGTAGTGTTAGTATCGGAGCCGTCGTGAGACTGAATGTTCATATTGCTTTCCTTTAGAAATATTTTAGTCTAGCAAACTAATATCGGACTATGCCTGATCCACTGAAGTAATACTAAAATAGTTTGAGTTTTATTACTTAATAGGTACTGAACTAAGCTGTTTGGAATATACCAAAAACATGGCTCAAGGTTGACGCTAAATAATACTGCGTCTACTAAACATTAACTAGTGCCGAGTTGCTTTTATTTTCGGAACACTAAAACGTTTCAATTTGTAATTCTATCATAAAACCACCGAATATCTTAGAGAATGTTAAAGATGCACAGAGTAATGTTTTTCTTGTTGTTTTCTTCACAAACTTTAAATAAAAAGTTGAACTCAACTAGTTTTTTTTACTTGAATGTATTTAAGTTTTAGCGGTCTATATAAAATGTCTGAACTTATTTACCTTTTAGCAGATTACTTTAAAACTAAAATGATTCGAGTCTTCCTCTTCGCTACTTTGTCAATAAAAGTATCGATACCCTTTGTAACAAAGGAAGCTGAAAGTAGCAGATTTTTTTCTGGAAGTAAATCCGTGACTTCCTGCTCGACAACCGTGCTCACATCTGCGAGTTTTTCCCTTATAGTTTGGTTACTAACCGAACAGCAAATCACTCTATATGATAGTAATACCAGCCGGAGGTTAGGTTAATTCGTCGGCAGTTAGTGCGCGTCTAGACGCTCACAATGATGACGTAACGATCTCACCGGCGAGGTCGCACGGTCATACAGCCTGTACACTCGCCGCCCGCCCTCAGTGGTCACCTAACACTACATGAGCGTTAGGTAATGGGACTTTTCATTCATGTCTAATTATTTTTATACAAAAAGTACTTTTTATATAACTGAATGGTTCAAACACGAGATTTAATTAAACTTCTGATCGAAGAATTCAATCTCCGAGATTATCAGTGTATAAAAATTATAATAATACAATTCAAGTTTGCTTAATTTTTTGGGAGAATAATCTAATCCCGATATATTATGCAAACACCTTTGTAACAATTCACATAATAATGTAAATATTCTAATTTTCTTTAACTTGGTATAACATTATCACTGTAGCGTAATAAACCACTGTTTATTATCACTATACGAGCGGCTACAGCGATCCTTCTTCTATTTTGTGTCACCTTGATCCGTGAAATAACCCTTAAAACGCACAGACTCTTACGTTGTTTTTCTTCTGTATCTGTTAAGGTGTTTTCACCGGTTAAACCTGAAACTGCGGTGGTAAAACGTCGTATGTGACTGTTTCTTTCAAGAGCTTTGAGACGGGGCTTAATAAATAAGCTTGCGATATTCGATGGAACATATTGTGCATATCCCACTACGTTATGTTATGTGATATACTCGTAGTTTGTCAGCGTCGGGTAAAGACGGTATTATGTAATGTATCCGCTCACTCCGGAACGCGTGAAATATTGATGATGTGCTATTTGTTTCAGATTTATGACATTATTTTCCGTTTTTCGGGGATACTGAGTGCTTTAAGCCTGTTCCTGTAAACAAAAAAGCTCTTTGTGAAACAGTATGTTATTGAAGATATTTTTTCGGCTTCGTTATCTTTTGTTGTGAGATATGCGGGTCCATGTTCGCTTTATTTAAACACCGCTAACAGCATTTTAACTTAGTCTTGTTCACTTGAACAGGATCTGATTGTACTTGATATCTGTATGTTGCTTTAAAATACCTAAAGTTGTTTAGTTTCATTGTGATCATATTGCCATAGATACCGCCCGACATACCTCGTCTGCTCCATATTTAACTGTTGAACTAACACCATTACACTTTCTTGCAGTTTCCCTCTCTTTTTGTCCTTATTGATGTAATAAATAATTCCCTTACCATCTGTATAATCACTATTCCGATGGTGTGCAGTCTTCCACCATTGCTAGCTCGATTACCTCATAATGATACGGTGTGCGAGCGTCATTTTTCAGACGCAAAAACTACCGTCCGCGCCCCCCACTACCTCTGCCTATGTAGCGTAACGCATGGATTAATGATACATCCAGCTCATGAGACGAAATGAGATCCGTCTTCATTTGTGATGGTGGACGAGTAAAGCTGGACTCCTGTAAGCTTATATGTGTATATAAAGGTAAATCTTTGCTTGGGTGTGTAATTGTGTATGTGTGTAGTATGATCTTAATCTAATTATGATTGGTAATGACAGTGCTCTATTTCTAGCAATGATTGGGTAAGACCAGTATAGTAATTCGACTTGTTACTAAAACTCCATTGTCTTTTAATTTAATTTACGTGAACATTACACAGACAGGTTGAGGTAATGAATAAAGAGTTTTTAAACGTAGGTATTTTAACCACGTTCGGGTGCAAAGTCAACATTTTAATATTAATCTTTGTAATAAAAGTAGCTAAGGTGAATGTTCTCAGTTGAGAGCAGTACAATGTTTTATGTAAATAGTCCGCAGGTCATCGTAGTAGCCTGCTCGTGGCTCATAGCTCGTGGCTCATGGCTCGTGGCTCTATTGTTGTACACCACATAATGCTAACCTTTCTTTTTCTCTTAAACTCAGCTTAACCCTTTGACTGCGCAGTGGGATTTCTATTGTTACTACATTAAAAAGGATTCGCTTTTTACTAGTTATCAAAGCAATGCTTGTATTATACGAACTACTAGGTGCTCCATCTTGTAATGCAAGTAAGTAATGAACAATCTGGTTTATATTCCATCCTTTTTAACTAAATTGCCTTTTAAAAAACTTTGAGACATTTCTCGTGTATAACACAATAATAACGTGTTTTAATCTTATGAGGCTGTAACTGCAGGCAGCTGTATATATCGTGTGACTGTGTGGTCATTAAAACGCAGTTCTGTTCCATTGGCGCACTGGGTGTATATCTCGACTTGGAGCCGTGTTCACCAGCTCGTATGAAACATATCACAGCTGTAACCGAAGCGAGCACCGCTATAGAACGTTTCTACGAGATGTAAAGATCGTACGCGTCTACTCGCAGCCTCCCTAATCTAACCTTAACATGTAATTCATCTCAAATCACTGGTCCCGGCGACCCCAGATAAGTTATCTGTGTACGTCGCGCGGAGGTCAACGGATCGGTTTTTGTACGCTTGTCGTTCGCGTCAACAAGATTAATTGGTCGCGATATCGCGGCGCGGCACATGTTCACGCGGCCGACTTTATCGTGTACAGGGTGCGACATCCGCCTTTATACGTCTCAGCAAATTGTTTGCAAAACTAAGCCGAGTGAGACGTCATGAATATTTCAAGCGGTTCATGAATATAAATAAAACGATTCGTTTACGTTTTATTTCCGAGTCGTAACTCATAAAACTGGTGGCCTGATTTCAAAATGAATATCGAAGGATTAATTAGTGAGTAACGCAAAGCTTTGCTACGCTGCTACGACGTAGCGTGCGTAGTGCTTGTGTCGCTCGTTGCCCGTAGCGGCGTAGCAACAAAAGTGCGGTTGTCTGCACGCCGCAGTCATTCTAATGGGCGTTTTAAACAACCGCACGACGAGTTAATATTATATTAATTGACTGCTCCGTTGGTCTCGTGGTTGCAAGCGCGACTGCTGAGCGTGGGGTCCTGGGTTCAATTCCCGGGTCGGACAAAGTGTTATTGAGTTTTTCCATTAGGAATTTCTTAGTAAGTCCGGAGTTTGGAAGTTGGCGGTTTAATACCCCCGTGCCTCGGAAAGCACGTTAAGCCGTTGGTCCTGCGCCTGATCTCTCTCCGGTCGTGTCGGATTGCCGTCCCATCGGACTATGAGAGTGAGGGAAGAGGGAGTGCACCTGTGTCTGCGCGCACACTTGTGCACTATAATATCTCCTGCGTACCTGGCTAATCTCCGTTGAGATTGGCCACCGTGACCGAAATCGGTCAGGGAGGCTATTATTATTATTATATTAATTAACGCTTGTTAATGTATTAAGTTACGCTTTGAGTTCAATCGCATGCAGTAATTGACAACGTATTCTGTGACAGTTACTGTGGCCTTGTTAAATACTTGAGCGCACAACAAAAGCTATTACCACTTAACATTGTGTCGTTTTTCATAACAAACAATTAATTTTAGAATTACACAAATAAGGGCTGATTTTTCAATCATCTAATAACTTTGTTCGAGGAATAATTTAGAAATTATGACAGTTATTTCATAGAAAAACTGTCAAACGTCAATTTTATTCCTCGAATAAAAGTTATCTGGCGATGGGAAAATCAACGCTAAGTGTCATTGGACTGAAATAAATAGAACTCATAGCAACAGAGTTCCGTCTCAAACTCCAGATAACTCTGTGAATGTTAACCTTTTTTACTAAACTAGAGCCTTCCTAATCTACTGCCCCCCTCCCTCTCCCCTCGCCCTGCTGTCCCCCCCTGGTCCTCACAAAAAGATAGCGTATCTCGGCATCGCGTCGAAAGTTGCGTCTTTTCATCACATCGAGCGTGTTTACTTTAGATGACGTATTCCGGTTCACATTACACAGTACTGAGGAACATCGCTCAGTCACATGACTGAGCGTGTAAATAGAAGCACTATTATAATAATTCCCGTACGCAAAATACGCGAATTGAAGTGGAGTTGCAGACACCAGCCCGTATTACCTATAATAAATTAGTGATAGTCTATAAAGTATTAATAACCGTTTAATGTAACGTGTGAATTGTTAACAGACATAGTAGGTATATCATGCAATTTAAATCAGTACTTATCATTTGAGAAAATCTATGTTACTCTAAACAGAAGTTGATGAACGGTTATACCTACCATTTGGACTTGTGACTCCAAAATGGGAAGATGGCAATGGTGACTTTCTGGCTTCCAGCAAAAACCAAGAGTCACCAAAAAGTGCCATAACGACCATGATTGGGGAATCAAGTCCCAACAATGGACGACGCGATGACAACCTCAAAACGTAAAGTCCTGTACTCAAAGGATCCTGACGGTTGTGAACCGATGAGGAAAATTGAAGAAATTGTGCGGCGACGCATATCGTGACGTCACTCAACTGGAAAAGTGTTTGTGCGTTCTAGTGTGTCTGCGTTTTTATTAATAGAAAATATTGCTGTATATCAGTCATGGGTGTGTGTATTTGTGGAACATATTAACAATGTCGGGGTCAGCTTCCAGTCTAACTGGAATAATATTCATAGTAATGTGTGGGTACAAATCGAAATAATTATAATTTGGTGCTGAGTTTTCTCCAAATATTAATATTTGAGCTGACAAAATTTCAGCGCTGCACAAAGTAATAGAGTACTTATTTCTATTTCTTCATTCTCATTAAGTTGAAGTTTCGTTTTATTTACATTTCTACTGCAAACTGCCAGAGACGTTTATGAAGTAATATTTCAAGTGAACACTTAAATATTATGAACAGCTCAATACGGTCCATCTCTTAAAGTGAAATGTATTACTAAACGCTGAGTCGTAACATTTCACTCACGTTTAATAGCTATCATCAATCATATGAATTAAAAGTTACCACCGATGGTCACGTCATAGTACACTACAAACTATTCACTCAGATATCATTCCTAATTGAAGCGGTTAGTGTCTATTATCGCGTGACAGGACTTAATCCAACGTATCTGTTTGTTTATAACGTAAGCACTGGGAAGGATTACACAATCACTCAATCGAGTTCACGCGAAGTGCGAGAAAAAACTGTGTTTTCATGAAAATAGGGTTGAAATTACATTGTGTTGATATGGGCTGATAATTATGACAAAAATATGAGTTGATCTGTGTGAGGTCGGCGGTAATGTACCGGGCTGCTGACGGATTAATCACTGAGGTGCGGAGATATTCCTCTCGGCTTCATTCAATAAAATGCGCAACCATTACTATTTAGGATAGTCTAAAACGGAAGTAGAGAGAGAGCTCTCTCAGTTGCGTTGCAGAACTTTGGTTTGTGATCAATGGAAACCAAAGCATGTAGTTCATGAAGAAATTCTATGAATTTACGTTACGTACTATATGAACTTTTAGCATTAAATTGAAATATCTGAATGATTCCAATATTGTGTTACTTAATATTATGTAATATGATAACGGAAATGGCACAATATTGTACTTAACATGTACTAAGTAATTGAGAAAGTCTTTAATCTGAATTAATACACAGAAAAAGAACAAAGATATCAGCACGTCAGTAACTGGCCGCGAGGGGCTGTACCGTCACATCTCAGTGGCTAGCACCCGCATCAAAGATATCAGCACGTCAGTAACTGGCCGCGAGGGGCTGTACCGTCACATCTCAGTGGCTAGCACCCGCATCAAAGTATTTATTCCGTCCTCGACTCGCGGCTGCGTAATGAAAGAGCGACAAAGACCAAGAGGGATGGGCGAGGGATGGGCGAGGGGTGGGGATAAAGAAACCGTAACGTCACAGTGGGGGGCAGAAGGTCTAGGTCTATGCTGCTCAATAAAAGCGGCATTGCTCAATATTTATATTTATTTATAAATTAACTTTAAATAATTCTAATTCTACGAAAATAAACAATCTATAAGGCTGTGTCATATATCAACCCACAGCCTATACCGCTGGTCCTAGAGACATGAAATTGGGAGGATGTGTTCTTTGTGAAGAGTAGATATTCACTAAGAAAGGGTTTTTTGAAATTCTACCTCTAAGTGGGTAAAGGGGGGAAAGTGTAATTTCACGCGGACGAAGTCATGGGCAGAAGCTAGTTTCCCCATATTTTTTACAACCAATTCAAGTTTATTCGTCCTACTTCGAGTACGACGTTCACGCCTGACACAGGACCTTCTTGTAAATAGTTAATCTTGTATTAATTTGTACATAAGTTGTTGGTGTGCCTTGTTTATATTATAAATTCAAGTCGCTTTTCGTGTCTGACTGTGTAACCGCATCGTTCTTCTGAACATAACATTAAACTTACGAAAAAACCTTGCGAAGCAGGAGCGGGTCCCTAGTAAATAAATAAATCTATGGTATTGACTGGCAATAGAAAGGTGATGTGCTTGAACCCGCCCTTCACACCTGTTATAGATCATGTACCTAAGTTGAAGGGATTCGCAGCGATACTTGTGACGTGCAAACTAAGTCAATCAATCAATCATTATATGTATGACAGAAATTGCACAAAACCGGTTGAAGTGGCGGTGCCTGGGGCAGGTCTGCGTGTAGCAATGGACGTCTTTCGGCTGAAATGATGATGATGATGTGAATGCAAAACAGTAAACACCATTCATAGCCTTTTTTTTTTTTTTTTTTTTTGTGGATGGGAAATCATCCAATGACCCCTCCCGCTCTGGGTGGAGCAGAAGGGAGTGTCAGACTCTTACTGACTAAAACCCACCCGTGTTCCTTCCTTAGCCCTTTGTGTTCCAGGGTAGCGGTAACCCTTTCGGACAATCCCGCTGCACCATTCATAGCCTTATTGTGTAATGTATGATCTTATGCGAAAGATTCAGAGTGCTGTTGAACCTACACTGATGTACACTAATTAGTACAATACAAAGACCTTCTCGACCACTTAGTTCTTCTAAACTACACAAAGGATTTTAATGTGCTCTTCACCATAGTTTAGAAATTTTGCATAGGAAGTTTTACGCGTATAATACGTTTAATCTATTCATGATATAAAGTCAGTTGGGCAAAGTAAGTTGAGCTTCTTAATTTCTGAGTTGAGCTACACGATTTTTCAAACCAATTTACAGAAATCATTATCATTCATCATCTTCATTAATCATTATCATTCACAAAGTACAGCTAAACAAAGATTGAACAAATATCTATCGCTATTTGAAAGATCTAATCGCGTCTTATTCAGAGTTGTATTTCTGTACGATGTTGTACGCGTGTCCAAAGTATATTTTGACAGCGACAATGAAGCGCCGCCTGCTTGTGATGTCGTGAAAAAATAAACTTTTAACTTGTTTTGTGCGACTGCCCCCAGCCCGGCTTCCGCTTTGTTTACCACCAACATTAAACAATGCCATTCATTACAATTTACCGTTTTAATTTGTCGTAACGTCCTTGTTACTAAGTATTGAGTAATTGTTTACATTTCGAAAAGCTAAATTAGTTTTTTTATTTCACAATGACGTGCTCTGTTTTATGTTGGTTAGTTGTTGGTGTTGGTCTGGATGTTGGGGAGGGGCCCGTGGCTAAACAATAACAGCCGCACAGGTCGATCGATCAGGTTAAGCTACGTTTGTCGCGGTGATCTGAGGATGGGTGGCCATCTTTACACACTCCGTGGCTCGGAAAGCATGTTAAACGGTTGGTCCCGTCTATGGATCGATGATATTCGTTACGGGTAGTCAAAAGCCCGAAAGTCAACCAGTCTTACCAGCCAACCAGTCTCTGGGGTATCGCATTACCCAGTGACTGGGTTGTGGAGGTCAGATAGGCAGTCGCTCCATGTAAAATACTGGTGTTTAGCTGAATCCGGATAGACTGGAAGACGACCCCAACATAATTGGGAAAAGGCTAGGCAGATGATGTTGGTCATGGTAATTTCGAAAACTCCTCTGTTTTCCAAATTACTTTAGCATAAAATTCTTGAGTACCGAATAATATTTGCATATATAGTATTATTTAAAGTAGTTTTTAAAGAAATGTCGCAGCAATAAAGTTATAACATTTTCTAAATTATCATATAAATGTTCAAACATAAATCCCATCTGTAACTATATAATCTCAACACTAACTAAAAGCAAGCCAGGCTCTGCTAGCACCTTCGTACGCTAATTTTCGCAAACATTATTAAGTTCTCTCGAGAAAATCATGAAGGTGTTCGCACCAACTTACTTGCAGTTTTAATATCACCTTGTAGAGCGGGCCCTGGGAGGACTTGGCAAACGATTTTTTTTCCTTATAACGTCACGGTGAGAGTTTCACACACGCAGTATAAGATGAAACGGAAAGGGAATGCAGAAGGGCTACTTTTATTATTACGTTTGAGGAAGGAAACCACGATAAACCATCGCTACAGTGTAGTTAACACGGACCAGTTTTAGAGGTACGTAACGCGGTAATAGATATTTTTTTTTAATATATTTAAAATACCGCTATCCGCTCTAATTAGAGCTTTATATTTTGTAAGTTCGCTCGGTTTTATTACTGCGCATCTAAGAAGTTGAACCTTCTGCATCTCTCCTTTCTGTCACCCAAATATTCCCGGGATTAATGTTGCGACACTTGGGTCCGTGTTCACTCCCGGGCAGCTTCACCCGGGGACCAAGGGGCCCGGGGTCCGGGACTCGGCAAGTAAGTCAGAGTGACGTGGTCAGCTCGGTCGAAGCCCGCTTTAATTCGATCTCGTTTACGCCGCGCCTTGATATGCATATAAATGGCATGTTAAAATGATACATAATATTATTAAATATACATACATAGTAACAACTTGACGATGAGGGGTTTATTTACTACAGCAACTACAGTGATGATATTTTTGTTCATTCCGTTTGAGGGTATACTTTAGTCTTCCTAAGCTAAAGTTGTTATTGTACTAAACTAGTTTACTCACTGTCTAGGCACTTCTATTTATTTTGTGTAGCAAAGCGGGATTGCCGTTTTCTAAAACAGTAATCCCTTAAATTATACTTTTATAACTCTTGATATTAAAGTATAATTTCAGGCTTAAGAGCTGTTAAACTCACTCTTACGTTTTAAAAGCCCCGACAAAAACCTTAGTTTCCGAACCGTTGGTTCCAGTAGAAGTCGGTATACCTACTTCGCTTGACCACAACAACAGAAGACAAACGATCCCCTCTAATGTAGAACGGAACCAGTCGGTCGGTATGTTAACAAGCGGTCAGCCCACAACTCCACACCCAGCGAGCATATTCCAAGTTAATGAAGAATTCCCGCGAAGACGGAGCGCCTGCGATTAGCGCGCGCGTTTTTGTGCGCGTGACAAATGGCGAGCGGCGCCGCGTTGCGCGCTTGTTACTTATCGCTTAATTATAGCCTCGCATGCAGGAAGTATCGCTTTTTGTGGGGCTCTCCATTTTGCGGATGTTCCGCGGTCTGTTCACGGGTAATCGTAGGTTTTCCTATTTAAAACGGACTGATAATTGAGTGTAGGCTTGTGTAGTTCTATGTAGTATTTTACGCTGTCTAGTTCAGACATAATATAGATAGCCACACCCACAGTGGATGACGTAATAGCGACTGAGCGTTTCAGTGAACACCACCTCATTGCCATGAATATTGTGATTTTTGGGGCCAAATAAAGCGGTAAAGTATGTCATTATATATATATATATATATATATTGAAATATGGGTGAGTTTAACATACTGCAGTTTAATAAATACATGATGTACTCAATTTCTAAGAGTTCGTAATCATTAATAATGTCAAAATCAAATTACCAGATCGATATAAAATAACCGGGGACACAACCTAATTCTCAATCTATATACATGAGATAACGCAGACAAGTTATTTGTGTTAGTTCAGCAGTAAATAGGGCTCGGGTTGGGAAATAATAATATATTCAAATAACGAGATGGGCTTCAAGTTGTTTCTCAAAGGAAACCTAATATCAACGCAATAGAAGGGAGGCTTTATTTGGTACTAGTTTTGACCCTCGCTCCACCTGCCAGAAAATTTATACATTTTCGGATCATCTCGGGAAATGGAACCCCCTGAGAGTACGGCCAGGGTGACTAGGTGTCATTCTTTCAAGAACTAAAGAAGGTCACCGTTATGTTATTGATCATTTAATGAACCACTTGTGTTAAATCGGTTCAGCAGTTTAACACCGAAAACAAACTAAACAGACTCAATTCTCATTAGTGAGGGGCAACAGTTTCTGTCTGTTTATATCTTCGACATGTCCAGGCTGGCGGGGCACCCACGCGGATCATGTTACTATGGATTCTGAAAATTCCAACACAGGGGACGTTGACATTTTTCGTCGATTATTCAAAAAAAAACCGGCCATGTGCGAGTCGGACTCGCGCACAAAGGGTTTCGTACCATTATCTATAATAACGGCAAAAAATCATGTCTGTTGCATGGGAGACCGCCTTAAATATTTGTTATAAAGTGAATATATAACTAAATATTCTGTGAATATTTCAAGCGTCTACCTGTTGCCGTTATCAATATCGAGCAAAAACGAGCAAAAAAATAACGGGTTACATATTTATTTCATTCTGTTTTTTAGTGTCTGTTGTTATAGCGGCAACAGAAATAAATAATAATAATAATCTGTGAAAATTTCAACTGTCTAACTATAACGGTTCATGAGATACAGCCTGGTGACAGACGGACGGAGAGCGGAGTCTTACTAGTAGGGTCCCGTTTTACCCTTTGGGTACGGAACCCCAAAAACTAGCAGCTCCATACATTTTGGATTTGATTCATGGTGTCAGTGTGCCCGCCGACGCCCCTGCCAGCCTGTGTTACAGTCGAGCGTTTACCTCTTATTGGTGCAAAATGCCTTGTTCTCATTGGAGATAGTTCACATACCTCTATTTATATGCATTCACAATAATAATACGAGGAAAACCTTTTTAGCGTCATAATCCATGCGTATTTATTTTCAATATAATTTTTCGCTTTAATTATCTCTTTGGTTTTATTATTCATGTATAATTTTATGGAAACAAAGGCTGTTTTGTAAAGGGTTCACCTTAGGACAATATCTCTTATTATGAAAGTTGCAATGACGATCATCATCGAATGAGTTACGGAAAAGATTTAGATGTTTTTGGTTATTCGAAAAAAAGAGAAAAATTTAGTACTTACTTACATGCTGGTTCTGAGTTCCGTGGTAGCAAGCGCGACTGCTAAGCGTGGGGTTCGATTCCCGAGTCGGGCAAAGTGTTATTGGGAATAGCTTAGTAACAGCCCGGAGTTTGAAAATTGGTGGTGTGATACCCGGTACCTCGGAAAGCATGTTAAGCCATTGGTCTTACGCCTTATCTCTGTTGGTCGTGTCGGATTGCCGTCCCATCGGGCTATGCAAGTGAGGGAAGAGCACTCTCACCGATATTTCACTATAATATCTCCCGCGCCGAAGGCTGGTCTCTCTAAGACTGTTCGCCATGGCCGACATTCGGTCTGGAGGACTACAATAAACAAGGTGTAAGTAAAATACAGGACGGAGATGAACTCAGCCCAGTGAGAAAATAAAAAAAGTTAACGTGATCCGTGAATTGTATGGATGCGTGGAGTGGGCGCCGGGTTCCGCCATAAAAACTTAGTGGTTGTCAGCCTATTGTCGATGGGTAAGATTGAACAGAAGGACCAATTGCTTAAGTGGTTATTAGATTATATATGTACTGCTGCAGACGCTACTTCGCTGCGATTTTGGTAGTACAAACCAAACAAATTAAAACGTAGAAAGTGGAACTACTTTTTTATGATAAAAAAAACTTTACAAAAAAAAAACCCAGTATAAATTATAATATAGCGTTTGGTCCTAGATTTTTATAAATTCCCTGGAGCCCACACTAGGATTCCCTGTGTCGTGGGATCCAGTCGACACTTGTATGTACAGCCAGCAATGCACGCTACTTTGGTGGTAAAAGTGTCTGTAGTTAGTTGTTACCAGTTTTCTTCAGGTGGAGCGTCAAACAGTAAGTTAGTTAGCATACATAAAAATGGAGATACTAAAAATGACGGTAATCCGTACTCCGGTTGCGTGTACAAAGAGGTTCTATTAAGCCGTACATGGTGATTACTGTTGAGGGGATCTCCTTAACTCGTGTGCCGGGACTACCTCTAGGGCTCGCTTAGGTACCCTATGTGTAGTCTGGCATTGTTCGCGTAAGCTCAGTTACACTCGGGTACACTCGGCTTCCGCACAGAGATATTACGGTTTGTAAGACTATTTGTTATAAAGACTGGCTCTATTTGTGCGATTTTTTTAAAATTTATTTATTCAAAATCTTTTTAAACAATAGCATACATAAAGTCTGCCAAACTGCATAACAGTTTGTCGGCAGAGGTGTTCCGTGTGGAGAGAGAAAGACTAGAATTACAGAAGGCTTGAAGAAAGTTGAATCAAACTATATCTAACAGTGTAAGCTACTTACAGTGTACTTCAGAATCAATGAAAACGGATAAGTAATGTATTTTTGTAGACCGTAAAGGAAATAATATTATTTCCTTATGGTCTTATGGTGGAGGTAACTTAGTATGATGCCTAATGTCTGACGATTGTTAAAGACTTATTTTAGCTAAAGAATTTTAGTAACGGGAAGGGGTGAAAAATCAAGATAAACACAATATCTTGTTGTGAGTATTTCCTATTGTAACAAAGTGTTTTAACATGGACACGTGTAATTCCGTAACATTAGGTAATCTGTGAGGCCGTGTCCTAAGTACACACATGCCTAGCTACCTTGGAAACATACCGGCAGCATACGTGGTGGCCATGAATGAACGTGCCGACGCGACGTCGACCACTAGCTCGTACCAAACAATAACAGTATCCTGACTGAAACCATTCTATGAACGTGATTTTTATGTAGGTAGTAGTTCATATTACAGTTATTTGCTTTGTTTGTTACAAACAATAACTAAAATAATCAGACGGGGGAAGCCCTGGGAGGACTATTAGTGATGTTTTTCAGGACGGTCCGTGAGGAGTACTTGCAGTCAGTGTGCGTATATACCAAGCAAAAGGATTATGTAAGAATCATAGCAGGTGGCGTTCTATAGTTTCTGCCTGACCCCATGACAAGAAGGCGTCAGTTTATGTACCTATGTGTAATAATAATTCAGTTTTTAGGTTTCATCGAGAAAAAACACAAAAATAAATCAGCCACCACGGGCGTTAAGGATCTCTAAAACCTTAAGTGTACATATCCGAATAATATTCGGCAAATTATCGTCCTGAGACGATAGTATGTGGAACTCCCTTAGAATACGACGCCGAAGTCAAGCGACGTTCCTGCGAGGACGTGACGATGCCGACTACAGCGCGGTATTAGGATAATAACCTAAGACGACGCGGACCTTCCAGGCACGTGCATACACGTCCTTATGAAGGTTGTGCCATACATAATGTAACTGAGCTTACTTAGTTGTAGACCTGTGTTTTGGTGAGAATGTTCACAAGTCAGTTGTGAATATTATTATATCAGACTTCATAAGTTTGTTTGTGCGATAGTCGTTATCAGCTAGACAAGTTTCTAAATTACGTGTCGATCTAACGAACATTACGTGTCGGTGTAACGAACAACGAACGTTTTATCGATACACACTAATTAGCCACTAATAATAATTAGTGTGTATCAACAAAACTAAAACACTAGCGGAATGTTGCACACTTGTGCTTTAAGTATTAGGAAAAAGAGTGGGGCGCGTCTTCGTGGATTGCACTATCTGTATAATTGTTTTCGTTATAGGTTGAACAACTATTTTAGTCGATTGTAATTTTAACGTGCGACCACGAGCAATAAATAGAACAACAAGACGTAACAAGAGAGCCGAGGTAACTAGGCTGGTATGGAGCTGTGGTGGGAGCGAGCGACAGACACGCGAACTCGCCATATTTATAGTTCGTGAGCCGGGAGCGACATAACTGTTGCATTTACTCACTTATCTTAATGGTGAGTAATGTCGCACGATTCTATTTCTTAGTTCCTGAATCAGTTAAAAGTGTAATACAATTTCAGGAATGTTGTTTTTTATTATTATAGGCATAGCGATAATGTTATGGTATTGGTTTGTTGATTCATTGAGTAAGGTGCGATGGCCGGTTTTGGGTATGTTTCCCAGAAAATGTTAAATTATTTAGTTTTTCTACTAGTAGTTTCTAGTAGCAGCCCTTGGAATATAATAACGCATATAAGTTTAATACGTACTCGTCGTATGTTGAGTCGCTTTATTAGTTATATGACCTAGTTTTTGTAAAATAATAATACACAATATCTCACGTTTCATTGCTGAAACTATAGCTTTCTTTTGTCAAGCAAACAAAACTAAGTGCTAACAACAATACATATATTGAGTCTTTTATTTAACACTGATTCAACTATCGCACCGTAAACCGTACCCTCAATAAGTAAAGACACTCTTCTCGAGTGATAAGAGTATGCAAGGGAGCCCACTGTTCCATGTTAGTTTTAAATTATATTATGCTACTGTCAACATAATTATTGTCTCTGTGTTAATTAATGTAATTGGTGTTGTATCGTTTTAATTAACTATAAATAAATAAGATCACAACACGCTGTGTACGTATAATGAGTAAGTAGTGATGTGTATGACGGCCATGTTTGAGACTGTGATAATGTGCGTGTGAGGGGTACAGACTGGTTTCTCCGAAGTAGATGAACAGTAAGTAAATAATGCAACTAACTTCATGTAGGTAAATAGGATATTAGTGGCTAAAAGCATTCACAAAGGAAACCAGTTCAAAAGCTTAAGACATGCAAAATTAATTAACTTGTAATTTCCATTTTTAATTAAAAAGGTAAATGGAAAGGATCTTTTTATTATCTATTTGCTCCTATGCCACTGGTAGCTAAGCTCTTTTATTAAGCATTTCTCTAATCCTCTTGTCCGTTCAAACGGAAATGCTGCTAGAAATATAATTTTATTGAAATATAATCCAATCACAGTAAAGTCTTGAAACGAAACCAGTGCAGCAACATGATAAATGACGAAATTCAATTACCAGAACCGCCTGTAGCGAAACGTGGCAAGTCAACAACCCTCACTCCGCGCCCTGTCCCAGTAGGTGCACGCAAAAAGTGAATTAGTCACATGTGACGCGTGCCAGCGTGCGCAGCGTGTTAGCGGCGTGTTAGTGGCGTGGCGGTCATTTGCGTGAAAGTGTCGGAGTGCTCGCTGACACGTCGCCGCCATTACTCACGCATGTGAGAGGCTGGTAGGTACGTGTCACGTATGTAGGATGGAAGACGTATGTTTGGCACTGGGTGGCGGCGGGCTGATGAACAGGTAACTGTGAAAAGCGGTTTTGGAATCTTTGCTGCATTGCAAAACTATCATAATAATACATAAGTGTCCATAATTTTGTGAAATGGTATTAGGAAACTGGTCGATCAATTACGTTATTACAGAAAGTTGGGATAAAATCAATTTTATGACAAAGGTGAAAGTCAGTGAAAGTTGTCGTGATTTGTTAAGAGTACCTACAGAATATTCAATTATGTGATTTATTTCTATATTATCTATCTTGTAGGTGAAACCTTTTCTAATGCCAACATGCAAAACCACTCTAACACTTTACAATTATATTCGTTTTTATAGCGTATGATATGTGTTTCAGAAGTCAAAGAGCTTTTTTGTGAATACATGTCACGGGAAGGAAAATTTGGCAAAATATTGTGGTTTATGAGCTCACGTCACCATCGCGAACAGTGCCTTAGGCTTATCAGTGTCAATGACACTGTACGAATAATAATTTCTCAACCGTGATTTCTCTGCAAAAAGTGACATTTATGGGTCTATAAAGATGTTAGGATAAACACAAACGAAATGAACTGACAATCTACAAAAGGTCGCGGAGAGCAGGAGGCCAATTCTCGTAATTTAAAACGTTCAAAATTTAGTCGCAGTCTCATCTCGGCGACAAACAAAAAAATGTCGGGAAATTAGAGGTATTTCTGACAGATTGAGACTGTGAACGTTCTTAAAAATTACGAGAATTACCCCTCAGATATCAAACACTATCTTGGAAATCTAAAGGGAAGGCTGAAGTCCAGCAGTGAAAATAGCTGCAAACGAAAAGGTACTGTACACTCTCCGTGTTAAAAAAGCGATATAAAAATTAGATACAAGTCTTTTTATTTGCTCCAACATGTTTACATAACGTACATACATAAAATCAGCCTATGTCCTCTCGGTGAGAGTGGGCCGTAATTCACCACGTGGGCCCAGTGCGGGCTGGTAGATGTCACATATCTTCGAATTATTGGTTCTAGGACATGCCGGTTTCCTTATTACGTTTTTCCTTCGCCGTTTTGAGAGCAGTGGTGATGAAATAAACAGTATGTTTACATGATTAATAATGATGTTTGTTTTTGTGAATGTCTGACACAACATTCATTTTACTGCAACAAATATCACAAAGATGTAAATCTCGTGTTGTTGAATAGAGAATTGGTCATGTAGCGAGACGTTCACTTAACTTGGGGTTGTCAGTGAGCAGTAAATAACAAGTCAAGGTTAAGGGCTGGCGGCACACAACGTCGTCGCTCGGCCCTTCACAGGGATGCCTCTGAACACGATACCATTTGTTTTGTCCTTCTAGAGGTCATATTAGGGGTGTACAGACCATTGAAGTAGAACATATCGAATGAGATTTTGTATGAAAGTAAAACCCGAACTTATCCTGAGGTGGCAAAATAGAGTTTATTTGTTATGTTTTAGAGTGAGTGTTCCAAAAGCTGTAGGTGCTAAGTAGTTACTTATTCATCGTTATTTGCGTTCCATAATCTAAACAAGATCTTACAATGGTTAATTTGACTAATATGCAATAGCATTTCAAAAAGTAACAATAGTAGGGTGCGTGCGCAGAGTCGCAGGTATAGGAAATACATAAAAGGCACATATGTATATTATAGTTCAACGTGAAAATAATGGGGTAACTTAAAATAAAGTACCTATACAGATAGTGTTTTGTAAATCGGTTGAATATTTTAGACATGATCTTATTTTGACGAGAGCTGTGTGAAACAAGCGTTGAGCTCGAGCTAACACCTATATTCAATTTCATTCAGTTCTTGGAAGAAGAAACTTTATTCAATTAATATGACATGCTTTTTATATGTAACTAACTATTTACACTAGAAACTAAATTAAAATACTAACTTACTATACAAATAAATACAAAAAAAAAACAAAGGACACTTAGGCGTCGAAGTAACTCGTGCGCATCGCTGGCATCCGGAAAAGTGCCCAGAAGACTGGCAGCATTGCCACGTTGAATGGCAATGCTAATTCTTTGGCCAAAGAAAGACCCAGCCCTCTGGTCACGTGAAGTGTCGACCAGCCGGCGAGAAATTTCATTAAAAAGGAGACGCGCACTCGGGCCCCATGACCCGAGCGTTTCGACCCCAAACGGCTCAAAGCTGTAGTTGCCCATAAGGTTACAGTATTAGCGCCGCTTGAGGGTCTCAGCAGCCGCAGCAGCGGCGCCAGCACAGCCCGCCGTGCTAGGAACATGAGATGGCGCAAGGGTGTCGACACACGTTGCGTCCCACACCAGAGGCCTTACCCATCTTCCAAGGCAACAATGTCATACCGTCTGGTCTCTTGCCATCGTCAAGAAGAAACTAATTCAATTTGTTCATATCTATAAGTTCCTGCTGAGGGTTTCTGGAAACCATTACTTCCTAGACTGGTGTAAGCACCTAGGTATCTTGAGGTTTCTGAACTCAACATACTTTGACGACTTAAACAATTAAAGCTTTGTGTTTGTTTATCGTTTTTAGGCATCTTTTCTATTTTTGATTACTAATGGCTTGTTTCACCGCCACCGGACAAGTTCCCTTTAATTTATTTGGCAGATAGTGCTATTGAAATACTAACATTCCAAAGTTTCGATGAGTTAAGTGTATGGCAAATCACTTTCTTACCTTATTTACTTTCCCGATCCAGTTTACCTATCCATAAGTAATATGATCATACCTTTGCTTTATGTTCGTGTTTTTCACCCCACCTCCTATAACCGTGACGTCACAAGCTACCTATGTTATCATTGGATTGGATCAGAACTAAAATGGTGTTATTGAGGTTCATTAGATATATTGTACGAGGAGGTCAGACAGGTGAAGGTGAAGAGGCTTCTGTTCGTCTGCGTCTGATGTAGTAGCTGGTAGCTGGTATTCTAGATTGGCGGAACTTTATTAGATATTGACTAAAATCAAATCACTTTTTATGATATTTATGGTATCTTATAACTGTAGAAAAATAACAAAATCATATATTTTTTAAATTGCTATGTAATCATAGTATGAAATTAGAAGATAGTAATTTATGAAAATAAATGGTAGGTATTCGGGCTACAAGTAAATTTTGCGGTCGTATTTCATTTTATATAGACAAGCATAATACTTGGCCTGCTCCAAAGGCACTTGGGCTCACTAGTTAAAATTTCAATATTTGGAAGAGATGATTCCCTTTTTTTATTGTTTCCGACATCACGAACATATTGTTTATTTTTTATTATATTCGATCAAGTTTGAAATTGTTGAATACGTCAATATTAAATATCTCTTCCTGTTTGGTTGTTAAATTTTATTAATATCTTAAATAAATTGCAAACTATAGTTTTGTAAAATTTAGAAGCGTTTTTTAAATTGTGTAAATGTAACCATAGATCCATTTATTATGATAATACCATTTACGGGTAATATGTCTTTCATTGAATTGAAAGAGCATGCTCACTTAAATGTCTTTCACAACACTCAGTTCCCTTCAAAATGGTTGAGCTGGATGGTGCTGATCCATTCGACATGTTCGAGAACGGGCGCCGTTGGTTGAGACTGGCCATATCTTAACTGACTTATATTTAATCTCATATTTTGAATTGTTTGTTCATTTTTTTCTTACGTTGTTCTCACGTAGAGAAGCAACAAGAATAATGTACCCAAGAGTGTCTTTGGTGTTTCTTGCCCGTTCTTCTCCAAGAGATCTACGTTTTGGAATGGGCAACTAGCTTCAACTTTCTGACTAACTGACCGACTAGTTAATTTTGACAATTCAAAAGTGCCTGTTAATGGTTTAATTGAAATAAATGCTTTGAGTTTGAGTTTATGTTGAACCTTTTCTATGTACGTTGGTAATGAAAGGCCTTGTTATTAAATGAAAATATCAACAATTACAAAAATACCCTGTATTTATAAATAATGTATTACCTGAAAGCTTTCAGTTTAAACATAGCACACTTTATGCAAATTCAGTTTATAATGTGAAAAATTAAAAATAACATTAAAACTTAAGCCAAGTGTAAAGTAAACACGAACTACTGCAATAAATACTGAAGCAAACACAAGGAATAGCTTTACATAAAGACGTGGAAGTGAGTCATCGAACTAAACTTCGCCGTACACTGCGGGGTGTGTTCGGGGCTATTGAACGTGGTTGTTGAGCGAGCACGCGGTGTATCCGCAGCGATGGAGTGCGGTCGCTCACGCGCGGCGCTTCCGACTCAGATTACCGGGGCGGCACGCGACCGACGTTGTAGGGGTGGGCATTTCTAGATTTGTTAGTGTTTTATAGACCACAAATATTATCTAAGTGTATGCATGTGAGTGTGTGTGTGTGTTAAATATTTATACACCGCTAGACTGGGTTAGGTTAGGCTACTAGGTTTCAAAGAGTATCTAACTATCATGCAAATGTAACAAGTAGGTATTTTTGTAAAAATGTTTTGGTTCAAAAGAGTTTTGTTTTGGGTGCTTACAAACGATAAAATGCAAAATTGGAAGTCTACAAAATAGTGCAGTATTTTCTAACGCCGCGTCACTCAAGGAAGCTCGCTCAGTGCGTGCGCCTGCGCGTGGCAGCCCTGCGCCGGCTATTTATAACTGCGCTTTGTTTCTCTTCACTGACGGCAAACTGTTCGCTATCATATTTACACTATTTCTTGCACTGTCTTTGGGCCTACCTACTGTGCGAATAGATTTGTGACTACGATAAACAAAAATCACAGTAAGTATACGTTTATTTTTTATTGAGTAAAAATACTCTTTGAAACATGAAAACTATCATAAAGACTTATCTACCGATATAACTCGCTCAAATGTGTTCAAGACGCATCAAGCGTAGCAGTTGGTGGCTACGAGCTACGAACGAGTAGCTGACGTAGCAATCAGCTACGTCGTAGCACATATGCAATACATGTTAAAGATTAAGGTAGAATTTTACTACCTATGTATCGTATGTGTATATTTACAGAAAGTCAGTCACTTGCTTTATATAAACGAGCGTAGTGTTAAAAAAAATTGTGATAACATTTCCGATCATAGATAAAACGCGAACTGAAATAAATCACCAGCCACAGATTACATTCACACCGTACTATCTATTGCAGCACACAAAACAACAATTTGAACCTATGTAATATAAAATAGTGCAATTTTTCAGTCGCCACGCCTGACCGCTCGATTTAAACTAGAAACACACGGCGACGCGATACGCGCGGCCGCGCCCGTGACACGTAGTTACACTTGCACTAAACACCAAATAAAATAAATCAACAGCGGACACCACGCTAAACTATCTGTCACAGAAGTAATGTATTGCCGCGAAACTATCGCTCGCGAGCGCTCCGGCGAGGTAACAATTTTGAATTTATGTAGTTTAAACTGACGCTATTCTTCACGAGGTGGAAACATACGAGCGTGCGGTTGACGCTGGCGTGCTGTGTGTTCGCTTCAAAATATATGTAAATGAATGAATCAGGTGGTAGTGAATGGAATTCATAAACAATAAATAAAGCGTATGTGCAAAGGTGTGTGTAGTGTTAAACGATGTGTCATCGCGCCGTTAACACACGCGACGAAAACCTCCGAGGTAACAATTTTCAATTTATATGCGGTTGGAAACGGTGCGGTTTCTAACGTGTGTTTTGTTGAGTTAAGAAATGCAATTTCAACAGGAATGTCTGGAACGTCGTGTTTATAAGAAATGTTTCTTCTACTGCAGGTACACACCTCTCGGACAAACATTAATTGAAATAACACTTAGATGTAACTACTTACAGATAAAAAAGAATAGCATAAATGTTTATCGCTTCCTGAAAGTAACGTCTGTCTATAAGTGGCCTCCATCTAAATTAACTAATATTTATTTATTTATTGTTCACAAAATCCACAGCTCTTTGAAATTTTGTCTTAAAATATATAAACTAGTCTTACAGCCAATTACGGATTTACAATTTAATAGCTATACAATTGCAGCAGAAACAAACATACAGAATGAAGTGAAATGCTAGTACCATCTAAGCATTGCTAAGTGTACAGTGTAGGTAATAGGTAATGAACTTTTCGTTTGAAAACATATTCTTTGACATTGGGGTCTCTTTTAGTGCAAGATTTTGCCTTTTTGCTCCTAAGACATTGCTTACTACAACTACAGTATTTTTATCTCACATAGCGGCTTGCGCGTTACTTGTGGTAACCAAGCTGTGGATGCTTGAAAATGAGTTCATACACACTTCCGACTTCGCCATTGTCTCGGACGGTACCGAGAGCTCCCATGCGCTTACACACACATTCACAGCATGATTGTACACTTGATAACCACAAGTAAAGCGCGCATCACTCCGTGAGATAAAAATACTGTATAATACAGTACTCGGTGTCAACCGCCAAACCGTCATATCATGTCAACAATAAACTAGGTATGATAAATCCTCATGTACCCAATTTGATTAAAATAACATGATATCATTACAATGGCTTGAAAATATTTTTATATTTTTTTTTTAATATGAACTTTCTGAGTTTATCTTGAACATTACTGATATTGGTAAAACATCGTAAGGAAACCTGGACTTACAGTTATTAAAAGTCTGAAACCGTCAACTTGTCTTGAGCAATCGTGGTGATTAATGTTCGTGCCTTCTCTGTATGAGAAGAGACTGTTCCCGTGCTGTGGGACAATAACAGGCCTGTGTTCTTTTTTATAATGACTTAACATGAATTATCGCGAAATGAAGTACAAATATCAGCACAAGAATTGTACATAGAACCAGCCATCCACCGTGCCTCCCTCGCGTCAGCGGCGCTCAGTCAGGCGGCCGCGCCGTTTGTCTTGTCTCGGAGACAGGTGACTTCACTGCCCCCCCCCCCGTACCCCGCTCCCTGCGGCACAGGTCCCCGTGATAGCTGGCATCTTATCTCACTACTGATACTCGTATCTTGTGTTAGACGAGTGGCAAACAGATTTGTAAAAACATCTTATGTGATTGGTTGATTTATATGTATAAAGTGATTCTCTAATGACGAATGAAGACGTTTCTTCATTCAACGTTCTATAGCTATACTGATTATGTTAGAAAGTTGCATATACTAAAGAAACTTGTAGTTGAGAGGCTACCGTTACTTACAAACGCAACAATAGTAGACGGAGGGAACAAACTGTCATGGCACCATACAAGTCACCGTGGAATTTTTATAAATTTCAACCATGAGTATCACCCATAAATACCTTCTGTGTGAATATCTGAATACCTAGTATACTTAGTTCTTTTGTCGATACTCCGTGTGTTGTTTCCGCTGGGTATCAAAAGCGTGGCGTGTATTTGCGTAACGTTTGCCGCGGCACAAATACAGGCTACCCGAGTGGTCATCAATATAATATACTGAGATCAGATTGTGAACATTCTTAAAAATTACGAGAATTACCCCTCTGATCTCAATCACAATCTGTCAAAACAATATTTCTAATTTCCCTACATTTTGACTAGTTTTTGACATTTGTTTGTCGCCGAGATGACACTGCGAGTAGATTTTGAAGGTTATAAATTACGAGAATTGGCCTCCTGAAGGCCAATAAAATTCCCGTAATGACAAACCTTCAACATCTAGTCGCAATCTCATCTCTGCGACAATGAATGTCAAAAACTTGACAAAAGTAGGGAAATTAGAGGTAAGTATATTTGAAAAATTGAGACTGAGATGAGGATGAGAGTGTGAACGTTCTTAAAATTACGAGAATTGCCCGTCTGATTCAGAGCATATGAGTAGGTAATATTCTGTTTGTGGGCAAATACAAAAATACACCAGAATTTGCCTTTTTAGAGATTAAAAATGATGAGCGCCATGCATTGTCAGCTCATGAACGAAATATAAAACGAAAGCTCAAAAGTAGTAGCAAGATGAAAAAAGTCCATGACCCAAAAATACGAGATGTAAAATGTAAGGAGCGACACTGCGGCTGCTAATTAGGGATTTCAGCCGTTGCTCAGTGGAAAGCCGACTCAACTCGCTTCCCGCAGTATTTTCGAATTTATTCCAGAAATACCCAATTTTCTTTCAGAGGTTTCGGAGCAGAATGTGTGTCGAGCTCGCCTGTAGATAGCTGGAATGTGTTGTTTTGTTCGTGTCCGCTCGGTCCGAGGTCAGGTTCGTTAATATCTAACTAGTGCTCCGTCCCGTACCTAAGCGCGCCCGAAGCGCTGCCCAGTGGCCACTAATCCTCCGTGCGCTCATCGTTCTCAAAGATCTATGTTTATCTGACTCCGACCCTTATCTGTCATATTGGTTACTAGCAAAAAACCTTATATAAAGCGGTCACAATGGAGGAAATAATTTATTTCTCACTTAGTGGTCATCGGAGCACATTTCTTTGATTTGTGCCGTACATCTGCGCCTGCAGAGTTATTATATTTCGTCATATTGAGTGGTATCTATATTGTGCGAACATTCGTCCCGATCCGCTTGTGTGTCCCAGACGTAATGTTGTTCAGAGGCGCGCGTTTATGTGTACGTTGTGTCGTTTGAAATACTTTAACTTAGACACATGCGATGGCTATGGTCCCGGGGGCGCTCAACGAGTCAAACGAGACGCTCTTGCAATGTTTGTGACTGTTATAAAAGTTTCTGTTTTCAAAAACATTTTTATGAAATATGTAACATTAAGTTTGAATTCAGAATTAAAAATTGGACGTTTAAAGTATAAAATCTATATATACTATATACTAGATTCTGCCCGCGGTTTCGTTCGTGTGGAAGCCGTAAGACCCCACAATATACTAAAATAAAACCGCATTTTTATAAAACGTAGAATCGTTTGTATTTTATGCAGGAGCAAGCGACGTGCATTATAGAAGAATATGAACAAATTGCAATATTACTTATCCCCCCATAGCAAATAGCTAGATAATTTATAGCGTACAGACTGACCAGACTTATCTATGTAAAAATTGCGTGATGCTGGAACATACAATCAGACTAACACTAAATTTCATCTTTAGAATCGTTCTAAAATTAGTTAAAAAAATAAATATTTAATGTACAGTATCGACTTCACTACGATTTTATTATATGTCCTAGGTATGCAGTTATGTACCTATATGTTTAGATAGAAAATAACTGAGACGACTTCACTCAGTTATTTTTCACAGTAGCCTAGATGTGATTACGTAATAGGTACCCATTGAAGAAATTGTTACAGTAATAATGTCAAAATCTGGTGGAACTGTAAACCCAGCTTTGTGAGCACACTTCCTGCTAACAATTGTGTGACGATGGTAAAGCCGCGTTTTCTTGCTAAAAGTACCGAGCATTTCCTGATAAACAACATTACAGGGAAGCATAATCCTTGTACAAACGTCATTAGCCATGTTCTGGAGACAAAGCCGTGTTCATTCGTGCTTAAGTCGACACATGCGCGCTCCGGGCGCGCGCGCGCCGCGCCTTAATCCCGGCAGGTGGCGCCATTATCGTGTCGTCGGCCGGTTCATGTGTCACACCACTAATGGTGCCGGATTATGCCACTGTCAGATTGTCGTTTGTTGATGATTTTTAAATCTGGTCCTATCCGGTGGCAGTGGAGGTAATTAAAGGTTTTTGAGGCTATTTAAGATGGTAATGGACTGAATGAGCTACAAGATGTAGATTAGTTATTACTTATAGAGTTTAGCTTTGAGCACGAAGTTTTTCAACTGTATGAAGTATTGACATTGAAAAAAAAAACTGCTATACCAATCTTGCCATCTTTTAAGCCATTCATGTTTACTCCATTGTTGGTATGAAAAATCTCTAAAAATATTCTTGCAGAAGTAAACTCAGTAAAAATCTAAGTTACGGACGGCTCTAGAACAAACAGCTATTGAAACGGCGACGCTGCGTTGCGGCCGCGACGGGTGATGTCGTCGTCAATGGCTTTGAGTCGTGAGTGCGCACCCCACACTCCGCCCGCACTCCGCACGCGCTCCGTCCGCACTCCGCTCGCACTCCGCCCGCGCTCCGCCCGCGCCCTACGGGTGACTAGACGTGCACGCGCCACTGCATACTACCCCCTGTCTACACGACACCTAGCCCCCTTCCCCCCGCCCGCACTACAGCCCACCCCGCACGCCCCCGGCCGCAGGCCCAAGCCACTCGCCAAATACACTCGAGCATTTCAAAGCGAATCCCTGATTTCGCACCTCGGATTTCCTTGCGCGATTTTAAAAAATAAAATTCGTAAAACGAAATTTAAACTGCTGTTTTGGATGCCGTGCGCAAACAAAATTGAAAATTGTGGCGGCAAGTAAAATAAAGGAAACTCTTCTGCAATTCGACGACAAATTGAATAGTCGGATAACCTGCTCCGCATAGTTTTAGGTACATTTTTAGTGAACGCAGTTTCTACATCTACATAGCTACGTGGGCATTAGCGTCAGGCAGTAGCGAGCTGGCTACTCCACTAAGCCTCACTTTACAAAGAGATTCGCCTTTTAAAAGTTATCATAAAAACAAGCGAATATCCATTTACCTTTTAAAGAATTCAGGTCATATTTCTTTCTTTAGTGCAAACACACTCGCATGAAAAGGACTCGTTTTGTATGCGAATTTATTCTGTGCTTCACTATTTAACATTTCATCAAAGTGCTTCCAATTGCTATCTTATTTATCAGGCAAAATAATTATTTTGTTGACAGGGTGACATACCTACATGAGAGGTTAATCGCATTCTTTTCGCAGCTCTGTTGTGTGCTAACTACACAACAAGTGCTATTATTGCCAGCTACATGTGAGTATTAGGTACATAGGTGTGAGTCGGTCGATCGTCTGCCCTCTGCACAGTAATTCTCTCGGTCATATTGCTCAATAAGATACATTGTGTTTCATCTCACATTCACATGATCCATGCTAATAACATTTTATCGTAAATTCTTGAACGTCTGATAAATATGATCCTACACTTGTATTACAAACGCGTAATACAAGCTAGTCACAAAATATTAACGTTTTCTCAAACCTCCAAGCATAATATACAAAATATTTTTATTTAAACAGTAATTGGTTATTTTTTTCTGTTACTTTTTAAGAAAATAAAGTTTGTTTATTTGTTTTATAACACACACACTTTCTCTACACTTATTATTATGTTGAGATAATCCTACATCAACACCCGGCCATTAATTACACGGTAAACGATTTTTATAACATATTCAGTAGGTACTCACACGAGTCCTAATCGCTGCTAGCTACTACGAACAGTTCAATAAATTCGAAAGAGCGGTGCAGCTAATAAATGGCTGCAATTTGTGTCTCATAGAGCCGATCAGTGTCGATTGGTTCCTACGTTCATACACTGAGATAAACGACGCGACTAAGGATAATATTCTGTTTAATGTATTAACATAATTATGTAACGCTTGTATCAGCTGACTCGCCCGGCGGCCATGTTGCTCGTAAGTAGCTGCTTGTTAGCACTTTGTGCGTGTATAATATTTCTAAAACAATGTTTGAAAGGTGTATCCGGGATTAAGTGGTTTTATATGACGACCCAATTGGCGAACTGTCTTAGATGATTGGCTTAGTTGGCTTTTCATGTCAAAAAGACGTAATTTTGGTAACAAGACAAAATCGATCACATTTCTAAGTCCAAATCCTCCACAATATTTAGTTTCAGACTCGTCCAGCTCTCTCAGATTACGAACAACCTTGTATCCCGTTGTGTTCCATCCAGCTAGCAAAGAGATTGTACCAGTAGATTGAAATTACTCCCCTCATTCTGTTTCGGGTCAGTAGCTCCATTTTACTAAGAAAACTTTGTGAGATATATAAAGAAACTAGCTGACCCGATGAACTTCGTACCGCCATGTTTTTTTTTGGGAACATTTTCGAAATTCCTGAAAGACTTGTATAGAAGTATGAGGAACAGGGTGTAAATTTCACTCAGACTCTATAGAAAACGGAGGATCCTCCGACCAGACGGGTGTTGTGTCTGGCGGGCAACTGCCCGATGATTCATGTCGGGCCGTTGTATCTATGCTAGTTGCGCGGTTAACTCTGCTTACAAGCAAGATGCAGGATTTTGTGACGTCAGTATGACGCGTTGTTACACTTCCAGTAAATTTAAATTAGTTGGATTATCAATAATTCCATATATTGACACGTTTGATGAATCGAAAGTGATTAACCCGTCAAATAAAAAGTACCGGAAATTTTACACGCACACTATAGGAATAGTTGGAATAAATTTATCCCAAGAACAAACTTAACATTGTAGTAGAAAATCATGTTCTCCCACACATTGCAACTGGAAATTTAAGTTGATCTTCTATTACTCGTAAACTTGTAACCTACTTAGCTGTCAGTTTTCCTTTTAATTTCGTTATATAAACTACTAGCGGTCCGTCCCGGCTTCGCACGGGTGGAAAAAAAAAGAAAACAAAATAGCCTATAATAATCAGTGATAATGTAGCATTCAAATGGTGAAAGAATTTTTAAAATCAGTCCAGTATTTTTTGAGCCAATTCGTTAGAAACATACATACAAACCTTTCCTCTTTATAATATTATATAGTATATTGTTAGGACAGAAGTGAAAACACAATTTAAAAATAGTTATTTATTAACCTAAAAACTAATCACATTTACTTTATAAAAATAATTATCACACTAGGCAAAAGTACAATTCAGAGGAACAAAATCATTACCAATCAAATCAAAGAAATCAACAAGAGAATAATGAGACACAGAGATACCAGATCACACCGAACGGCCGACGAATAGTGCTTCCGCACGCAACGCTGTCCAAACGAGAAAAAAGGGCTGAGCCACTGCCTGCGGTAGCTTTTATAGTGACCGTGCCCCCCCCCGTGCTCCTGGGGCGCGTAGTAGTATCTAACACGGCCCTCCTGATCATGCGTCGTCCTCGACAGCATCAGAAAGTTCCGGCAAACTCTGCATGGCTGCTCCATGGGTTTCGTCAGCTGAACGAGAAGGCCCAGCGACTGGCTCTGCACTATACTGAGCGGGAGTGGTGTCTTCAGTCAGGTCGTCTTCTGTGAAACGAATAAGGAAAATTAACGTCTCTCAGAGAGCAAACACATTGCCTAATCTTTTGCTTGCATTCAATTCGTCTTACGTTGCCTTTTTCTTTCATTCATCAGACACATAAATTGACTAGCTAAATAGTCTATGGGATACTAAGACGTCATCTTAGTACTCCATAGAGTTCCATTCATCACATAGAAACATCATAACTCATGTTATCGGCATTCATACATCACGCGACTCACATGGATCCATGTTCATTCACTGTCATATAGGGCGTTTATCGCCGAAAGGATCGTCTCGCAGTCCGTCCTCTACATGACCCATCGTGTAGGGTGATTACCAAATCACCGAAAGGAGCGTCTCGCAGTCCGTCCTCTACACGTCAAAACACACGTTACACGGGAACGACACCCGTTATACATGGGTGGCAAGGCCACTCTTTGTGAGACCGGTCAGGTACTTCGCAGTTTACCTGACGTAGACGTCTCGCAGTCCGTCTACTGTCTTGCCCCGAGATCTGCACCACCCTCTCTGGCGATGCAGACCCCTCATAGTACGCAAACATACTCACGCTCAAAGAATGCAGCGCAAGTCTCAGGACACCACTCCCCTTTCCAGAGCACCATGTACTGAGCAGCGGCTTGCGTCGTCTTGCCATAGGAGCCGGTCAACAAGCGCAGCTCATACCGCCCACACGGCAGCGCGCGTGTGACCCTGTACGGCCCTCGCATCCCGTGATCCATTTTCCCAGTTGCCTGCGAAAACTTAATGACAAAAACCAGATCATTCACATTAAAAACTTTTGGTGTGCGTCGGTTTCGATTTACATAACTGTCCTGTCGAGACTGGTTTTGTTTTAGTAGATCAGTTGCGCGGGCTCGGCGTAACTCTCTTTGTGCTTCACGATTCGGCTGCACACCTTCCAAAGTGACATCGCGGACCAGTGACCTGATGACAGGGGTCACCGCGTCGTTGCCCACCAGCAGATTTAACGGCGACGCCTGAGTCGTCTTCTGCTTGGTCACGTTGAGGGTTAGTTGGAGTCTCCATAGCGTCTCGGACCAGGCTGCCCCTTTGTGATTGGTCTCGATACGAAGAAGGTTCAGAACAGTTCGGGCGTATCTCTCGACCTGACCGTTTGATTGGTGCATCTCCGCGGTAACCAAATGTATCTCCGATCCCATAACTTTAACAAAATCTAAGAACCTAGCGGACTGATACATTCTGCCTCTGTCGGTTACAATCATTTTAGGTACACCAAAAAGTGAAATTGCGTTTGTGAACACTCTTAAAAGTTCTTCTACATCCTGCCTATAAATGGGGTAAAGGAGCGTGTACTTAGTGAACGCATCCACGATAAGAAGAACAAACTTGAATCCGTTTGACTCGGGAAGTGGACCGAGTACATCTGAGTGTACGACTGAAAAAGGTTGATCGGGTTTTTCCCAAGAAGTTATGTTTTGCTGTGGAGCCCTAGGCACGCGTTTCTTAGAGATGCAAATCAAGCAATGTTCGAGGTACTTTTTAACGAATTGCCTAAGGCCTGGGAACCAAAAGTGCCTTAGGATTAAATCCAAGGTCTTGTCATAGCCAATGTGATTGTGCTCGTCATGGAACACTCTAAGCAGACTAAGTCTGTGACCTCGGGGAACAAAGCAAAGGAATCGCGGTTGCTCGCCAATCGGAGTGTACTTGTAGTACAAAAGGTCATTTTTCTCAACATAGCGATTAGGATCTAGGCTGCCTTCTCTAAGTCTTTGGAGAAGCTCCCGTGTCTCTTCATCTGCAGCTTGCGCTATCTGAGCCCAATTGCGATGTTGAGTGACATGAAGTACTTTACGAGGGGGGTTTCTGCTCAAATAATCGGCGTGTGACAACATTGCCCCTTTTCGGTACTCCATCTCAAAGTTAAAATCTTGGAGGTACATCCACCAACGGGCAACTCTCGGTAGAAGATCTTTTTTTCGTTCGGTGGATTTGAGAGCATTGCAGTCTGTAATTAATTTAAACTGGAGTCCGATCAGATAGTGTCGGAAATTCTGCAATGCTTTCACAACCGCCAACGTCTCCAACTCATAAGAGTGGTATCTACTCTCTGCGCCTTGAGTTGCCCGGCTGAAGTAAGCCACAACTCTTCTACTACCGTTCAGGTGAGTTTGCAAAAGAATTGCGCCATAACCGATGCTGCTCGCATCAGTATGGACCTCTGTGGGTAGACTCGGGTTAAAAATTGCTAATACAGGCTCATTGGTCAAAATTGAAATAATTTCCTGTCGTACTTTTTCCTGTTGGGGACCCCATTTAAACTGAATACCCTTTTTGGTTAATTGCGAGATTGGGAACGTTTTCGTTGCATAGCCCTCGATGTACTTCCGAAAGTACCCGGCCAGTCCTAGGAACTGCCTAACTTGTTTGACATTTTCCGGGGCGGGCGAGTCTACTAATGCCTGGATCTTGTGAGGGCTCGGCCTAACCTGACCTTGACTTATTATTCGGCCAAGATATTCAACCTCGGTTGTAAGGAACACACACTTGCGTACGTTTATCGAAAACCCTGCCTTGGTCAAAGTCGTAAGTACCTGTCGCAACAGGTCGACACCTTCATCCACTGTGGGGCTCATCAACAGTACATCGTCTATGTACACCAGAACTTGTCCCGCGTCAATGAATTTGCGCAGCGTTTTGTTTATGATGCGTTGATACACAATGGGCGAATTTGTCAGACCGTATGGCATTTTTAAGTACTCATAATGCCCCTCAGGTGTAACAAATGCGGTACGATGGATTGACTCGTCACTAATCTTTATTTGGTGGAATCCAGAGGCCATGTCAAGAGATGAGTATCTCGTCATGTTTTTGTCACCTAAACGATCGATATGGTCATCTATTAACGGGAGCGGGTATCGCTCTTTGACAGTCACCCTATTCAAAGCGCGAAAATCAACGCAAAGCCTGTCCGATCCGTCCTTTTTCTTCACTAAAATTATCGGACTAGAATACTCGGATTCGGACTCTCGGATAATGCACTTTTGTAGAAGGTCATTGATGATTTCGCGAACTCTAATTTTCTCAGCAATTGAAAGTTTATAAGGGCGGTAGGTAATGGGTACGTCACTGGTTACATTGATATGCATTTCGCCCGTAGTGACAGTAGTTGTCGCCGTGCCTGTTATAAAAAACTCCGCAAAATCATCAATTACCCTCTTAAGAGATTCCCGCTCTGCACCCAGTAGTGGTGTAACTATAGGTATGTCAGTTTCTTTAGAGACCGTGAAAACATGAGACGTGCTCAGACTGTCAGGCGCGCGTGTGAGAAATTGTCGGTCTTTGGTTCTGATGTACGTTATGCCATCCCTATTCAAAATGTCAGTTCCAATTATCAAGGGTGTGCTCATAAACGCAGCTGGTACTACAACGAAATCAGCGTCTAGTGCAATATTAGCAAACTCGACAGTAAGGGTTGCGTAAGACGTCGACACAATTTCGTGGTTACTAATACCCTTCAACACACACTTAGTAGGTTTTACTGCGCAAGCTAAATGTTTTACTACGTCCGACGATATGAGGGAGACATTAAGCGCGCCGCTGTCTATTAACACATCGACCGGTATGCCGTGTACTACTGCGGTGGTTATGTCGCTGTTTCTGCCGCAGGATCCTGACAAAAATTTACGTTGCGCTTGTTCTGCTGACCCTGTGGTCCGGACGATCTTTCTTTGGCAAAACAAACGTCCTCCGTATGCCCTATCTTTTTACAGAACGTGCAGGTTGGAACGTTGAAACGTAATTTGGACACTGGCTCAGACGGCTTAGATTTTTTTGGGCAGTTGTGAGACAAGTGACCTTGGCCTTTACAGTTAAAACAGGTCTTACGTTGATTCGAATCTGCATGTTCTGCACCGCGTTTTCGTGACAGAGGGTAGGCCGTAGTTTTAGCTGAGCCACCCTTCGTTTGATCTGGTTTCGCATATATAGATAGAAAGGACACCAGATTTTCTGGGGAGAGTTCTGCGTTTGCCGCCGCTGCCCGCACTTGTGCATCGTCTATGCCACGGATCACTATTTGCGTCAATAATTCCTCACTAAGGCCTTTGACAATGCGCAAGCGGAGCAGGGTACGTCTCGCGTACTCAGCGTACGACGTGAATCTGTTAGACGTAGTATTCATCGTTTGAAAAAGTATCGTCGCATAATCTAACTTTCGGGGGCAAAGTGGTTTGAATTCGCGTTTAAAGCTACTCCACGATCTATCAGAGGTTACCCATTCGTTTAACCAAATTCTCGCGTCGCCTTTTAAACATCCGGCTACGCGTGACAGGCATTCTCTGTCGTCCCAGCGATTGGCTATTTGTGCGCGATCCACTTCATCACACCAAGAGGCCACGTCATGAATAGACGGGTCAAAGTTTGACACAAAATAATGGGAACGTCCCGGATTTATGGAGTGGATCACATCTACTATGGCTTGAGCCACGGACGGCGCCGTTGGGTCTGGTTGCGGAATGGGGGTAGACGTGAATTTGTTCTCGATCGTTTCCAGGCGGGACAAGATTGTGTCTAGCGTTCGTTCATCTATACAGGTAGAACGCGGCGTCTGGCTAATGTATGACGCAAGCGGCGGCGTCCCGTTCGATCGTACTTTGGGGGGAGTCCGTTCGCGACTACTACGTGACTTATTCCGAGGTTTTCGTGAGTTACCTCGCGACCGATCGCGCCTACGATACCGTCGGTGCGATCTGCTCCGTGAACGATGCGTGTTAGGCATGTTCACCTCGCCAAAACAAGTTCTATGTACACAAAACAACAACAAACAAGAAAAATAAAAATATTCACACACGTGGGTAGGTAACGACAAAGTTCCTCTGTTATTCAAACTAGTCAAGGGGCCTTAATTGGGGTTGGATTGTTATCCCACTTCTGATGTTAGGACAGAAGTGAAAACACAATTTAAAAATAGTTATTTATTAACCTAAAAACTAATCACATTTACTTTATAAAAATAATTATCACACTAGGCAAAAGTACAATTCAGAGGAACAAAATCATTACCAATCAAATCAAAGAAATCAACAAGAGAATAATGAGACACAGAGATACCAGATCACACCGAACGGCCGACGAATAGTGCTTCCGCACGCAACGCTGTCCAAACGAGAAAAAAGGGCTGAGCCACTGCCTGCGGTAGCTTTTATAGTGACCGTGCCCCCCCCCGTGCTCCTGGGGCGCGTAGTAGTATCTAACAATATAGTATAGATTGCCGTGAATTTTTTCACATATCCAAAAATAGCCATTTAGCTGGCGGGGGGGCGGGGGACGCTTAATTCTAACAAAAATTATCACTTTAAAGCTGAAATATTTACAAACGGAATATTTCACAAACGGATCCATGAATCGAAAAATGATTATCACAAACCCGAACTATTTTTGAAAGATCTATCCAACAATACCCTACACCATGGGGTAGCCGATAAAAACAGCATCCCCACTTTACGTGTAGAGGAGGTACTCTAAAAAGTGTTTTTGTTATTTTACCACTTTGTCGGCATGATTAATATGTATATACATGCCAAATTATAGATTTCTAGTACTAAGAGTCTCTGAGCTATGCTGCGGATGGACGGACGGACGGACAGACGGTCATGGCGAAACTATAAGGGTGTCTTTTTGAGTACGGAACTCTAAAAATGAGACACAATCTTCCATTTACAATACGACTGTATGGTTTGTTACCGTACGTCTTTTGCTGATTGATACTGATTGATAAGGATGCTGAATGATATAAGTAAAACTATGTAATTAACTTGATACGTGTATTGAGTCCACGACCTTAACTAATGATAAATGAGGTGTTGCTATGACGCGGTCCGAATGTGAACTGAAGTTGATGTAAAATGTGTGTTAATTAATTACAATACAATTATGATGAGAAAGCATTTGCGCAATGTGCGGTTGCACCGTACATACTCCCGGGCGCGTGGTGACTGATGCTGATTATGCTTAGATGTGGTGGTGTTAGTATGATCTGATGATACAAGGTGATAGAACAATTTTTTTACTTATGTTGCTAAATTGTTAGTTGATGTTTTTAAAACTACATTTTTTGGTAACAGGTGAAGTTCCTCTATCAGTTACGAAAGCACTTGAATTGTTTTCTACTAACGCGCACTGATCAATACGAAACACTTCACTCGCGCACTGTACACTTTGATTTGGTGCACCACTCGCACTAAGGTCACTGTTACTGGCTCGGTAGTGCACGGAGGGTTGCCCAGGTTCAGGCTCCAGGTGCACGGTGCGGCGCCTTCGCCAGCGTATGCATGCGAACGTAGAGAAGGCTAGCACTGCCGCCCCCACAACGTAGATGGCCACGTACTGGTGTATATCGTGAATTGACACCCCGTCAGCGATGGTCACCTGTTCCGAAGCTGCTTTCATTTGTTCTATTTGCTCGGAAATGTTTTGCAGCGAAGATTGATAGTTTTCTTCTTTGTACTCGTAGTGTGGTACTGGTAAATTGATAATGTTATTGACAGGAGCGATCTCTACGGCAATAATATCGGGCTTAACTTTCATGTCAATCGTTTGTTGTTTGTGTGCCGTAATTATGAAGGTCTCGCCCTTGATGACACAGTTGTTTCCGAGTGCGATAACATTGACTCCGGTCACCTGTTCAGTTGTAATTTGATTCCCACATATGATTCTCAGAGTGCATTGTCCGCAACACGTTATGATGAATGTGTTTATTACATTCAGTTCTGTCCATGTTGTTCTGCATATTCCGTTTATGGTTGTGCAGGTATCTCCTTCTGGATTTTTGATGCAAAAATTGTTGTCTGAGTCTCGTTGATAGATTGGTTTTTGTAGTTGACATAGGTTTGTATTTGTATTTAAGCGTATGCATTTTTGAAGTTCATTAGCGGATATGGGTAAGTATGTATCCCTTTTGATGTTTATAGCTATGAACTCTGATATTAGTACTATATTAGTCATACGACTACTATCTTGATGTTGAATAGGTATCATATGATATATGTCGTAACTCTCTCTGTTTACTAATGGAATTTTTATTTCAAATATGAAGTATTCACGTGTCATGCGTGCTCTTACTTGCATAATTTGATAGATCTTGTACAAATCTGATTCAATGCTGTTGATGGGCAATGATAGGTCTTTGGGCATCTGGTTTGAAATAATATTTAGCTCATTTTGTAGTTGAGCTGGTGTTATGATATGAACATTGAAATGTTGGACGTTAGTGATCGTGTCCAGCAAAGAATCTTGAATGTTCTTTAAACTGCTTAGAATGTTGTTTGCAATTATAGTTGATAAAATGAAGTCTTCCGTGATTGCTACTTTCTCAGCCTCATTCTTCAATATGCTGATAGCTTGATCTATGGTTATTAAGTGCTGATTAAATATTTTATGCTGTTTTTCCATTGTCTGTGCAACTCGTTTGAGTAAGTTGTTTTCAGCTTCAATGATTGATGTTTGATTGCGCCAAAGATGAGCAAGATGTTTTTGATTTTCTCTGACTAAGGTAATGTCTCGTTAGTATTGTTCGGCGAAATTTTCATCTAGTACACCAAAGAGACTGTTCGCAATGTATCCGATCCCGTTGATAAGGCCTCGGCGCTTACGTTGATGCGTTTCGAAATGCTGACTGAGTAACATACGGTCGTAGTACTCCAGTTCCATGAATCCGTGACGTAGTTGTAACATGATAACGTCACAATGGGATTTGCTTTTTGTTTGTGTACATAAGCTTTCAAGGTGTTTCATATAAATGTTAAATATTTTACACCCGTGCCAATATGGTTGCATGTCATAATATACAACTATTTTCCATTGATCTTGTATTAAATTCATTTCTGATATTTTGTCAAAGTAAATTGCTTGTTTCCCTTGTAATTGTTTTATGTAGTATGCAGCCTGTGCGTTGCATGTTAATGTTAATATCAAGAATAGTAAGGACATTATTGTAGAGAAAGTGTAGCGATGCCCTTTTTCCGTAGTGTTAAGTTTACTTGTGGTGCGGGATTGGTATCCTGTTGGACTGAAGGTGACACTTGTTCATGGTCTTTGCAATCTAGCAAGGGAGTTAACTTGACGATGGGCCGTTTCATTGTGCCATTTCTTGTTTGTAATGTGACTACTCTGACGTACCCGTCACTGTCTGGGTGCACTTGTATCACCCTTCCTATTGCCCATTTACCTGGTGGTAAGTTGGCGTCTTGAATTAACACCAAGTTACCGACTTTGGTGTTTTCTTGAGGGCGTCTCCATTTAGACCTTGTATTTAGTTGTGTTATGTATTCACTTCGCCAGCGTTTCCAAATATCTTGATAAATCCTTTGAGTTAGATTCCATCTTGTGCGTAGATCTTTCTCTGTTTCGTACAGTGTTAAATTTGGACCACTTGACAAGAAATGTGCGGGAGTAAGGAAGTTCAAATCTGCTGAATTTTCGGTTAAAGGACATAACGGTCTTGAGTTCAGACATGCCTCCAACTGATATAGAATTGTGCTATACTCTTCAAACGTTAATTTTTGCTCCCCTACCACTCTCTTCAGATGATATTTTAGGCTTTTAACGGCAGCCTCCCATAGTCCTCCTGCTGATGGCCATGAAGGTGCGTTAAAGTGCCATTCGATTCCCATTTTTGTTATTTCTGCCTGAAATTCTTGATTGAATGTGCTTCTTATTACACGATATTCGTCCTGTAGGACCTTGTTGGCTCCAATAAAGTTGGTGCCTTGATCGCTGAATATATTCTGTGGTACTCCTCTCCGAGATATCATTCTGCGAAGAGCAGCGAGAAATGACGATGATGTCAAATCCGACACCAACTCCAAGTGCACGGCTTTAGTTGCCATGCAAATAAATACGGCGACATAACCCTTGGTGGTTCTTATTCCACGACCCTTGTTGGCCTTTATATAGACATGTCCCGTATAGTCTACGCCTACATTTTGGAAAGGACATGACGGATTCGTCCGTTCTGGTGGTAAATCTCCCATAATTTGATGCTGATTGCTGGGATTGTAGCGACGGCACTTAACGCAACGTCGAACTCGGAATTTAACTGCTCTGATTCCGCCTACAATCCAATACTGTTGTCGTATATATGCTGAAGTTAACTGAGGTCCACCATGAAATGCTAGAACGTGAGCCTCGTCAATCAGGATTTCCGTTATACGACTGCTTTTTGATAAGATTATTGGATGTTTCATATGATGATTTATGTTCGCAGTTTTGCTGGATGTTCCTCTTGAAAATACTTCTGGAGATGAATATTCAACTGGTTCTTCATCTCGCTTGCTTGTTAGAGACGTACCTGATGATGATGGTTGACCTGCTTGCTGTTGAGGCTTTGTCTCCAACTCCGGTGGTACTGATTGCCCGGTTTTCATCAGTACTTGCTGTTGATTGATTAATGATTTTACCGATTTGTACAGCTCTGCTGCCCGCTCATATTCATTCTGTATAAAATATGGGTGAGACCTGCTTTCCTCAGTACAAAGTCGATCATGATTATATTGGAAGTCAGCCCAATATGCTTCCAATGTTTCTAAACGCCTTTTAAAGTAATCACCTACCTTACGGCTCGAACTGTCTTTCTTGATGTTGGAAGCTAGCTTGCTCATAGCCTCGTAGATCTCAGCTTGGTTCGCGTGAATAGCTTCCATGATGGAGTTTTTTCACGAGGTGCTAACTGAAACGGTCTTACTTGTATTTGCTTGCTTAACTCTCGAATCCTCGACTCCCCGGATGGTGCTCCTTTCTTGCTAGTAGCACACACACACGGTTTTAGAGTTATTGAACACGGCACTTGTTACTACACTGATAGAAATTTTGATAGTCACTGATATTTTTTGATTTGATAGTCACTGTTTGCAAAGGCTCGAAGGACCAAAAAGATGTATGGTTTGTTACCGTACGTCTTTTGCTGATTGATACTGATTGATAAGGATGCTGAATGATATAAGTAAAACTATGTAATTAACTTGATACGTGTATTGAGTCCACGACCTTAACTAATGATAAATGAGGTGTTGCTATGACGCGGTCCGAATGTGAACTGAAGTTGATGTAAAATGTGTGTTAATTAATTACAATACAATTATGATGAGAAAGCATTTGCGCAATGTGCGGTTGCACCGTACAACGACCATAATTATAATGACATAAAATTACAATTAAATAATTCGACCATAACTATTGTAATGACTTGTACAATATTTTTCGTTTTTCTTTCTGGAGAGAATACAAATAGCGCCGAGGGTTTGCCGACTCTCCAGCACGCTACGTTTACAACTGCTCATGCGAAAAACACGGCAATTTAAGGTAAGGTTTATTCCACACACTTCTAACGATTGGCTTTGGGATTTATTGATTGTCATTGCGAATGCAAGGTGTACTGGAAACTGAACACGTTTAAATTCAAAAGGAAAGTCAGTTGGAATTAGTGGTATTCTTGAAATAAGCACATCCTCGCTTTGAACTTTCCTATGAATATAGCTTTAATCAAATTTTTCATAATTTTTTTAACAGCGAGTTTTGTTCCATTGCACAATTTTGTCTGATTCAGATTGCGTAACATAAATAACACAGAGCCAACCTTTAGCTGTAAATTGTGTGGCGGTAGTCCTGGCAAATCCCATATGATAATTGACTACTTCATTTGGATCGATAATGGAAACGATCGACTTAAATTAATGCATTTGTCCATCAATCATCATACGAACGATGTGTTTCGCTAATACGCTGAAGGTTGCCACCATCACGTCGTTGAATTACAATGTCGTGAGACTCCATATTCTCTCCAACAACCACAATGGCAACTTCGTTTAACATTGGTGCGTTGAACCGTCTCTCATGTTCTGCCACAAGTCTCTTGTCTGCTGTGATCACTATTTTATGATCATCCGATGGCATCATTTCTAAAGCTGTTTTGAACAATTGGATCAACTGAGTATGTTCACGTAAGATTTGTTGCAGCTGCATGATGATCTCTCTCCTAGCTGAACGATTGTTAGCACAGCATTGATTTACTTCAGCTTCAGAATTTCCCAGGAAATCAATTTGAAGAAATTCGTATTCACCATCAACTGATGGCAACAATGCTCCTGCACGATGGTGAATTTGTCCTTGAATCTGTAATATTTAACTTAAGAAAATATTTGAAAAAAATCTTTTGAGGCTCATAACTCAATAGAATTTTCATATATGTAGGTTTATGTTGCTATGGATGTTTATAATATATGTCACTGAATAAAAAAATACCTTAAAAGATCGATTTAAACCACGTTCTTCAATTATATTTGCACCAAATGATGTCATTTGGAACACGCTGTTGTAATTTTGAATATTCTGCAAGAAATGCTTTGATAGAGGTTCTTGCCCCGAAAGTAATGAATTCAGTGGTTTAGGTGGCGTCGTCAGTTGTGGTAATTTGACCTTTCTATTCGCACAACATAATTCTGGTGGTTCGAGTCGAAATCTCAAAGCATTTCAATATTGACAAATAGTGCTCATTGTTCCAAAATCGACAGACATCGCCGGCGTAATCGACTGTTGTATCATATCTAAACGCCAAACGTTCAGTGGTTGTTATGTTTGATCGTCTGTTCTGTTGCCTCTCGCTTGAAGTCGCTGGTATGGGTTCTTCCGGAGTCGTGGTAGATTTCGGTTGAGAAATTCTCATTCTGTTTGCCTCCAAACGCTGCCTACGCTCTTCTTCAGTCTCATTGTCTCGATGATTGTGAACTCGACTTGCGTTACGCGTACGCCGACCAATATTTTGATGTCTCACTAGTAGCATTTTCTTATCAATAACAATAAATGCCACGACGATAAACCTCGAATCACATATCAAAACACACGAAACACCGTTTTGCTGTTGCTAAAGAAGCGGTAATTGTTTATGAATTAATGTCACCATACTGTTAATCTTGACAGTATGGATAGATTGACATTATGACGTACCTACGGTCTGTTTGAAGTTAACAACTGCTGGCTGAACTGAACGTCAATCTGTCAAAGTTTTGTCAATATATTGAAGATCTATCACAGTCTTCTGTCTCATTCACTTACTCACTGTTCACATAACGAGATTTAAAAAAAAGCTGTTCGATTGTTTTTTTTAATTTTCTTTTATACAAACCTTGTCCTGACAATAACGAACACAAAAAAAAAAGAATTACTCATCCAATTTAGTACAGTCGTTCGGAAGTTATGCGCGTACATACATTTCGGCGATTCATTTTTATTTATAAAGAAATAGTTATGCTTCTCAGCTGAAATGGTGCTATTCCGATCGACGATTCGAATGACGTTTACAAGTAAAGTTAACAGAAGGCATAAGTGCACAATTGCACATGCAGGGAACTAATTAAACTAAACTAACATTTGCATTTTAACAGTTGAGCTTGTGCCGACTGATTTATTTTTTTACTTGCATGCTTAACTATTAATTTTTATACATTTCACGAACAAGCAGGCGGGCACATAGCCTACATAGGTACACTTCGTGGAACATAATTGGATGCCTGTGGTTTACCAAGTTATAGCTAAGTTTCATCAAAATCGAATAAGTAGGTGGTTTAGTCGTGGGCGTCACAATTAGATTCAGACATACTAACTTTCTTATTTGTGGTGATATTATTACCCAAGTAGCGAGAATTTGGTATTATCTTCAGGTACTAGTTTTCTATATATAAAAAAAATAAACGAGTAATATTACTAGTTAATAATCAATACCAAATATACACACATCAAAAGTGTCTAGGGATCAACATATATTTTTGCAATAACTTTTCTCCTGATTGATATTAATTAAAATTTTCTTTAAGGATTCATCAAATAAAGTGTTTTCGTTTGTCACAGTAACGATAAACCAAGTCACCTTTGCATTAATAAAGAAATTTGCCATTTTCCTAATAAAGGGATTTTTGACATTTGAACCACTAACACAAAAGTTCGAAAAAAAGACTGAAATAACAGTTTTCTCTAAAATTTTATTGGGTAACTTAAACAATTAATAATCCGTGTTTCTACCGCGAACACTAACAACACAAGAACATCGGTTTGGCATACTCAAAATGAGTTCATCCAAATCACGCTGTGGAATGGCCGCCCATGTTCGTTGCAACAACAAAAAAAGGTCTTCTTGCGACTGGATACCCTCCATATTCGGCAGAGCTCTTCTCTGTAGCATATCCCATGCATGCTCAATCGGGTTCAAGTCTGGCGACTGAGCAGGCCAGGGCAGGACATTGATGTTAGCTGCGGCGAGAGTCTGTCTTACAACTCTTGCGGTGTGCGGTCGTGCATTATCATGCATTAACTGAAATAAGGGACCGATTTGCACTTGTAGAGGAACGATGACGTCTGATACAATCGTCTCAGCATAAATTTGAGCGTTGAGGTTGCCTCTGATCCAAATCAACTCAGTTCTTCCGCCGATCCAAATACCCGCCCATACCATGATGGTTCCACCACTATAAGGATGGACTTCCTGGCAGGATTTTAATCGCTGTTGGCGTCCAGGGGTTCTCCAGTGTCGTATACGTCTTGTATCCGGTCTCATACCAAAACGAGACTCATCAGAAAAGCACACGAAACGCCATTGTTCTTCTGCCCAATTTCTGTGTTCAAGAGCCCATTGATATCGAATCCTACGATTGTGCATTGCTATAGGTGGTACCCGTAGCGGTCTTCGGGAATGAAGGTTCACTTCATGCAAGCGGTTTCTGACTGTTTGGTCGCTAATTAAGTTCCCTGAAGAGTGATGAAGCCTCACGGCTAACATCATGGCGGTTATTGTTGGAGCTCTTCGAGTTAAGATTTGAATGTATCGGTCTTGTCTCCGTGTGGTGCAGCGATACCGTCCTCCATGGCGCTCAGCCACGGTACCAGTGCTTCGGTAACGTGTCCAAAGTCGACTGATAACACTCTGACTTGTATTCAGAGCTAAAGCCACAGTACGTTGCCGGGAACCAGCTTCTATCATTCCCACGGCTCTGAGCATTTCTTCCCTGCTTAAATGACGTCGCCGCTCCATAATAACGTTGGTTTTAATCAGTAGTAGGGAAACAGTAGCACTAATAATGTCTTCAATGCGTTGTATGTTTTTATAGGGAAAATATTGACAGCTGATTTTCATCTTTTACTCGAATTTGATTCACAGTTCCTGATTCAAATTATGAAATGCACCAAAAAGGATCCATATAAATTTATAAAATCATAAATTTATTACAAAGCCACATCTCAATCTCAAGAAATCCGCATAAAAATGCTTGATCCCTAGACACTTTTGATGTGTGTATTTTTTGTATATGTATATAGGTAGGTTTTTACAAACAAGCAAACTAAGGGTTGGTTTGCTTAAGTGGGTTGGTTGGTTCAGGCTGGTTAATAAAGTAATTCTAGTCCTATGGTCTCAACTTCATTTCCACTACCGCATAGAATGTCTTTTGTTACGAACTGAGACGAGCACGCCAGGAAATAAAATGAGCTTCAAATTAATTTAATTTGCAAAGTAGACAAAATTAATTTAATTTGCAAAGTAGACAAAATTAATTTAATTTGCAAAGTAGACAATAAATATTATTTGTTTTATACAACTAGCGACATCGCTTGATCCGCAAGCAAAACATCGAGATTTCTTTATTTTAATACTATTTTATTATAAAAATAAACCTGCCGGAAGAAATTCTTTGGATGAGGGTTTCAACAGAAATTAAAATCCGTTGCGTAGTTTTTGAAGAACAACGCGGTTCCACATACAGACACGATATATTTATCACTACAGCGGCATACCTACATCTAACTTGCTGTTTCCCAAAGAGCAGGACCGTCGTGAAACTCAGTTAAACTTCCAAGAAACCAGTTTATGTCTTACATAGTTAAACTACCTTCCGCCACCGATCAGCACTACGGCGTACCTAAGGAGTGCGATGTACATGTGTTACATAAATCAATAGCCGGCACTCCGCTGATAGCGGAGGGTCACAAATGGAAATTGTCCGCTTAAGCCTTTGTTACATGTGGCGGTGAGGGCGCCCCCCCCTCTTCACCCCCGCACCTCACCTTGGTGACACTACCTGGCGCAAGGATTAGGGAGTAAAACAAGTTTGCAAGTACATCATGATTATTATTTATCATTTGAATCGGCTTGTGGCTAAGGAATAACAGTTGCACGGGTCGATCAGAATCAGAATCAGAACTTTATTTGCTATGAATGTAGGTAGGTACAGGTATTAGATGTTGTACATAAATTAAAGAGATCAGCTACAGTCTACCTTACGGCGTGCAAATTATTACATAATTTAAAATATCTAATATACAGAGTTGATACGACAGAGGGGCATTAAATTACACTACGTATACTATACGTGTTTAGTATTAATTCGATACGGTATAAAAATAAAAAGCATCATAAATGAGAATTTTTTTGTTTCAAACAAACTAAATAGCTTACAAATCTACCAGTTGTTTCAGAGAGGTAAGTAGGTATTTGCTTGTATTTCGATGGTTTGTATTAACGTAACACAGTAGTTAGGTAGGTAGGTAAGCGCCCCGGCCCCCAGTCCCGCGCCGTAAAGTAAAAGCGAACATGACTTTGTAGCACTTTGTGACAAAGTAATGTAACAATAACATTAAAATTAAAATATTTTAGTTATTATTGGTTTTTTCGTTTCTCATCATCATCAATAAATCAAACAACTAGATGCGAGTGCCACTACCACGATAGTTTTTTGTGCATAAGCCAAAGTTGACAACCATAGCGCGACCGCCGAGCGTAGACTTCTGTACTCTCGGTATTCTGTGTCGCAAGGATCTAAGATACAATAGCAACACACTGACCTATTTCTATTTCTTTTACGCACGTGATGTTTTGCCAATAGGATTGTCACTCTCTTATGTACTACGTATTGGTTTATGACTTGCGTAAGAGCGGCAACAACGTATCGTAGATTTATCGTTTTAAGGTGCATGACCTATGCCTGTAGACATAATCAGCTGTTAGGAAAAATACATCGTGTTCAAACGGTGCAAAAACTTAAAAAATCATTTGCGACTAAACTACTGTTTCAATTTAATTGATTTTTGGTAGAGAGCTTGATAATGATACCTAGTATAGGCAGTTTAAAGGAAAGCCCATCTGTCGTATCAACTTTGTATAAAATTCTCGTGTCACAGTGTTAGTTACCATACTCCTCCGAAACGGCTGGACCGATTTGTATGAAATTTTCTGTGCATATTGGGTAGGTCTGAGAATCGGCAAAAAAAAAATAGATAGTAATCTATTTTTTTTTTTTTGCAAAACGACGTTTGCGGGGTCAGCTAGTTAATACATAAAAACAAAGAATGTCAACGAAACAGAAATTATATTGAAATCAATATTAATAATATTATAATCAGGTAGATAAGTCTTACAGGGTCAATTTTGGAATATTAATATAACAATCATAATCTGGATAAATTCATATCATTTAGAAAGTCTTTCACTAAGTAATAGCATTTGCCTAAAAGTCAATCAGGTTAAGCTACGCTTGCCGCGGTAAGTCCGTGGATGGGTGACCATCTTTACATATCCAGACCCCTCCGCGCCTCGGAAAGCACGTTAAGCTGGTCCCGATCCTTTCTGGATCTTTGGCAGTCGTTACAAGTCGTCAGAAGCCCCGAAAGTCTGACAACCAGTCTTACCAAGGGGTATCGTATTACGCAGTAACTGGGTTGTGGAGTTCAGATAGATAGTCACTTCATGTAAAACACTGGTATTTAGCTGTATCCGGTTAGACTGGAAGCCGATGCCAATATAGTTGTAAAAAGGCAGGCAGATTAAGACATTTGCGTGTATTCAATATTGATATTCAACCAAATAGAGCCTTTTGTAGCCAGGCGTAGTCAACTCGTGGCACGATAACTGTTTACATGGTGTACTTATTTCTGGTTTGTTGAATCAAAGAGTATTCAAATAAAGATCATTGCAATCAAAAAGTATTAGAATTGATTGGAATCCACTCGTCTCTGCTCTATGGGAAGGAATGATTAAAAGGAAAAGCGACACATTGTTAAAAAAATACCTTGTGTAGCCTCTGTATTATAAGGATCGTTGATATCGTGTCACTTGCTTATCACGTGCTTGGACAATTATATCTTTGAAAAAAAGCCATGAAGAAAACTTAAGGACTTCACAAGCCACCGTCAATCATGAGATGAAAGATAAGCTTGAAAGGGCTGTTAGTAACACTATGTATCACTTTATTTCGATCAACTGCTTCCAATATCGAGAAAAATTAAATTATCTCTATTAAAAGATGAAAATCAATTCGTACACACTGTGAGAAATTGAACGATTTCATATTTTCGTTGAGTGCGCCTGATGTTTTACGAATGAATTTATTCTGCGAAACCAGCTTTAATATTAAAGGTTGAATATAATTTCAATCAGCGGTATCGGTACCAATTTAATTACACCTTTATATTTACTAATAAATAAGGTTTTCGTTAAAATAAATGCTGTTTTCCGCAGTGTCATTGATATATAACTTATAAAATTATTGATTTCAGTAAAAAAGAATTTTTAAGGTTGAATATAATTAAAATCATTCGTTATATAACTGTTCACCACTAAGTATCACTGCTGGTTGCACATTACAAGTATTACAGCTAAGCCTTCGAACTCAGCTAAATGTGCTTTGCCAACGAGCCAGCCAGCCAATTTAGCTTATCCAACTTAGCTAAAGCCGTTGTTGGACTAGCGTTTGATAACTGCTATTTCATAAATTTTATCAATATGTTCTTAGGAAGTGTTTATAAGTACACCATAGGAGTTTGTTTTACATCAATGGCTACCATTTATAGCTCTTAGTGCTCAGTATTTGCTCTGGGTATCAAACGAGCGGAATATTGCATTGGTGGCTGCGTCTCAGGTGTAGTGGGCAGGAAATGGATTCCCGGCGTGGTTGTACTGTCAGGCGCTGTCCGCCACAGTACCCGCACTGGAGCCCGGACACCGTATCTCGGACATCGGTATACTTAATATTTTGAGTAGTCTATGTAACTTAGTACAATATGCGTTACTGATTTCAGTGTGTCCGATAGTCTGTGCTTTGGTCTCAATAGCACAAAGTACTGTTTCTTAAGAATCATTCGTCAGCAATTACCATTCAGTTCCTCTTTCCTGTGACAGTTATTAAAATGATCATTAGCAAATCGCACACACATACCTATGCCATACATATATCTATTATCCTACGTTATTCAAATCTCTTCGTTTTACTACATTTGGATAAAGTACCTTCCAGTTACCACATAAGTACCTACATGCGACAACAGTTCTAACAACAAACCCTTTACACCGTTGTATTCGAATTAGCATCCGCAAGTGTGTGGTATATGTGGGCTATATCTCAGGTGGACACTGCTAATGAAATTCCGCCGACCGTACGCTCTGTCCAGCACTGTCCGACGCTGTCCGGCGTCCGACAATATTACGTGCAAGTATTAGGGACCATTCTCATTTGTTGGGCAGGTTGGCGTTTGTTTCGGGCACGTTGTAAAGGTGTCCTTCAAAATTGTGGCATGGTGAAACGTGTGTTCATGCTTAAAAAGATGCGTGGGTGTGGGAGAAGTAACTGACGGCAGACTGTAAGGATTTTAATATAGAATATTCCACTCTGATCTATGTATTAACATAGGAAGAGAGTTGGTCTTTTTTAAAGCCCATAAGTCATTTATAGAATGTTTTCAAACATATTGTGCACTCGCAATGCACGATCGTAATTAAGGCGATACCAAAATAAATAGTGGTTTTTTTCGTAACCATTTATTCCACTAAGTATTACCTACAGCATGTATGGCTTTGATTTAATTTTAAGACTATTTGATTAATACTGACTGACTGAAGGAAAACGAAATTGGGTTAAAATTTCCTCGATAGAATTTAATCCCGAAAAGACCTCTACTTTTATATTTTATTCTGTAATTTTATAACCATAACAGGTACGTATTTACAGAATTATAATCATTAGATTAATTAATACATCTTTCTAAGTTAGATTTATTCCATAAGAACATATCTCTTATGGAAAAGTTTTTAGGGAACAAATCTAACTTAAAGCTATGATATATTAATTATTCTAATGACTATAATTCTGTAAATACATATCTATTAGAGAGTCACGAATCATATTTTGATCACGATACAACCTGATACTGACCTGACAATTGCAAAAACCGTAAGAAAATTTGAATTTCGCGGTCTACCACTGCGCATTCACCTTAAACTGTCCGTAGTCCTTTCCAAAACCAAACTGAAAAGACCCTGACTGGCGTTCTATTATTGCGGATTCTTACTGAACTAATGTTTACTTCTCTATGCCAATAGTATTTTCTAACTCCATACTTACTAACTAAACTACAATTTGACATACGACAACACTATGACCAGTCTAAACATATATTTAGTTTGTGTCTAGTATATTTTTTCTATAGATAGGCTGTTTAGCGGTTTTGACTGTTGTCAGTGCCGTTATATTTTTTCCTCTATGGCGTTTAATAATTACGCTACGCTAGCGCGGCATGCGGAAAAACAAACCAGCGCGCTATTTTCCATACAAGCAATACAAGTCTGTTTTTTTCCTCGCACGTGTATTGAAAAACGCCGTATGAAACACGTGTGCACATAGCACGCATGATACACAGTTTAATTCATTAACTTCGATTGTTATCTCGATTGGAATTTTCATTTGAAATACAAAAACTTTCAAATAACAAGGTTTAGTATTGTGACATAATTATGAGTGCTTAGATAGTTTTAGCCTTCGCTAAAACTAGAAAGTGCCGGCTGGGAAATAAATAACGCTTTATAATGGCTTTATCAAAGTAGGTATTCTAAAATGTAACTTAATCGGTTCAAAGAATGATATTCATTTACTTTAAGTTTCTAAGATTCATCAATTAGTGAATTCAAAATTTAAATTTACAGAATAATTTAGCAACGCGACCGAGTACGTCAAATGGATTCACCAATGCAACGCGAGCTGATAATATCTTAGTTTTAATATTAGATGAAAGCAATTAGTATTACCGGGTGATCGTCTTGCCTACATCCACTAAGCCTTACTGAACCGGGTGTAGAACGACGTCGGTTATTATGTCATGTTCAGTTGACTCTACTATACCCGATGTTAATCCGCTATAGATTGTTAGTGTACCCGGAGCCCGCATGCGACATTAAAGCTACTGCTATTTTCGTTAGGGGGTCGGTTATGTTAAAAATATAGGTGAATGTCTCGCCAGGGAGTGGTTGTGTTGACGAGTCCTGAGGTTCAGACATACCTGCGTGACGAATTATGTCAATCGTAAGGTAACTGGAACGTGACGATGGCATTCTGGCAGTAGTCAAGGGCCCCTCGCCTGTGCCAGATGCTTGCATCTGCGTATTAGCTGTTATTGTCTTAGCAACTGTCATGCAAGTTGACTGGACAAGCAAGTTACTACAAGTAACTTGCGTTATGACTGCTGATCATATTGTTGTGGTGATTTTCGGTTTAATGTTTAAAGTTGTCTGTTCTTTGACCTTTACGGCTCACAAAGGTCATAATAAAACTTTCAAAATGCCGCACAATAGACGTAAACATAATAATAACTTGAAGAAACTTTAGCTATTCAAACACAAGTGAGCTCGATACTCGTATCGTCAAACGGATTTCTAAATCGCCAAGTTCAAAACATCGCGGAAATGGAAAATGAATACAAAATGCAGTAATAACAGTATCATAGCGGACTTGTTACTCTGCGGCGGAAGATAACAACTTTCAATAGCAACGTTATAATTCTATGGGATTGACCACGATTTGGTGTGGGCTGTGGGTGTCGCCACAGAGTAGATAGACAGCAGTAGATCTAGATATAATTACTTCGATCGGTAAACAGACATTATCAAACGGTGTGTAAGAGAAACAAGTAAGATATCTTAATCATCACTTAGTTTTCGCATTACTTGAAAATTAACGCAATTTGGTGTGTTCCAGCTTTTGGTGCAATGTAAGAGTGTAATTAAGGAGCAATATGCTTATCAAGGGAAGGCAGCTGTGGTAGCCCAGTGGTGACGGTCACGACTTACGAGCTGTAGGTCGTAAATTCGAACCCAGTCAGGCGCTTTAATTTGTGTAAATTATTTCATCACCACTGCCCTCAAAACGGTGAACGAATACATCGTGAGGAAAACGGCATGTCATAGAACCATAAATTCGAAGACATGCGACATATATCAACCCGCACTGGGCCCGCGTGGTGGATTACGGCCCACTCCCTCTCACTGAGAGGAGGCTGTCTCCCAGCGGTGGGAACATTATAGGTTGATTATGAGGCTTATCAAACTGCTGAATGTTGCCTTATATTGCCATCCTAGCTCATCCTAGTAAGTAATTATACTGTTCTACTGACCTACTCATGCAATGTGTTGTGTCGCCCTTTCCCCTTTTTATTCTTCATCTCGAGTAGCATGTAGCATGCATGGAGGGGCTCGTGGCTAAATAAAAACAGCCGCACAGGTCGATCGATTAGGTTAAGCTACGCTTGCCGCGGTTGGTCTGTGGATGGGTGACCATCTTTACATAACGAGACCCGTCCGTGCCTCGGAAAGCACGTTAAGCCGTTGGTCCCGGCTGTCATTCGTGGATCTTTGACAGTCGTTACTGGTAGTCAGAAACCCGAAAATCTGACAACTAGTCTTACCAAGGGGTATCGTATTACCCAGTAACTGGGTTGTGGAGGTCAGATAGGCAGTCGCTCCATGTAAAATACTGGTATTCAGCTGCATCCGGTTAGACTGGAAGCCGACCCCAACATAGTTGGGAAAAAGGTTAGGCAGATGATGATGATGACCTTGAGTAGCATGCGCCTCTCGACGCTTGTTACCGGCATTGAGGAGTTCTACATCAGATGATAATCACCCTCCCCACTTCACTCCGCCCCCCTTATAGCCCATTTACACCCCCATACTTATTGGCTATAGTTTTTGTTTGGCGTTATTCCAGTTATCGTTATCAGGCTAGCAATTTAAGTGTTGGGAGTCAGCTTTGAGCCTCACCTACCCTTTTTTTGCAAATTTGTAAGTAGATAAGTATTCGCATAACATATTTGGACATATGTTCATAGCATTAAGTTTTCAATTTATTTGTTTTGAATAACGAATCGCTCGCAGAAAGCTTCTATACATTTTGTAATTCTATTTATATCTAATTACATTTCTTCCTGTATAGCGCACAGATTGTAAACAATCGGCACCGCCTACTGTGATACAGGTCTCTCTCCAATACGGTATTGTTTTAAAAAGCGATAGGGTTGGAAGTAATCCTGTTTGTGTTCGCTTCATATTGTTCTCCCTCAATCAACATCCACTGTTGATGGTCTCTGTAATTCTGCTGGAATTTAATTCGCGCTCCGTTTGTTGAACAGTTGTACCACACAAAACAAACACAATGATACAAAAAGTCCACTGTACAAGAATATCAGCAGTCTTATCAAAACCTGGCTATAGTGCTATCAGTTACAAGTCTCAAATGAGTTGGTACCATGTGTGTACCACTTTAACAAAATTTGTCACCTTGACTTGCCTTCAAGTCCTGCAACACCGATCTCATTTAGTTTATAAAATGTTATTGTTTCTGTTTGATGGGTAAATGTGTTTTTTAAAAGTTGGTAGTAGTAGGCCTTCTGAATTGTCTTAGTATACGACTATGATGTGTTCAAGTAATACGCAGGCAGGTCATCGAACTTTATCACGTAAAACGTTACATGTGTGTGTATTTTCTGTGAATTGGGTACGTTTTTAAACCTTGTTTTGTTTTCGACTGTTATTATTTTATAAAGTTTATGTATTGTAGGTATATCAGTGGGAATTCAATACCTCCATATAGATGCACACACATTAACAGCGGTTACCAAATTGATGTCAGTAATTACACGCGGCCTGTGTTGGCCGAGCTGCTCCCGGCGTAGTGCGACCATGTTTTATAATAACGTGTTTGTTTAAATTCATAGATCTATGTTCGAAGACCATATATAAATATTTTTTTGTATTGTGTGCATTTACGGTGTACTTATCATTGTAAAGTTGAGTCGGCTCAGAATGTTCCGACTCCACTTTACAATGAATTAGTCTCAATTTATTATCCACGTAACTATTATCTTGCAACGCGATATTCCAAACTAACATTCAAATTATTAATGCGTAATACCTAAACATTTTTTAACTGTTATGTAGTGTCACGTGAAGCTTCTAAATCACAGTGACACTCCTAAGGCCGCTATCCCACTGGCGTTTTACGAGCGTCGGCGTCTCTCGAACGTGTGCGCAGCGTCAACGTTGCGCAGACGCGACGTTGACGTCGCGTCTTGGCGTGACAAGCATTAACGTCCGCTGAACGCGACGTCAACGTCGCGTCTGCGCAACGTGAATGTCGCGTTTGTTGGCACCAGTATCATGTGCGCGACGTTAGCGTCGCGTTCAGCGGACGTTAATGCTTGTCACGCGCAGACGCGACGTTGACGTCAACGCTCGTAAAACGCCAGTGGGATAGCGGCCTAACTGTTCATATGAGATTAGGCTTAGTGCAGAACTAGTAAAACATATCAGTTCATCATTTGTTCATGCCTCTCCCAAGCACCGCCACCTGGCCCTGTTCTGTGTTTCCAACGCTACGTCTTCCAGTAATCATATCAGTTAAAACTACTAATTAAAATCTAGATGTCTAGTCATCTACAATCACCATCGTCAACATTCAGCACCATTAGGTGTTTACTTAGCGCGCTCGTCTCCTCTCGGCAATCAATGCAAATCGCGTTCAGAAACAATGGCGGAAATCTATCCGTCCGCACAAAGCGCTCGTCAATCAGTCAGCCGTAGAGCACGCGGCAGCGCGGCGCAGCAGGCAGTCAGCCGTAGAGCACGCGGCAGCGCGGCGCAGCAGGACCAGCGGGCTACACACTGAGGCAACTCAGTGTTGGTAGAGCACTCATTAAATTAATTATAATACATGCTGAAGTTACGTGACGTCAATCGTAAGAATGTTATTTCAATTCGCAAAAATGCTGAACGTTAACTATTCGTAAGTGGTGTAAGTTGGTCTACGGATATAAAACGCCTGTAGTTTGTAACTATTTGGTTTTATTCTGTAGCAATAGGCGTATTTGTTTTCCAACGCGACTTATTGCCCTCAGTCTCACTCATTAACGACATCTGTACGTGCCTGTTATCCACCTAGCTCGATCATCTGTTAATCTATTGTACTTCTGCGCTTCCACACCGCCTGGTTATAGTGAAAAACATCCGTATCCCAGATACCATCAATTACTTCAACAGTCTCGGAGGACAAAGCTTTTGTTCCGCGCCTCTGAAATAGTTCAATGTTCACTGGGGAGCGGAGACTGGTGAGGGGACTATCTCGGCCTTACTTCATCTTTTTTAGCGAAGTCGATAGAAATCTAAAGTGATTATTAGTTTCCGGGCGACGGAAATTTTAAGTAATCGAGTTCTTTGGGAGGAGAGGAGCTTCGGAAGAGACTGTCTTTTGTTTTAGATTATAAGTACTTAGACATAATGATGTCTTAGGCACAGTCGTTACTGTTTCTAAGGAGATTAAAATTGTGAGAAAGAGTAGGATTAGAATTTAACGATATACTTAAGACGCTGACAAGACCAAAATAGGCTTGTCTCAAACAATTTTTTAGCCAAATCTGTACAGTGTGTAACGGCGAAAAAAATATATGTTAATCTTGAACATATTTCTGAGAACCTTGTTGTATTCAAAACACGTTTTTGAAAAGTTTTCTCGATACAAAAAAATAGTAAACTAACCTCTTAAAATGATCTTCTAACAAAAATATCTGTATTACTCATCAACGTACGTTGGTAAAATTTATAATAATAACGTATCATATTTAAATACAGAACTTGGTTGTTTTTTATTTTTGAATACTCAACTTATATAAAAGTAATTAATTATTTTATGATATGTATAAAGTTAGGAGCGTCGCGTCATCGCGCTTCTCTTTCTTATGTATGCAGTTCAGTCCTTCCAGATTCACTGTAATTACAGTAGATTTACTGTATGTTAGACCTATTTTTCTATCAATATGTAAACAAAGTTTGTCTGTAATTTTACTGTAATCGATTTTGAAATCTACTGTATTGTTTTTAGAAACTCCTGTATTTTGTAGCTCGCACCACTGTAATTTTACTTTTGGGATCTGGAAGCACTGATGCAGTTCGACAGTGATCGCATAGACGCGCTGCTAGACGGACGTATGTCGCTTTGCCCCGCAGCCCCGCAGTCCCGCTATCCGTTCGTTTAATATTTTGTTGTTTGACAACTTATTTTATTATGTTTTTATAACTACAATACATTGTAAAAATATTGGCACGTAAACATATTTGTATAGGATATTTTATAAGTTGCACATAATTATAGGTCTAAGTTGTGTAAATATTTTCTGTGCAAAATGGGAAGCAAACAAAAATGCCGAGGCCAGCAAAAAAAGCGCTTTTAAGCTAATAAACAAAAATATCTCATGGAAGTAGTAAAATAAATAATTTTTTATAATGACAAAACAAGTACACGAACAAAAATGGAATTATAATTAAATAGGTACTTTAAAGGCTATTTTGTACAACCCATAACGTAAATTCATCAATATCGATAACGCATGGTTGGTCTAGTGGTATTAGCATAGGTTCTGGCGAACTAGTTTAGAGTTCGTAACCAAACCAAGTGTTACAGAATTTGGATAGGATCCATTTTTTATTTTGTAATTTTAGGAAATTTTCATTGTTTTATTTTTATATTTAAAAAAAAAATATATTTATTCAGTAAAAAGAGACGTTTGGTGAACAGTTCAGAAGTAGGTGAAGCTTCGGAAATTGTTTTTCACCAGTAAGTTTGTAATAAGTACAGATGCCAGCACATCAAGCTACCCGACAGTGTCAAATTTTCCCAATCAACTTTGAACCGTATGCTTTAGTGATAAGGTTCTAAATCTACTACATTACATTTATGTTTGCATAACTCGTCAAAATGTAAGGAACACCTGATTTTTTAAATCGCGACTGCAGTTTTCGTCCCTTTACTAAAGTTGTTCATAATGTTGAGTAGTACAATCTCCCATTTCGTTTAGTCACATGTTTTCAATTTCAACCTGTATAAGTATGTACAGACGCCAGCACATCAAGCTACTATAATCTGTAAAATTTATTTAATAGATTTAGAACCTTATCACTAAAGCATAAGGTTCAAAGTTGATTGGAAAAATTTGACACTTTCAGGTAGCTTGATGTGCTGGCGTCTGTAATTATTACAAACTTACTGGTGAAAAACAATTTCCGAAGCTTCACCTGCTTCTAAACTGTTCACCAAACGTCTCTTTTTACTGTGAAGAAAATTAATAATTAAAATATTTATATGTATATATATTTTTTTTATATAAAAATAAATATAAAAAAATGAAAATTTCCTCAAAATTACAAATAAATAAAAAAAAGAAACCATTTCAAATTTGCTAAAAATTCTCCTGGGTACGAACTCGGAACTCGCTCTTTAGAACCTAAGCTAATACCACTAGACCAACCTAGCGTTATCATTATAGTCGAATTTACGCTATGGGTTGTACAAAAATTTAATTTTTGTTCTCGTACCTATTTTGTCAATATTACCACGGTATAATTATATGCAGTATTCCATCTTCATACAAACGGACGATGCGCGAGCTATGCCTACGCGCCTCGATCTCGGCATTCGCTCGACAGGCAGACAGTCGCGACTGTGCCGCAGTGACGAACGGTCGGTGTGTTGTTTTTTTAACAATAACCGAGCGATTTTTTCACTAAAAATAAGTTCAAGTACATATTTAATATGACGAGTAGGATATATTGTGCTGTTTTTGGTTGCATGAATTCGTCCAGGGATAACTTTTTTTAGATTACCTGGAAACTTTGAAAGGTAAGACTATAAAATAATTTTACTTACTAGTAGATAGGTACATAATGTGTCTTTTTAATGGATAAGTATTTCCTTTTATCTCCCGAAAAAAAACGATGTCTGGTGTAAAGTGAATAGAGTAAAGGAAAGTGATTGACAAGAGTGAAATAGGTAGTTATAGGCGGTTCATGAATCATGATACGGTAGGTACTTACGCGTGTTAGAAACCTCGGGGCATGTGTGTTTTGTTTTGTTAGTTTGTATAATTCAAAGTAAAGACGTGGTATTTTATTATTAATAATAGTTGTTTATTGTACTGTGTGTATGAATAATACTAGAAAAAAATAAATTTGACCGTCTGTCTGTCACTAAATAGTTGAAATTTTCTCAGATTAAGTATTTCTGCTGCTGCTATAACAACAATTATACCACAAAAAACTGTTTTTTTTTCTACTCAAAACACCGTTTTTTTTTCTACACATTCACTCATGAAATATTCACAGAATATTTAGATGTTTGAGAGGGTTGTGATTTTAAAACATTCGTAGCCAGCTGTTCAGCTTGGCATTGGTGACCAAAGAATTTTTGTTTTGAGTTGTTGCGAGTTGTAGGTACCTAATTTATAGAGACGTTAATAAGCTGAGATAAAAAGTTATTAAAATTACTCGTCAGCTGTTTCTTGCATTGTAGTTGAGTAGGTAGGTGTTGAAGTTTGTAAAGATTGGAGTTCCCCAACTTGTCCATGTTTCCCAAAACAATTTTTAATTAGACTTTTTATATTAGAATGCGGATTTTTTATACTTTAAAATTTAATAATAAAGCGTTTCGTACGTCTCAGTCAAGGCGCAAATATTTTTCGGTCGCAAATTTATAAGACCGATTTGTTATTCAAACATAAACATGGTTTTTTAATTAAATCTACCAATCAAAAAACAACATGCATTTTTGTTGAACACTTCCTATTCAATTCACAAAGTACTTATTTTATTTTTTTATATAAAATAAAGTATATTTACAATCACAAAACTAAATGGAAACACAAAGTAGGCAAATGTAATTCAAATGCTGGATGTTGGGGAATTTTAGGTGACTGGTCAAAGAAACTCCAAAATATGCTGAGATACGTGAAATATGTATTGCCTTGATGGCGAACAAAGATGGAAAAAAAAAGTAGGTACACATACATAATCCTTACATCTAATTACAAACTAATTACCACTACGTTGATTTGCTCCTTCTAATCGAGCAGGCGTTTGACTCGAACATACCCCCGGACGTTGGAAGCAGCAGACCGCTTTCAACCAGATGCAGAATCAACGGGCAGTGGGCAAATCCTATTAAAGGCTCTTCTGACGACTCCAGCGGTTGTTTTGACATCTGCCACACGAACAATTCCATCTGACCCTGGATGGACGGCGACGACTCTTCCCAATCTCCATTTAAGAGGAGGAAGGTGATCCTCCTTTATGATGACCAAAGAACCCAACTTTATAGTGTCTTTGCAGGTATGCCACTTGGTCCTTGCCTGTAGCTCGGACACAAACTCTTTACTCCAACGAGCCCAAAAATGCTGGCGTAGCTGCTCGATCCGTTGGAAACGAGACAATGAAGCAGTGGAGTGGTTCTGTAGATCTTGCTGCGGAAGTGACGTCAGCGGCCGACCAACAAGAAAATGACCCGGAGTCAGTGGAGTGCAGTCCTCTGGATCGGATGACAGCGGCGTCAGTGGACGTGAATTTAATATCGCCTCAATCTGGACTAATGTGGTGTTAAGCTCTTCAAAGGTTAATTTACAGTTTCCCAACACTCGCCTGAGATGATATTTTGTTGACTTAACACCCGCTTCCCAGAGTCCGCCAAAATGAGGAGTGTACGCGGGTATAAAATGAAATTTAATTCCGTCATTAGCCAATTGTTCGCCCAAGGAATTGCAATTAGATTTAAGGAACTTCGAAAGTTCATTGCAGGCACCGACGAAAGAGGTACCGTTGTCGGAGTAGATGTCACTAGGTTTTCCCCTTCGCGAGATAAATCTAGACAAAGCTAGTATATACTTGTTGCTGGTTAAGTCACTCACCAGCTCTAAGTGAATAGCCTTGGTGGTGAAGCACACAAAGATGGCTATGTACACTTTTACCAGCCTACATCCTCGACCTTGCCTACTAGCAGCCATGATGGGACCAGCATAGTCCACACCAGTGCTTTCAAAGGGATAACCACCTGGAAGGAGACGCTGCTGTGGCAAATTACCCATCACAGGAGTAACTGTTCTACCCGACATGCGACAACAACGCACGCAATTACGATAACAACTCTTTGCTAGGCGTCGTCCGCCTATTGGCCAGTATGAATCCCTAATCGAAGCTAGCAATAACTGAGGGCCTGCATGCATCAGCTTTACATGTTCAAATTCGAATAATAACTTTGTAAATTTGTGAGTGGACTGTAAAAGAATAGGGTGTTTTTTATTAAAAGAAAAGTTTGAATTTGCTAAGCGTCCTCCAACACGCATGATTTTATTATCATCTAAAAATACTTTAAATTTTATAAGGGCGCTTTTATAAGGCAACTTCTGATTATTAACGAGTAATTCATACTCGGGAAAAGACTCAATCTGGCTTCTAATTATAATAATATTTAATGCATCCTGCAACTCGACTTGTGATAGAAAACTAATGGTAGGAATTTTCCTACACAATTTTATAAATCTTAAAACTGTTGCTACACTACGGATCAGCCTTAAATATCTAGAAAAACGGTTAAAATCTATAAATGTATGACATTGACTGTTATCACTAACACTAGCGCTCATTAAAACATGAGGTCGAGTTTCAGGCAGATTGTCTGATTCTAACGATTTATGTTGAGACGGCCAATGAGATTGGACTTGCTTCAAAAAACTGGGACCACTCCACCACAAATCCAAAGATTGCAAAACACTAATATCCACACCACGAGATATTAGGTCTGCAGGGTTCTTGGCGGTTGGGATGTGTCGCCAAGTACAGTGCCCGGCCTTATCTAAAACTTCAGCCACGCGATTACGCACAAATGGCTGAAGCTTAGAAGGTAACATCTGCAACCATCCCAATACGACGGTGGAGTCAGTCCAGCAATAAACATGACTAAACTTTAGTCGCAGTGAATTCACAACCTTTTGGCACAAACGAGCTCCGACTACCGCGCCACACAATTCCAGTCTTGGAATGGTGGTCGGTTTAATTGGTGCCACTCGACTTTTAGCGGCTAACAGACGAACCATGTACTCACCCTGATTATTGGTACTACGTACATAGACGCATGCACCATACGCACGCTCAGATGCGTCTGTGAATACATGTAATTCCAGTATAGTAGGTGCATCACATATAACGAGTCGTGGAACACGATAATTATTTATAAGCGGCAATGCTTTGACACTAGCATTCCAAATAGCATTAAGTGCTGGAGTTAATGGCTCATCCCACGAGAGCTTGTCTAACCACATCCGTTGTAAAAATATTTTCATTGTGATGACGCAAGGAGATAAAAGGCCTAGGGGGTCAAAAATACGTGCTATTGCAGAAAGTACATCACGCTTTGTAAGTGTAACAGAATCCTTAGAAGGTAACGTTAAACTTGAAAACCCAAATTCGTCTGAACTAGAAAACCAGTCAAGCCCTAATAACTTATTGGGTTCATTAGATCCCATATCTAAATCTAATGAGGACTGAGAAGCTCCGGAGACTAAGTTCGGGACGTTAGACCTCCACTTTCTAAGCGGCATGCAAGCAGATGCTAGTGCGTTGGTGACCTCTGTGCGGATAAACATAACTTCATATAAATCATCAGCTCCTGTCAAGAGGTCATCAACGTAAAAGTCATGCTTGATAACGTCAGCAATCCTATCTCTGCTACCTGAGGATGACTCACCCACAGAACATGAAGTGATCTTAGTGTCATTGGTTTGATAGTCCATCCCTATTTGCTTGAGGCAACGTGTAGCAAGAAATGGTGCGCTAGCCGTACCATATGTAACGGTATTTAATTCATAAACCCTGACAGGATCGCATGCATTATCACGCCACAGAACCTGTTGCAGGTACCTATCAGATGGGTGGACGCATATACATCTATACATCTTCGCAACATCAGCTGACAAGACGAACTTGTGTTGTCGAAACCGAAGAAGTATAGATATAAGATCGTCCTGCACTGTAGGACCCACCATCTGCACGTCATTGAAGGATACTCCTGAAGTAGTAGCACAGCTTGCATTAAAAACTACACGGAGCTTGGTAGTTGTGCTACATTCACGCAGAACCCCGTGGTGTGGTATGAAATATCCACTGGGACTGAAATTACCCTTCTTTTCGGTCATATGTCCTAAAGTTTCATATTCAGACATGAAGTCACGATATAACTTACCGAACTCAGGCTTGGACTTCAGCCTGCGTTCTAGAGAATATAGACACTTAGAAGCCCTTTGAAAAGATTCTCCTAAAACAGCAGGATTTTGCTTAACAGGAATACGAACACAAAACTGACCGTTCTCTAAACGTGTCGTATTCTTAACAAAATGCTCCTCACACAACTTCTCCTCGGGTAAATAATGTGAGGATGGTGAATTAATCTCTTCTAGATTCCAGAATTTTTCTAAATCGGTGCGAATTTTATTTAATTCACCGTCACTAGGGGAATCAGTTTGAGTGAAATTGCAAGAAATATGGTTCGAAATTAATTTACCATTATTATAGGTAACAGGGCCAGAAACAATCCAGCCTAACAAAGTTTCACACAACACTGGCTTACCTACACCTAGTCGAATTCTCTGTGAGCCAACCAAGTCCCAGAAGAGATCCGCTCCTATTAAGACATCTACTTCTGAAGGCTTGTAAAAGGTGGGGTCAGCTAAACAGATATTATCTGGAATATTCAGATCTGAAATGTCGACTTCACGACTGGGCACAACAGTCGTCAATGATGGCAAAACAAAACAATAAAACTTAGCAGCATAACTATTGTCTAATGACGTCATTTTCACATGACATGTTTTGCCTACACGAGAACTTACGTTATTAATGCCATAGACCGAACCATTTATCTGACTAGTATTTAAGTTAAGCCGTGTGCATAATCGTTCCGTCATAAAACACGATGTACTACCACTATCAAGCATGGCTCGCACTATGTGCTCACGATCATTGTGATCACATAACTTGATAAGAGCGGTGGACAATAACACAGCGCGTTGTTTACGCTCACTACTTATCGAACTGAGATCCGCAGACAAAGTTAAATTATTTGCACTCGCATCAGTAGTGCTAGCCACGGCGTCAGTGGGTAATGACGTTGATACGGAATGGGACGAGCTACCGTGTGATTTGTTATCATTATTGCAAGAATTCGCCGTACCTTTATTCTCCGACGAATGAATCAAAGTGTTATGTCGGCGCTTACATATCTTGCATCCTGGCTTTTTGCATCGGTTAGCAAAGTGACCTGCACGAAAACAGTTATAGCACACTTTATAGTTAGGTATTAATTTGAGTCGGGCGTCTATGCTAAGTGCAAGGAATTGTGAACAACTACTTAAAACGTGATCAGCTTTACAGTGCGGGCACAACTTACTTAATTCAGTGTTGGAATTATTAGAATCTTGTGATACAACCATAGATTTCATCTTACTAGAATGTGAACTAGGCTTAGCGGGAGTGGGATTACTGCTATTTCGTGCTGTTTCTAACGTTTCTAATAAGTCAGCGCGAAAGCGAATGAATTGAATAAATGCAGCAAATGTTATAGTGCTGTCTTTGTCTATACGACCTTTGTGCTCCTCCCACTCACGATAAGTTAACTGATCTAGTTTCCGAGTTACTATGAAGATTAATAAAGTGTCCCAATACTTGATGGGCTCATCTAACGATTCCAACGCACGGAGATTTTTATTAAGTTGGTCAATCAATCCTTTTAACGCAACAGAAGACTCCTTTGCAATAGTATTCAAGTTAAATAAGGATGACACATGATTTTGAACTAACAACCTTTTATTGTCAAAACGATCACAAATGAGCTTCCAAGCAGTATCATAATTGCTTGCGGAAAACTCAATCGCATGGATTACAACAGCAGCAGATCCTTCCAGGGAGGCTCGTAAATAATGGAATTTATTTACCTGATCGATTTCATCGTTACTGTGAATGAGGCTAGTAAAAGTGTCACGGAACTCCAACCAATTGCTAAAACTCCCATTGAATTTAGGTAACTGTATTGTGGGCAACTTAACAGGCTTACGTTGACTGATACGGGTACATTTTTCACTACTCATCGACTCGTTATCGTTGATATACTTACTTAACAACTCCTGTGACCTAGACAGTGCTTTGTAGTATTGTGACTCAAATTCAGTACGCTCAGAGAATTGAGCTTTAACATCTTCTACCAGACATTCCAATCGCAACTGTACCTCATCGTAATGCCCATACAATGACTCGATTCTTCCAATCCGTAACTGCAATTCCTTGACCTCACAACTAGTTAACTCCTTGTCACTGGACGCATCAAGGTAATTGATGAATGCAGTTAAGCGTCCCTTGAAGCTTCCTCGTTTTTTAACAAGTTCCCTTTCTTCGGACATTCTGGGAATCGAATGTAGTCAACCTGGAATTTATATAATAACAACTTAGGTATATTTTTAAACAAAACTTAATTTAAGGTACCTACGTATAGCTACTATGGTATTACAATTTAACCAAAGATGAAATAGTGACTACTTACTACCTGTTGTAAATATGTGAATACAAATGAGATTTTATTTAGACTTTTATTTAAGTTACATAAATTCCTCAAAACTTGAACACTTAATTACCTAACGTCAAACTTAAACGCAATACACTAACAAATAATCACTTAAATTGACTAATACGGGTTAATTAACTGATTAGAGACTAATTAAGACTTGTAATATCTATCTACCACCAACCTACGCACATAAACTATTTAATATGAATAGCTAACTAAAATACTGCTATACAATTATAAATGTAGCAAAATATCTACTGGACTTTTCACAGAAAGAACGTACCTAATCGTATAGAATAAATACCTATCATCAAATAAATGATATGTACTAGAAACCATTCATAATACAAATAATACAAATATGTTAATTTTAACAATATAGGTATTCAGGTAAATGAAACACTAACCTTTTAAATCCTTAATTATGGTTAAATACTACCTGAACGAGTGTTGGGTGATGATATTATAGTTCTAAAATTCTTAACACCGTAAATTAGCCTGACGTCCTTTGTTCACAGTCACATTGCCGGCGTATAACCTCTTCGGCCAAACTCCACGATAATAATATCCAAATTCACTGATTTTTAGCAAATCTTCATGTGATTACCAATCCGGCTCGGTAATGGACCAAAATGTTGGGGAATTTTAGGTGACTGGTCAAAGAAACTCCAAAATATGCTGAGATACGTGAAATATGTATTGCCTTGATGGCGAACAAAGATGGAAAAAAAAAGTAGGTACACATACATAATCCTTACATCTAATTACAAACTAATTACCACTACGTTGATTTGCTCCTTCTAATCGAGCAGGCGTTTGACTCGAACACTGGAGGCGGGCAGCCCTATCGCATGTTTACGTACCGCGCGGCTGTAGGCATTTATGTCCAAGATACGGCCGAGTTACAATACTGTATATAATTATACTGTGATATTACATTATAAAAATTACTTACTTTACTACTTCCATGAGATGTTTTTGTTTATTATTATAGAAGCGCTTTTTTGCTGGCCTCCGGCATTTTTGTTTGTTTCCCATTTACACAGAAAATATTTACACAACTTAGAACTATATGTACCTGTACAACTTATAAAATAACTTATACAATATGTACCTGTACAACTTATAAAATCACCTATACAAATGTCTACGTGCTAATGCTAATATTTTTACAATTTATTGTAGCTAAAAGAACAAAATAAAATAAGTTCTCAAAAAACAAAATATTAAATGAACGGATAGCGGGGCAAAGCGACATACGTCCGTCTAGCCGCGCGTCTATGCGATCAATGTCGGATTGCATACATAAGAAAGAGAAGCGCGATGACGCGACGCTCGTAACTTTATACAAACCAAAAAATAATTAATTACTTAAAAATAGGTTGAGTAGTCAAAAATAAAAAACAACCAAGTTCTGTATTTAAATATGATACGTTATTGTTATAAATTTTACCAATGTACGTTGATAATTAATAGAGATATTTTTGTTAAAAGATCATTTTAAGAGGTTAGTTTACCATTTTATTGTATCGAGAAAACTTTTCAAAAACCTGTTTTGAATACAACAGGGTTCTCAGAAATATGTTCAAGATTAACATATATTTTTTTCGCCGTCACAAACTGTATAGATTTGGCTAAAAAATTGTTTGAGACAAGCCTATTTGGTTCTTGTCAGTGTCTAATTCAGTGTAAATAGTTAAAAAAATTCAGTGTAAATACTTAAAATAATTTTAAAAAAGGGGTAAAAATATTCATTTGTTTTTTTAATCGCCTTGTCTAATTTGATTTTATCACTTCATACAGAACAATAAATATATAAGAGCGCCCTCTATTGGTTCATTGGTAATTATTATTGACCGCGTCACTTTGTTTCATCCTTGGTAGTTCGCTGTATCACATCCTTTTAAGAATGGCGCTAGGATATCGGAGAAATAGTGGGCGTGGCTAAAAATACCGAAACATCGAAGCTCAATAGTGGTTTTCAGCGTCTTAAACAGTACTGTTAAAATAGTATGACACATTAGTGGTTGACCTTGTGTCCGCTACACTCAATGTCAATATTACGGAGTATCAATAGATTATGGGGCCAGCTTATACTGGTTTTGTTACCACTGATATGCAGCCTACTGTGCATACATAACATAGTGCTTTAGTTCCTTCGTAACTGTTGAAACCTTAGATCAGACAATGAGAGTGTGGCAAGAAAGAGTGCACCTGTGTCTGCGCACGCTCTTGTGCACTATAATATCTCCCGCGCCGAAGACTGGTCTCCGCTAAGACTGGTCGCCATGGTCGACATTCAGTCTGGATGACTTTTATTTAACTCTTGAAACCTAACATACATTGTGTAAATGCAGACGTACTTTAGTTTACTAAAATATTCGTTGGGGAATCTTAGCACTAGCCATAGTTAGTGTGGGAACTGGCTTTGTCCCAAGCTCTAAGATGTTAGAAGCTGGCACACTGCGGTTCAGTAAATATAAGTTTTACATTGATTTGTTCTCTTAAGTTCGCCTCTTCGCCGTAGTTTTTCAATAAAAACCTCCCATCAGTATGTGGGGCACACAACGTTGGGCAAACAGCTCCCGGCTAATATTGACTTGCAGATTCTGTGGGCATCAAACATTCAGGAGAAAACTGAGTATTTGAGTCTTTGAACGAAAATAATCAATATTTTATAGTTACGTTGACTACTAAAGTGTTATCCTATTTTGCAAAAACTTATATGTTAGAAAAACCTTTTGATCGGCGGAAAAATATATTATGTAAAAGCCTAAGCAAACAATTTGATACCTAAAGCTGATGTTTCATCCATGAAACAGCTCAGTTAATCGTTTTCGCGAACCCTAAACGATCAACATTATCGACAGAAACCCTACAACAGAAAGGGTAATCTTTCCATTATAATAAAATAACATGTTTTTACTAAAGATAAAGAGGGGTAAGTAAAAATATACGCAGTTACCTTGTTCCCGAACCTTTTGTGCCGATATAAAATAGTTGGCGGTCCTTTCATGTTGGTTACCAATATGTTTGTCCATATTTGTGATACCTTTGATCCGCAAGTTTGCATTGAACTGGGTTAAAAGACCAATAACCGTGACTTGCATCTTAAAAGTTTTTCCCTTTTATGTAAGTAGAGTTGTTATTACTTAAGTATAGCGAAACGATTTTTTTACTGAAGTTTTGAAAAAATATTTTTATAGGAATATTATTATTGCATACGTTTTACCTGATGATTTTGGTACTTAGAATCCTGAAGAAACATTTGCTTACCTGAAACAAATAAAAGAAAAAAGTTATTAGAATGCACAAAAACGTGATGTCACATGGTTATGATTGTCTGCAGGTATGACGCCAAACTTTATAATTCAGTGTCCTCGAGCCTCTAGCAAGTTGCATATTCCGTATTACTTCTTTACGACTTATGGAGGTTGGTCAATTATTTACGTCGTGTTAAAGTAAATGAAATCGTAGCGAAAATATTAGTAAAGTAAGTCTACATAAATGTCCCACCATTGACGATGGATCCTACTCTATTACCTAGAATCTAGAACGTGAGAAAAAGCTCAACAACCCAGTTGTATTTTGTGAGCGGCGCGAACTCATAATGGTGGCAGTCGTCTGGTAGTGAGGACGCGACGTGCGAGACGTGCGCCATGCACAGTCAGTGCAAGTGTGCATGTGAGTGAGCCCCCTCCCTCGCACCATGCACCGCGACATCTCAGCGGCACCGTGCGACACGACACGCTGCCTCTCGGTACGCACCCACCCGACCCCTAATAGATACTTTTTATTTCATTCACCCGCTTTTGGACCGCATCCAAGTGCTGTTCAACCTTTTAATGTCTGAATTCTTGATTTCCACGCTCTAATCGTTAGTTAAAATGGGTCACTCGTACGTAAGCAAAATCGAAATACATAACAGAATCACTGCAGCGATACTTCAGACTAATTGAATGGCGCCGTTACTTATTTGTGAGCGGACTTCGATCCGGTTGACGGCGGATTAAATAATAAAAGCGAGTGGCCTGCTCGCCGGGACTCTTTTAAATTCAACATTTGCATTAGAACGGCAGAGTTTTAATGCAGAAATATTCTGGAGTGGAACGCGCACAAAGGACAAATTGATTCGTTTCCGATTCGTGCTCTGCTCGGCGCGAGTAGAAACACTTGCGCGCCACCAACTACCAGCGACACACTCTTAGCTGGCCTACCAGTGCAACCACTGGAACTAGGGGAACTTCGTGGTTTAGTCATTTGTTAGCTAGAACAAACTACTTTTATACGTCTTACTAGATGCTGACATGTTTAAAAGAACTCTCAAGACCTGAATATTAACGTTAGGTTCTAAGCGGATGAAAATCAACAGCACTGGAAACTTGTATCAATAAAAAGAATCGAACTTATTCTAACAGTCTTTCAATCCACAATCAATTGCCATTCAAATCAACACAGCTACCAAAACTCATAACCCAAGCGAGAACGCTCCCAGTATTCACAGACTCAGCCGTTTAGTAATTATATCAAGTCGGCCATCGAGACACGTCGGCACAATTTCCCACTAGTATGGCCCACAGACACATACACACAGGGCCACTTGATAAAAGTCCTGCCCCACTCCACACGCTAATTGGGAGGACGTGGCCACAACGACGGGTTAGAAAAGATTTCATTATTAGCTAAACGCTTTTTGATGTTACCAAAACAATCTTTAACGAGTGCTATGTTGAAGTTTTTGAGTCCTCTTAAAATCAATTGTTATTTTATGATAGCAGTGAGTGATAAGTGAGTGAGTTCCTAAACGACCAATAGTAAGGCTATGAGTATTCTAGTAGAATTTTCGAATGTAATTTGATCGCGCCGATGGCAAGGCGCGGAGACAGGACGTGTCTGCAGATCGAACGCGTGATAATGTGGCAAGAAAGTTAAAAGAAGACATGATTCAATAGGAAGCACGCGAGAGGGGTTCCTCACCTGCAGTTTAAGTCAGTTCACATATACATATAAATATGTAAAATAATGCTTAAATTGAATTCGAAATAAGAAGTTATATTATGTTCAATTTTAATCAACCTCATACATTAATAATATCCATATCTGTTTATCTGTATGATATTATTGCTTATTGTCAATAATGAATTATTTAGACATTTACGGCTACAAACAACTGCATGTAACAGACAGCTGCAATTCCCCGAACACATCACCACATTCATCATTTACTAGTTCAATTTACTGACCTGCCCGAAAATCTAGAATTGGATTCCAATTGTACGTGGAATCTAATTGCAGTACATTTGCACCCGCGTGACACGATAAGTGGTCCCTATTATTGTCACGGCACACATTTGCGTGCGATACATTTGCGTGAAACATGGATCGTTTGTCATGCACTGTGTCTCGATATCGGTCGTTCTCGTGATGGATCGCCACAGATATGGGCCCCAGCCGCTCGGGGCACATAAATAAGGTCGGCGTAAAAAAGACGATCGTAGCCGAAATAGGTACTAAATAATATAGTGTCATGTAGGTAGCAGTCGGCGGCTGATGAACGCGGCAGTCTGCATGGTGGGGTACAGCGACTTTGACATTCGGGTGTGTTAGTATGGTGAATACTTTGAGTTGTTTGGATGTTGCCAGTTAATAATATAACATACTATTTTTTTGAAAGCGGTTAAAAATCATCAACGATTAAAGCAGATGAAAACTTGTATACGTTTATGTATGATCAACATGCAATTTTTATTGAGTCATATTCATGGATTGATCACAATATTTCGATTCGAATTAAGTAGGCTTGATTTTTATCTTTTGAATATTTAAAATCAGTAACATGCTAGTTCGCTATGAGACTATTGAATCCGAGCTGTCGTCGGCACTTGTACACATTTTACATTTTCAAATTTTATATCTCCACAGAACGCAGTGTTTGAAAATAAAATTCGAAAGGTATATTGGTTTTCGAGATTGTTTGCTTCAAACATACATGGTGTACCTATACAACTTATACAATGTATGTTTGATCATGTGTACTTCTTTGTCTAGATGGAATTGAAGAGAAACATCGTCAATGGCTGCCTGCTTGTGTTTGGTTAAAGAAAAAGAAAGACTGGGCAATACTGGGTATGCTAGTATATATTTATTGGCACACTGCTCACGAGAAAAGCAAAACAAAAAGTATCAAGTAACGTAACAAAGATACTATTTATCTCTCACAGACTCTCACAGATAATATTTATTTGCTGACAGTATTTATAGCTGCCAAGATGGAGGTCTCAAGTTTGACTCCTGGGCAGAGGAACTTCAGTGGGTTTCTCTGTTAGGACGGTCTGTGCCTGTACTGGTAGCCCAGTGAAGGTAGTTTAATCGGTGTAACTTGATTAAATCGTCTTGTAAATGGGATGTTAAGGAAGATCACCTTTTATGGTAAATTTTAAATTGTGTCTTGTTGATTTAGGCATAGTTAATAATGTATATTCTATATTCGGTTTTATACTGAAGTTTAGTTAAAAGCACTCTTTATTTGAGTTGTGTTACCGAAATTTACCGAAATTTTAGATGGCTGAATGTGGTTAACTCATTATATTTTGGTGGACATTTCAATACCACACGAAACGGATTGAGCCCTGCTCTCCGCATATTACACACAGATGCTATTCACCTGACACAACACGCAGTCACCTCTGACGTCACTGTTGAATAAACACTCCGACTCACAGGTATCTTACGGATCCTACATTAAACCTATCCCAATACTTTGACGTAGCCCGCATAGATTCCTGCGAGGTTGTCATAGACACTCGCGTATAAAACACAGTTATATACCCGTGTGGTCACATCGCTTGTGGAAGTAGAGCTGACACGATCACATAACAGAACATGGGTGGTTCACCCGTAAAATTGGACAACTAAACAGTTATTGGCTTTTAGCGTTGGGCCAATCCGACAGCCAATTTTTGGCTCAAACATTTGATCAAGTAAAATATTGGTCCGCGGTTTGAAAAGATTTGTATCGTCTAATATCCTTATGATCTGTATCGGATTACTCTGTCTGAAGCAGTTTGTTCTTACAGTTTTTATTTTCGATCGGTAAGTTAAGGGCCACGGATAAACAGAAATTAAATCCTAAAAAATACGGGAAACAACTAGTTTCATTAAGGTAAACAGGAAAAATTACACAAAAAAAAGACACTCCAACATTTGCTCAACTCCACCAACATTTTGCACACCAATATTGGGCAGTCCTCAATTCCGCGCCAACGCCAATATTAGTCGTTTTAATTTCGTAGGTACCAAAGTTCATCTGCTGTCGTTATTTCCCCTGGGACGCTCCCGATAAAGGATTAATGTGCCGGATCAGTGCCGGATCAAAACCGTGGATGGCATATAATGTTATACTTTCAATTGATGTGGCTCACGTAAAGATTGGTTGTGAAAGAAACTGTTGAAGTTACGAGACGGTTGGGCCTTCAGATCAGTTTCTATAGGAACTGGTTTTAAATTACACAAAAAGTTGGAATTGAAGAGTCCATTTGAATTCAAGAGATGTTCCAATGCTGGTACCTGGGGCATGGAAGGTTGCTGAAGTCATTATGATTGCGAAGTCTGGGAAACTACCGAATGAAGCATCATCGGTTACTCTTTACCTGCGGTTGCTCGTATTATGCAAACTATTAAAAAAAAAACTGTTATTAAAACGGTTTAAACCAAGTACCTATTGGTTATTCGGAAGGAAATCCTGTCTATCAATCCCCAATAAATTAAATTACACAAGCGTATTTTTTTGTCAATTTTATTACACAAGCATATTATTATGTCAATTTGGACGTTTGGAATCCAACTTTGGGGCTGTATTGTAATTAAAAAATAAAGTACTCAGGGATGCCGTGAATGCTCCATGGTACATAAGAAATGACCTTGACCGTGACCAAAATGGAACTCGTCACCACGATCATCTAAAAATTAGCTGAAGCCCACGAACACAGACTTCATCGACATGTCAATGTCGAGGCGATGTAACACATGAACAAATTGTTTTTATCGTTTATCAGACCCTAATGAAATGCTACGGAATTGTGTAAAAGTATAATTTGACATTATTTTTAGTTATTTATAACATTTCTTAAAATAATGAGTAAGAGTTAAATTGCTAAACGTCTGATTGTGATAAAAATAACTTAAGTAATTATTAAAACTGAAAAAAACAGTGTTCTTTTAAAGTAATCTTAAAAAATATTAAATAAATAAAAATGGCACAGATTCCAAAGCGTAAGGCAAGTCTTAAATAAAATCCACGATTGGATGCCACATACAACTTGTTACTCGTTTAATTCGAGCACAGGTACTGTTGCAACAAGAAGTAAGTTATTTATGATAAACTGTCTGATTTGCATTTTGACTTTTACCCTGAGAATAACAACAATAGCCTGCTTATTTAACTACCTTTTGAGGTTGAAATAGTGTTATCATTGCATGTGCCTGCATTATGCTGGAAAGCCTTCTTTGAATATCCCTCATAAGCCTTTAATGGAGTAATGGAGTGTGGTTGTGTTGTGTCATTTCCCGCCGGAACCAGCCGATCGATTCTGTAAAAATCTCACCGTGACAACTTGGGTGAAGTGAGCGTGAAGTGAGCTGTCAATAGGAGCAATCCCTAAATCAGGTGGAATGACAGCTCACTTCACCTTAGTTTTCACGGTGAGATTTTTACAGAATAGCACTGCTGTACCTTATATTGGAGAAGTTGAGTTTAGTGTAAGTCATGACACTAATCTATATAGGGTGACTGGTAATTAGTGACCGATACCTAAACACGTGATTGTACTCATAATAAAAAAGAACTTTTACTATGGGACCAAACCTGAATTCGCGAAAAAAAAATCTGCTGTTCAGTACCTACATTTTGACCAGTTAGGCGAACATAAATGACTGAACAGCAGATTTTTTTCGCGAATTCAGGTTTGATCCCATAGTAAAAGTTGTTTGTTATTATGAGTACAATCACGTGTTTAGGTATCGGTCACTAATTACCAGTCATCCTATATAATTATATAAAATTCAAAGTCCTGACTGACTGATATATCAACGCACAGCCTAAACCACTGGTCCTAGAGACATGAATTGGGAGGGTGTGTTCTTTGTGAAGAGTAGATATCCACAAAGAAAAAGGTTTTGTAAATTCTCCCCGTACCAGAGTGAATGGGGGGAGGGTGAATGGGGGCAGGGTGAAATTTCACGCGACGAAATCGCAGGCAAAAGCGAGTAATATAATCTAAGTAATAATAATCTATCTTTGCATTGTATAAACTCAATTTCCTTTGTATTGTATAACTGCATAGCACAGATGTGAGTTCTATGTACTATTGAGCTACCATTTACCGGGTAATATGTTTTTCATTGACTAGAATGTGCCCTGGCGGCTGATAGTATGTCATGCTCGTTCAAGTGTCTCGCTGACGGTGGCGTGTGTGTTGGATCATTCGGTTCCCTACAAAATGGTTGAGCTGGATGGTGCTGATCCATGCGTCATGTTCGTGAACGGGCGCCGTCAGTTTGGGCTGGTCATCTTTTAGCTGCCACGGCTTATTTTTAATTATTTTATTTTTGGATTGTTATTTTGTTACTATTTGCTGTACTCTGGACACTTTTAACGCGTACTCGATTTTTATTTATTTTTTACATCGTTCTCACATATTTATAAATTCAACATATGATGTAACTAATAATTTTGTAAAAATATTATTTAAAAAGAGTGTCCATGGAGTTTCTTGCCCGTTCTTCTCCATAGGTACCTACTACGCTTTGGAATGGGCAACTAGCTTCATTTTTCCTGACTGACCGACTTCTTGACAATTCAAAAGTGCCTGTAAATGGTTTAATTGAAATAAATGCTTTGAGTTTGAGTTTAAGTATTTCATTTTATTGAGAAACTAGCTGCACCCCGCGGTTTCACCCGCATAAGTCTCGATTCCGTGGGGATATTGGAATGAAAAATCCTATGTCTTAATCCAGGTCATGGTCTACGAATGTATCAAATTTTATACATATTTATTGGTTTAATTAGATCTCAGATAGATAATCTGAAAACTAAATGAAATTTGGTTTATTGGTAGCAAGTTTCTAAACATTTCAAAGCGACAGTCCACTAAAACGAAAACAAGTTACAAATTCATTTTATACTTTACGTCAGCTTGCAATTTAAATTAAACGAAATCTGAAAATGAAGTTAGCTCAAAAATAAATGCCTTCTACCATAAATAATAACTTGAATATTTGAGCAAACGAATTCAGTTTCAACGTTGACAATTTTACACATTGGTAGACATTTATTTAGTCAGAGGGTGTTGTGAAATTGGGCAACAAGTCTATTTGACTGCGGGGAGAGATGTGGGCGCGAGCCGCGAGCCGCGTGGATTTTGAACATAAACTGTATTCGACTGTACTATACGCGCACGTACGGGGCTCGCGAGCGTCGACTGGCGTTTAGATCATAGTACTGATGCTGCATCGATTAATTTATACTTGATTCGATTCAAATACAAATCAAAAGAAAAATTGTAAAACAAAAAAGTTTCGTGATAATAAGGATCACGAAACTTTTTTGTTTTGCAATTCTTCTTTAAATAGGTAAATAATAAATAAAAAAATATATAATTGTAGGTAAATAGTAAGTCTAAAATTACATTGCGACTACATTGCGTGGTTTTCACTCTCATCATCTAGAGAAATACCAACAGCATCAGTATCACACAATTAAAATGCGATACAACCGCTGCATCCTGCTTTAAAAAGCAATCCCGAGCGCTGATGCTAAAGGTACCGCTAGCTACGAGTGTTGAGCCCATCGGGATCCAAACGAAATGGTTTCACGAGGATATTCCTAGGCGTTACTCACGTAAGCTAGCCAGACTTCGAGCCAACCAGAATATCCATATATCGTTCAGAAAATATTCCTGTATTTGCAAAAGCAGTTGGAAGTTTAGCTCTTAAATAAAAGTGGCTTATTTCTTTTTCTTGTATGTTCGTCTGGGGACTGATCATTTGTTCGCTCTTGTCCTTTATATTTCTTAGAGGTCTCCAGAGATTGTTGCTCCACGTGACATACAGGCAGTTTCAATAGTTTAAATCTATACACATTTGTTTTTGAGTAGTAATAATGGTAGGGTTGGATCGTGTTCTACTTTATGTTTTTTATTTCACTTTTTCTTGCCAAAGCTTTATATTACAGATTCAAACAGCCAAATCTCATAAATAATCTCCTTATCTGACAGTAAAAGATCGTAATTTTGTGCACACAGCACAAAATTTTAACTTGCCAATCATCAAAATGATTCACAAATTACGAGTTCCGTAGGTAACGTCGCAGTTATTAAGAAGACATTTTATAACAAAATTTTATAGCAAGCGAAATTGACTCCCTTCACTCGTAAAATTATGATGATGAATAACTTACTCATCCATTTTACGTAATAGCTGCTTTATCTTTATTATGTACTAAGTAATTCTATAACATTTGCGTAGTTAGAGTAACTTTGCAGTGTCGGGGATCGGGGTCGCCACAGTACATGACAAAGTTCAGCATGATTGTTATATCGAAAGTATTTATGTACGAAATTGGCTGTAAAACTGTAACAGTGTCGAGTTATTCTTCTTGTAGTAAGAAACCTGTCTGTGCTGGGAATCATTTAATACAAACCATACTTCCAACTATTAAACTGATACTTAGGCGTGTGCATTTAATCCCTCTTGTTTAATTAATAGAGTATCCACGAATATACTTACTACCGTACGTACTTTTTGCGCACATTGGGTAGTAAGATTTTGACTAGTTAATCAATTCTTGTACCTAAGTATATCTTATAGAAGAAAAAGAAGACCTCTACTATAATATGAACGCGTCATTTCTTTGACACAATGTATACTCAATCAATCAACTCACAAATTTATTGTAATATCAATTGAATTCGTATCGACGACTACAGTCAGCACTAGATTTAGTTTATCGCTGAAAAAGTAGCGCTCGTGTGATATATTGGAGAGCAGAGAAAATATTATGTTAGGATTGGATAACTGAGTTAGAGCGAGATGTATGTGCGCTGCGTGATCGAGCTTAACATTTAAATGTTAAGATTTCTAAGCATTTGAATGGGATTGGACAAGTATAAGAATGAAAGTTTGTAGAGTAGAGAATAGCGTCAATCAATGCTACAAGTTAAATAATAAAAAGTGTTCGGTTAGATGACTCAAAAATATTCAAATGTAACTATTCCGATCCTCACCTCTAATTCGTATCGACACATACCTACACGTATGTACCTATAGCACATCGGTTACACCTAGTTGGCTATTTCCCGCACACCGCGGCCGCCGTGAGAGTCAACTGAGAGAAAACTGTAATTTAATATAGCTCTCAGCCGCAGGCAGTGCAGACTGACAACTACTGAACGAAATATGGACGTGACAGTCTTTTTCCCTCGTATCGGCACCAACTACACATAGGTATAGCTCGTGCCGAGGTAACAATATCAGCCAGTCGACTCGGTGGCATCAGGACGTTGATAGGTATAGGTGATAATTATAAAATGAATTGTAGCTATTATATGTGTAGTGGATTTTAAATAACTACTCATCGATTTTGCAGATAAAACGTGGAAAATATGGTGTCCGCCTGTTTAAATAATATTAACTACGTTCACAATATCAGATAACGTGAGGCTCGCATAACTGAATATTGAGCGTGACGCGCTCTGCCTCGCCGTGTTCAGCGAACAATTAATTGTTCCGGCGTCACCCCCAGACGACCATAAAAACTACACAGAAGTTCCAACATAAAATTTAAAATTCCGCAACAGCATCGCACCTAAGGAAAATTTCTTTTAAAAACGTGAGTTAATAGGTACTTCACAATTTCCTACATCAAAACTTTTCATGTTCCACCATTAAAAGTATTCGGTAAATTTCGGCATCGACAGCTCGGAGCCCGCGAGCGGAGAGGCTAGGCGGCGGGCGGCAGGCGACAGGCGGCTGGACTCAAGACTTGGGCACTGATATAGGTTATAAGGCGAGTGCATGTATGCAGGGAACCAGGTCGACACAGACTCTGCGGCCGTATCGATTGGCGGCGCGCGCACCCCCCGCGCCCAGCGCGACGCTCTCGCCGGCGCCTCCTCCAGCGCTCCGTGCGCGCCGGGCTCAACTCACCAATCTGTTTGTGAACGCGCAATGTATAGCGTAATAGAGAATTCAGATTTTGAGAGGTCCGATCATGTTGAATCGGCGGGAGGGTGATATAAAGTGATTGTGTGCGGACGTCGAGGCGGGACGGCGGTGTAAGATGAAATAAAATTAAGTTCGGATGTAAGGCCGGCGCTCGATTTGCATCGGAATCGAATGTTTCTAGTGTCGATTACTCGTCGAGTGGCTCCGTCCGCCACGACTGTGGGTGATGTCGTCTGAGAGCTGGTTGCGATAGCGACGGAACTATGTCAAATTGATTCTGAACTTCATTCGGTTCTAACATTCATTTTACAGATATATGAATATTCGCGTTTAAGTTAGTAGAGTTCCACAATGTGCTCGTAAACAACAAGTTGTTACCATGCTGTACATTTATTCTTGTGATTACAGTGCACTAAGACGAACGCTTAGAAATGCATCGCTGTTCTCAACTTCAGTAATAAAACATTTTCTGGAGCTTATCCTTTGAGAAGCCGAGCAACTTTAACTTTCCATTTTACTTCCACATAAAAATTAATCTACCACGTAAGTGCACATTATTGGTAACGAATTCCTCGTTTTCCAGTGCCGTGGAAATTAATTTCACTGCATTTTCGATAAATGGAGCCATGCGGAGAGAAGAAGCATGGCGAACAAAATGCTGTTTCATTTGCTCCCCGAAGAGTTTATTGATGAAACAGTTCATGCAAACTTGTGGAACATGCATTTTGATTCTTTTGGGGAAATAAAATGTACATTAATATTGATGGATTATGAAATAAATAGAGGTAGTATGTTACTGCACCAGGCCAATATTTAGCTGTCGATATAACACGATGGCCACCTACAGGAAGAGAGGTTTTAAACAAGATTAATAGTACGCCTACAGGTAATACAGGTTCAAATAGTAAAAGGCAGGCCATTTATTTATTTATTTATTTATTTAATACTTCATGCACATACATGTACAGAGGCGGACTTAATGCCATAGGCCATTTCCCGTCTTCTCATATTAAAGTCCCAAAACGCTCCACACACAGACTCCTCACGATGTGTGCATCGTGAGGAGTCTGTGTGTGGAGCGTTTTGGGACCGCACATACAGACACACAAACGTACAGAAACACAAACGCACAGACGTACAGACACACAAACGTACAGACACACAAACGTACAGACGCACAGACCCACAAGCATGCGTAGTCAGCCATTAGCTGAGCCGCTTCATCGTGTAGTCCGCTTGTTCCGCGTCAGTTGTTCGACGGCTCTAAAGCAAACCACCCGCACGTACTGCCGCCCGAGGAACACTGGCTCGAGAGGATCGAGACATTTACCTAGCTGTTACTGTTTGTAAGCTTTCAACATGCATTGGTAACAGGAACAATGCTTGTTATTGTAGTTTATGTGTATTCCAAACTCAAACTCAAAGCATTTTTATTTCAAATAAACCAATTACAGGCACTTTTGAATTGTCAAGGGGTCGGTCAGTCAGAAAGATGTAGCTAGTTGCCCATATCAAAGCGTGTGTACGTGTGGAGAAGAACGGGCAAGAAACTCCACGGACACTCTTTTCTTCTTTTCATTACCTTTTTTAGTCGATGAACTGATACTTCCTACATGATTTAAATACTGAAGATGACGATTACGTAAGTATCTATGGTATCACTTTCTTGGTAATGATTTGGATGAGATAAGATACTCACAAAATCCAAGCCACAAGTACCTTCATTTTATTAATTCACAACAAAAACTAAAATCTCACTAAAATTATTTCAAAAAGAAAATCTCATTGCTCTTGCAGCAAATTTCAGACATTCACGAAAAGTACGAATGCAATAAGTCAATAAAAATATACGTGAGTCCCCCGAGCGTTGGGGGTCACGAGGCCCCGAGTGCCAGGGGACCCTGCCGGGCCTGAGGGACTCCACCGAGCCCGGTCGGGTGTGATAATAATTGTACCGGAGTCGGATATTAATATTGTGCACTTGCTTCCACCGTACGCAAGCTAATCGCGTCGCTTGAATACCAATGTGTCCACGTATTGTTGGGAAATAGTGAGAGAGGAACTGATTCAGCTTATTACTTCAGAAGTGGAGGATATAGTTTTTCTTACATAACGCAAGGCACGCAACAGATTTTAGTTGAATTCTTGGCAACTTAGTAAGTTTAAAGTCAAACTTTTGAGGATGAGACCTTAAAACTAAAGTACATGTTTGAAGATATTCGAGATTACCTACCCGTCAAGCTATTTTCCAGTGTTGTGTGGCTTTTCATCTCCAGCACGCGTAGCATGACCACCATAGCGACGGGTTTTATTGAAGAATAGACAAATGATAGATTGTAAACATAGTAATTTTGTCTATTCTGTTTGTGACCATGCTTCGCGTGCAGACCGCGGTACTATTACCAGCTTATATTCTTATTCATAACTAAACTCAGTACTTTCTCGTTTAATGAAACAACACCCGATCTTTACTAATTGCGTTTGTTAGAGCTCCAGCAGCTGTCACGTCTAACTCAATTAACCAATCAACGCTGTTTGATTAAAAAAAAAAAATTTCACAGTGACAGTATTTGAACTAGAAATTAGTTTACAATTTATAATTAAACTTGATAGTAAACTTGTTTATCTGAAACATTGCTGAAAGTCATTCATGAAACAGAGCTTTCGTCTTTTATTTGTATTTTGAGTTGAGACATCTTACGAGTTGTACTGAAGATATTACCCGCTGCCTCGGCGACTCTCAGCCCCCCACTCATAAATTTGCTCACATTTGTCGCTTGTTTTAAATGCCCATTTAGATTAATTTTCTCACATTAAGATTACGTTACATTGCGCGCTCGCGTCGTAAACGTTTTTCGTGCGACATTAGCGGCGTGGCGGTGTACGTCGTGATGGCGGCGCGGCACTTGTTCCTGCTACAATATCTTTCCACCTCATAAACCGACGTTGTAACGCCACAAATTGAATTGCTCCGCGTTGTTCGTCGCGCGATTATGACGTCACTCGCACGTGCAACACTGACGTCATGCCGTCAGCCGCCACTTAGCGTGAACATTATACCAGTACATATGACACGGTGCACCGACGCTCAGTTTATTAAAGCGGTGCATAGCGCATCACGTCACGAAGGACGTGCAATTACAAATGGCAAACGTGACGTAACGTCAGCGCAGCGAACGCTTTGCAAATATTGGATTCTAGTCGTACGTATTGGAAATTGTAGAGGGAATTTCGCACTTCAGTTACGATACCGGAAAACTCAGTCCAAGTAACATCGAACACGAGCAGCTCTTGCAAAGCAAAACTTTCCCGCGGGAGTGCGACCTCGGAACTGTAGAAGTCATTTGTCAAAAAATAATAAACGTCACATTGTCTTGGATTTATAATTTGTTGAGTCGATACAAATTGCAATTTCGTCAGTCGGCCGGGAGCCCGGAACTTGGAACAACTTATTGGTTTGGCATAAACTTACGTTCGGTGGGCCGTTCACACCGCGCTTTACTCGACCCACTACTCGAATGTTCGAAAACCTACTTGATAAGTTTTAATTAAATAAGTTCTCGAATGGAGGCGGGATTCTTGCGAATTCAATTTATGCATGCAGTTTCGCCAAATAAAAACTGAAATTGGATTAATTAGGCAAATAAAGTTGACGACCAAGTTGAACTGAAAGCTTTCTAGTTCGTGCGCGGAATTCTAGTGGATTAACTAAACTTACATATAATGTCTAGTCAATGGTGCTTTAGTTTTTACATCCACTGTTTAGTTTGGCTGTAATTGGTTACATTTGATCTATTTAGTCGAACGTGTCGAATGTCGATGTAAGTCAGCGTTTAGTTCGAGTGACGCTCCAGTACTGCATCACGCTCGGCCTTTTTTCCACTGAATTATGACGGCCCGCGCAGGAATTCCTTTGACGGAGCAAACACAAAATTAAATTCGCAAATGGAAGCCTTTTTGCTAATCTTACCATGTGAAATTCGGGTGTTTCGTCATTTCATATTTCATTATAAAGTTTTCCCTCCTAGTGTGATAACTATGCTATGGCTATGATAGAAGACTATGCTTTCACGAACAGACCCTGCATCTTATTCTAATGCAAGCTCTACACGCGTGCGAGACTGCGTCTCTCAACGCAGTTATTTACTTATAGCTATTAACAAAACCAAGAATCCCGGCTCATTCGATCACTCCTGTAACACAATTAAACGCTTTGTAGCGCTGTACAGCGTATGGTTTGCAGCGCTGTACGGCGTATTCTTCAACGTAGTACAATGACATGGCTGTTTGTGTTGCATATACCGAAGCGAATAATATTGCAATGCTGTTATTTACACTTGCTTAAATACTGACAATTACTGTTTACAATGGTGCCAATTCTGTGTGCTTTGTAAGTATGAGGTGGTTCCATTGGCATTTAAATATTTTCTATGTCTGATTTGAATAATTGATTTTCCTATTGTGAAAAAGAATTCCACTGAATAAACGAGTGCTGAGCAGTGTATTGTGAATCTGATTAATTTTGGTGCGACCCCTAACATAAAAATGAAGTTGGATTTAGACAATAACAATAGGAAGTTAATCTGATAGGATTCAATACACACAATACTGGTTAATTGCACAGTTTGGTTGCCGAGCGGTTCCATTCGCAACCCACCATTACTCGATCATAAATTAAAAATTAAGCCGCCAGCTTCCGGCTCGCCCCAATTCGGCCAAACTCGGCGATATTCGTCGATATTCGGATATGTTCGGGTACAGCTCGGTGCTCAACTGAGTTAAGTTTCATTGCTCATTTGGCGAATTGAGGGCTGGTTTACGACACCAGGCCGAATAGCCCCGCACCTCTTATGTCTAATCTTTATGTTCGAATAAAACGAAACACTAAACGTGGCTGGGGGGTGCAAGGGGAGGGGGTGCGGGGATCGGCCCAGGTAAGTAGCTATAGGCAATATATCAGCGATGCGATCGGAATTAGTTCTCGTTTATGACCGAGAGCTGTACTGGACTCGGCGATAACATTCATTTGATTGTTTACTATATCCACCATTCCATTTGTAAGGTAAGATGTAAGTAGAAAGGTTTGGAATGTTTAAGTTTGTGCGCCTACACTAGACGAATTTAAAATAGTATAATACGATATCACTTATAGCGCCTGAGAGCAGATACTGAAGAGTTTATTGAGAACATCTTATTTACATTGATTTAGTAGATTTACCTTAATAACAATATTTTCTAAATAGCTATACAATATTACTACTAAGGTCATAATGTTAGCAAGTTTGGGAGACTTTACTTAAGCTTCAGATTTTAAGTAAAACTCACATTTAAACATAATTTAGTTATAAATTAAGCAAACTACAGCTTAACGAATAGTTGTTAGTAAACTAGTAGTTTCATGACCTTTGAACATTTGAATTCCTAAAACAATAATAATATGATGACTATTGAAAGTTTTTCTTGGCGTGTTTTTCAGTTTCGTTTGGATAATGTTACTAAAGTATAAAGTTAGAACGTACAAAACTGTTATCATTACTAGATTATATAGCTCCAAACGATGGTTTTATTTTAACGGTTACTTTTATTTATTTATTTATTTATTTATATATACTTTATTGTACACCAGAAAATACATAACAAAAAAAACAATTATTACTACAAAACATACAATGGGCGGCCTTATCGCTTTCTGCGATCTCTTCCAGGCAACCTTGGAATGGACAGTGATTACGTGGATATTTAAAAATGGGGTTGTCAGTGGTGCAACATAATATAGATACTATAATAGATACATAGATAATATAATATATATATACATATAAGCTATATAATAGATACATAAATAAATACATACTAAATATACATACAAACAACGAAAATAAATGACGACTACAGATTATTGCGTTACGAAAACAAGATCACAACAACAAGTAATGTTCCTTCACCAGTCTCTTAAACACAGCTAACGATTGCGCGCGTTTTATTTGAACTGGCAATGCATTCCATAAACGAGCGGCCTGAACAGAGAAGGATTTCTCGAAAAATGTTGTGGAATGCATTGGCATTTTAAGCTTTAAATTATCCGATGATCTCAAAAACTTCGTGTGGGAGTCGCAAAGATACTGAAAACGGTTTTTAAGATAGAGAGGGGTGGAAGGGGAAAAGAGCACATTATACAATAGGGAAAGAATATGAGCATTCCGGCGAAGGCGAATTGGTAACCACTTGAGCTTCACACGAAATTCGGAAACATGGTCATATTTGCGCAAACCAAATATGAACCTTATACAGACATTTATTTATTAACACTTTATTTGAATTAATGGTAGATCTGAATGATTATGATACCAGCACCCTAATTGCAAAACACACTATCGATCTCAATTTGAATCATTTTAAAGCATATTGCTAATCCATTGCTTCATATGTCCGAAAAATGTATCTGCTCAACAATGTAAAAAACGCATTGAACGTTGTTGATCTGTCAAAATGAAACCCATTGCTACTAATAGTGTGTTACGCAATTACCCCGCAGCACATATTACAAACGTTATGTTTTTATTGGTAAAGACGTAAATTTTTAATTTTTTACGTGACAATAATTTTTAATGTTACTTTAGTGAGCGATTAAAAAAATATATCAGCGTTTGAACACAAGCGCCAGATATCTATTTATTTTCAGAAAAAAACTATTAGTACTTTTTTGTATTATTGTTTAGATAAAGTGTATTTTAAGAGTAAGAGCAATGCTTTCCTGTTTACATGAAAATACAGCTTGATAACGCAGGACGTGACCAGAGGCTGATGACATTTATGAGTTCAACCTCTTATAATTATATCAAACAAGCTTATAGCACTAGCCGATAATATTGTGCCTACGTCGGCGACACATTCCCGCGGCAACAAGTCCGTCCGAGGCAGTCCCCGATGAACAATAAACTTGTCTTTGGTCTTCGTTAATTAAATGAGACCGCCGTGCAGAGGTTATAGTCATGTGTGTGATTGTTTCCTGCTGGTGGTAACACTTACAGTTTATGTATTATTATAGCGTCTGAGAAACTAAAAAAAGATACTTATACTGTTTCAAATCATTTGGTTTCAGCTAATATTTTGTTCTCAACCAATCTAAGTTTGCAAAGATTTCAGTTGTAACATTTAACAGAGCATGGTTAAAATAACAAATAACATCCAAGAAAAACGATAGTCAATATGCAAGTAAGATATTTGGCCAATTAAAGCTCAGAGTCGTGGATCGTTTGCCACGCTTGTGCGCTCCTAAAGCACTGCGTATCTGCGTCCGGCGCACGGATTTCTGTTCATTAAGTGGAGCAGCCGAGCGCACACCTACGCCTTCAAGTCCGTGGATGGGGTGGTCATTATTTTTTTTTAAAGCCTGGTGATTCAAATTGTAGCAGAGTCAGCTACACCGTAGCGCACTGCACGCTACGCCGTAGCTTGCTCAAGTCAAAACAATTAAAAACACTTTTTTTGTCTTTGAACGATAGTTTATGATACCTTCCATATTAACGATAGGTCCCAGCTTCTTCGGTACCCACTACCCATACTCCTTTGAATATGTTGAAGCCCTTGTCAAATGTAATGAGCGGCGCGGCATGTTAGTTAAGTTTGTCCCGCTACGGTCGTAATGTGCGCTGTTCAGATAAGTTAGACAAGCGGCTGCCCCGGATGTTAGTAATTAATTGTTACACATGTTGGGTATACGTGGACCCCATGAACTTTGGGAAGTTTTGGAACTATAGTTTCAGTGAGAGCCTGTTCGATTTATTACAAGTAGGAGAGCTACGAGCTGGTCCTGGGGTCCGTATGGGGAGGACACAGTCATTAGAGCTACGAGCTGGTCTTGGGGTCCGTGTGGGGAGGACACAGCTATTAGAGCTATGAGCTGGTCCTGGGGTCCGTGTGGGGAGGACACAGTCATTAGAGCTATGAGCTGGTCCTGGGGTCCGTGTGGGGAGGACACAGTCATTAGAGCTACGAGCTGGTCCTGGGGTCCGTGTGGGGAGGACACAGTCATTAGAGCTACGAGCTGGTCTTGGGGTCCGTGTGGGGAGGACACAGCCATTAGAGCTATGAGCTGGTCCTGGGGTCCGTGTGGGGAGGACACAGTCATTAGAGCTATGAGCTGGTCCTGGGGTCCGTGTGGGGAGGACACAGTCATTAGAGCTACGAGCTGGTCCTGGGGTCCGTGTGGGGAGGACACAGTCATTAGAGCTATGAGCTGGTCCTGGGGTCCGTGTGGGGAGGACACAGTCATTAAAGCTACGAGCTGGTCCTGGCGTCCGTGTAGGGAGGACACAGTCATTAGAACTATGAGCTGGTCCTGGGGTCCGTGTGGTTAGGACACAGTCATTAGAACTATGAGCTGGTCCTGGGGTCCGTGTGAGGAGGACACAGCCATTAGAGCTATGAGCTGGTCCTGGGGTCCGTGTGGGGAGGACACAGTCATTAGAGCTATGAGCTGGTCCTGGGGTCCGTGTAGGGAGGACACAGTCATTAAAGCTACGAGCTGGTCCTGGAGTCCGTGTAGGGAGGACACAGTCATTAGAACTATGAGCTGGTCCTGGGGTCCGTGTGGGGAGGACACAGCCATTAGAGCTATGAGCTGGTCCTGGGGTCCGTGTGGGGAGGACACAGTCATTAGAGCTACGAGCTGGTCTTGGGGTCCGTGTGGGGAGGACACAGCTATTAGAGCTATGAGCTGGTCCTGGGGTCCGTGTGGGGACGACACAGTCATTAGAGCTATGAGCTGGTCCTGGGGTCCTTGTGGGGAGGACACAGTCATTAAAGCTACGAGCTGGTCCTGGAGTCCGTGTAGGGAGGACACAGTCATTAGAGCTATGAGCTGGTCCTGGGGTCCGTGTGGGGAGGACACAGTCATTAGAACTATGAGCTGGTCCTGGGGTCCGTGTGGGGAGGACACAGCCATTAGAGCTATGAGCTGGTCCTGGGGTCCGTGTGGGGAGGACACAGTCATTAGAGCTACGAGCTGGTCTTGGGGTCCGTGTGGGGAGGACACAGCTATTAGAGCTATGAGCTGGTCCTGGGGTCCGTGTGGGGAGGACACAGTCATTAGAGCTATGAGCTGGTCCTGGGGTCCGTGTGGGGAGGACACAGTCATTAGAGCTACGAGCTGTTCCTGGGGTCCGTGTGGGGAGGACACAGTCATTAGAGCTACGAGCTGGTCTTGGGGTCCGTGTGGGGAGGACACAGCCATTAGAGCTATGAGCTGGTCCTGGGGTCCGTGTGGGTAGGACACAGTCATTAGAGCTATGAGCTGGTCCTGGGGTCCGTGTGGGGAGGACACAGTCATTAGAGCTACGAGCTGGTCCTGGGGTCCGTGTGGGGAGGACACAGTCATTAGAGCTATGAGCTGGTCCTGGGGTCCGTGTAGGGAGGACACAGTCATTAAAGCTACGAGCTGGTCCTGGAGTCCATGTAGGGAGGACACAGTCATTAGAACTATGAGCTGGTCCTGGGGTCCGTGTGGGGAGGACACAGCCATTAGAGCTATGAGCTGGTCCTAAGGTCCGTATGGGGAGGACACAGTCATTAAAGCTACGAGCTGGTCCTGGAGTCCATGTGGGGAGGACTCTGTCATTAGAGCTATGAGCTGGTCCTGGGGTCCGTGTGGGGAGGACACAGTCATTAGAGCTACGAGCTGGTCCTGGGGTCCGTGTGGGGAGGACACAGTCATTAGAGCTATGAGCTAGTCCTGGGGTCCGTGTGGGGAGGACACAGTCATTAGAGCTACGAGCTGGTCCTGGAGTCCGTGTGGGGAGGACACAGTCATTAGAGCTATGAGCTGGTCCTGGGGTCCGAGTGGGCAGGACACAGTCATTAGAGCTACGAGCTGGTCCTGGGGTCCGTGTGGGGAGGACACAGCCATTAGAGCTATGAGCTGGTCCTGGGGTCCGTGTGGGGAGGACACAGTCATTAGAGCTACGAGCTGGTCCTGGGGTCCGTGTGGGGAGGACACAGTCATTAGAGCTATGAGCTAGTCCTGGGGTCCGTGTGGGGAGGACACAGTCATTAGAGCTACGAGCTGGTCCTGGAGTCCGTGTGGGGAGGACACAGTCATTAGAGCTATGAGCTGGTCCTGGGGTCCGAGTGGGCAGGACACAGTCATTAGAGCTACGAGCTGGTCCTGGGGTCCGTGTGGGGAGGACACAGTCATTAGAGCTACGAGCTGGTCCTGCGGTCCATGTGTGGAGGACACAGTCATTAGAGCTACGAGAAGGTCCTGGGGTCCGAGTGGGGAGGACACAGTCATTAGAGCTACGAGCTGGTCCTGGGGTCCGTGTGGGGAGGACACAGTCACTAGAGCTACGAGCTAGTCCTGGGGTCCGTGTGGGGAATCGTGTTCGAGGATTTATATTTTAGTGTTGCTGTTTCTTAGGAAATTATGTTCGATTAAAGTAATTAAGTCTTATGGGTACCGCTTTGCCAATACCATCACATAAGCTTCGAAGCACTTCATACACCTGTCTCACTTTATAGCCCCTATTAAAGTCCTCTCAGGGCTTACACAAAGAGAGAGGGCATCAAGTATTCCCTCAACCTGCTGGTGACGTAGACATGATGGATGGCTCCTTGTTACAGCGACTCTGTGATGCATCTGATAAATCAGTCTGCGCGGCGACATGGCTCCTCACGTGTCGACGCTATCTGATCTCGGAAAATAACGTTATGTACCGGATCCGGATTTGACGACGTCGCTCAGTGAAGGACGGGATATAGGCGCAGTGGTATCGAACGGAACTTTTTATTTTGCTTGGCAGCTTGTAAATATTTGAACATCAAATCCATAAGGGCGATACATAATTAATTATTTCTTATACGACGGTGAGAATAAGAATAGTTACAGAAACATGAAAAAGAAATGATACCTGCCTGAATCTTCTAAGATGTATCCAAAATATTTTTCTAAAAACTCCTGTTCTCTATCAACGTGAAATATTTGACAGTGTAGGTACAACCAGCAAACACAACACAACTAATAAAATAAAAGTTCAGACATTAAATGTTCGCTGTAATATTCTGCACTGGCCCGGGGATTACATTATTTTGATCTCTAGGAACACAATGAACTTACTTAGCTTTGTCCCTGACCGTACGAAAAATATGGAAAGAAAAGATAGTTGAAACATGAAATTGTCGGTGCAATTTTGTATGCATCCGCTCAGGGAGTGTCTCGACCCTGTCTCGGCCTCCCCCAGGACTGCTGACGGCTGCAGGCTGCGGCAAGGACTTGCCTCTCCTCGTGCAACAACGCTAGACGCTGGCAACTAACTTAATTCTAGCTTGAATGGATAAAGTTGCTGAGTGTTTGTAAATACACACATCAAAAGTGTCTAGGGATCAACATATATTTTTGCAATAACTTTTCTCCTGATTGATATTAATTAAAATTTTCTTTAAGGATTCATCAAATAAAGTGTTTTCGTTTGTCACAGTAACGATAAACCAAGTCACCTTTGCATTAATAAAGAAATTTGCCATTTTCCTAATAAAGGGATTTTTGACATTTGAACCACTAACACAAAAGTTCGAAAAAAAGACTGAAATAACAGTTTTCTCTAAAATTTTATTGGGTAACTTAAACAATTAATAATCCGTGTTTCTACCGCGAACACTAACAACACAAGAACATCGGTTTGGCATACTCAAAATGAGTTCATCCAAATCACGCTGTGGAATGGCCGCCCATGTTCGTTGCAACAACATAAAAAGGTCTTCTTGCGACTGGATACCCTCCATATTCGGCAGAGCTCTTCTCTGTAGCATATCCCATGCATGCTCAATCGGGTTCAAGTCTGGCGACTGAGCAGGCCAGGGCAGGACATTGATGTTAGCTGCGGCGAGAGTCTGTCTTACAACTCTTGCGGTGTGCGGTCGTGCATTATCATGCATTAACTGAAATAAGGGACCGATTTGCACTTGTAGAGGAACGATGACGTCTGATACAATCGTCTCAGCATAAATTTGAGCGTTGAGGTTGCCTCTGATCCAAATCAACTCAGTTCTTCCGCCGATCCAAATACCCGCCCATACCATGATGGTTCCACCACTATAAGGATGGACTTCCTGGCAGGATTTTAATCGCTGTTGGCGTCCAGGGGTTCTCCAGTGTCGTATACGTCTTGTATCCGGTCTCATACCAAAACGAGACTCATCAGAAAAGCACACGAAACGCCATTGTTCTTCTGCCCAATTTCTGTGTTCAAGAGCCCATTGATATCGAATCCTACGATTGTGCATTGCTATAGGTGGTACCCGTAGCGGTCTTCGGGAATGAAGGTTCACTTCATGCAAGCGGTTTCTGACTGTTTGGTCGCTAATTAAGTTCCCTGAAGAGTGATGAAGCCTCACGGCTAACATCATGGCGGTTATTGTTGGAGCTCTTCGAGTTAAGATTTGTATGTATCGGTCTTGTCTCCGTGTGGTGCAACGATACCGTCCTCCATGGCGCTCAGCCACGGTACCAGTGCTTCGGTAACGTGTCCAAAGTCGACTGATAACACTCTGACTTGTATTCAGAGCTAAAGCCACAGTACGTTGCCGGGAACCAGCTTCTATCATTCCCACGGCTCTGAGCATTTCTTCCCTGCTTAAATGACGTCGCCGCTCCATAATAACGTTGGTTTTAATCAGTAGTAGGGAAACAGTAGCACTAATAATGTCTTCAATGCGTTGTATGTTTTTATAGGGAAAATATTGACAGCTGATTTTCATCTTTTACTCGAATTTGATTCACAGTTCCTGATTCAAATTATGAAATGCACCAAAAAGGATCCATATAAATTTATAAAATCATAAATTTATTACAAAGCCACATCTCAATCTCAAGAAATCCGCATAAAAATGCTTGATCCCTAGACACTTTTGATGTGTGTAGATTTTGTATTTTACGTTGGTTGGAAATTATGATGCATGGCTCGGAGCTTTAACAAAAATAATAAAAATTACGCGAATCCTTTGCATTCATTTAATGATTCACCTGTTTCAAAGAGTTCAAAGTATGTATTTTCCAACAAACCTTAGGTTTTACAAGTAAACTAAAACAAATGTCAATTCTAAATAAGACTATTGAGGCTACCATTGCCTTAGTTATCAAAATTTCCATAGACGCTGCTATTTACGTGGTCATTTGTGCCCAAAAGTTATAAATCTATCGAAAAAAATTGAAGAAATTAGCTAAAATGTATTGAATTATATATCGACGCTTGAAAGGTAAAATTGACTAAACGACAGGTCGGACTTCTCTGAAAAAAAAACATAAATTCTTGTAATCATCCTACAGGCATAATTCTTATTGTTTTGTAAATCTTATTTTAGCATCTGAATTAGAATTTATATGATTTTTTAAAATGAAAAGTTAAACTTTAAACTGTGTTCCTGTAAAGTTAGTCCCACCCATGTCGCTTACTCAATTTTGCCTTTCAAGCGTCGATATGAAGAACAGCTCAAATGAATATAAAAGCGTGACCTGGTGGGCGGGGTGGTAGGCAACAGATCAACAATCGTCGTCAATACGACACGCGGCATCCGACGCCCAGCAGCCCACCCACTAGGGTTGACAAGAACATGCGTCTTTGATGTTAGAGGACGACAGATATTTGACCCTTTTGGTAACGGGTCAAATATTTGATGTCCTCTAACTACTTCTAGATAACTGAAAGAATATTTTTTTGGTTGAACAATGCTAACTAGGTCCTATGTAAATTCTAAATACATCAAAATAAATAAAAAGTATACCACATTAATTTCATCATACTTATAAGTCCACAGTTACCAAAGGTATTTCATACTCTAGTAGCTATTCACAAACCGGAAAGTGGATCCGTCACTTCAAGACGATCTGCTTTTCAAGTAGCCAAGTGAAACCTGAAGCATGGCAGCTGCGGAGTGAAGCTACTTAAAGCGCGGCGATGAGCGCGACTCAACTGTCGCAAAATTATGCTCGACGCGACGGAAACGCTCCAACTACTCCACATATTTTTACGCACTTAATAATATCATATTTTTAGGATAAAAAAAATGTGTGTAGAAAACCGTAGATTTCATAGTAAAGGTAAAAAAATATTTTCTAGTTACTTGAAAACATTGGTGTTGAGAGTCAAATGTTTTATTAAACAGACGTCAATGTCTGTTTCGCGTTTATATGTAGTTATATTCAACTATTTGCTCTAACTGGAATCTTCCAATTAGGTTTTCAAAAACCTTATATTCAAAAGGTCCAGGAAATATGTAAATATTTGCAATAATAATCTCATTGACTTATTTCTCATCTATTACAATGCAGCCATGATCCCTGAAAATCACAAAGCGAGCACATTTTACATAACACTCAAGCTTCGTTCTCTACACGTACGTACTTACCTATTATATAAAAGTAAAAAACAATGTTGAGCAAAACGAGTAAATTAAATGATTAATAGATATTGATGAGCGCCGACGATGATTTATAGAAGTGTAGGCTCGTGGGGGCAGGTGCCCGCTCGTGCTCAGTGCTCACACGTCGCTGGTTGTACATAATAAATGTTATGGCGCATCGGCCTACTACACAGAACGTGTGTTCTTAACGAAAGGTCAAGGATTTACTGTACTTGTTTATAGGAACAGGACTTCAAAGTGTGGGCTTACGATGCGCAAATGGTCACCACTTTATTTTAGTGAGCCTCATGAAGAGTTACTTTGGGGTTAAGTCGAGGGCATTGGCATCATAGGATGTTAAAAGTCCATTTGATGAACGTGTTAGTATGACAATAATAAAAAAGGTTATACTCTGTTAGAATTGGCAGGAAAGAAAAATGTTAGGCACCTTTTGAACCCAATACGTTCGTCGTACAAATACAGCCCTCTTAAACTCCACTGTTTGCCGCTAGCTACTGCTTGTAATATCATCCGCTCCACACTGCATTTTATGTCAGCAAGAACTCTGCGAGCTCAAACTAATACATTATTTAAATCTGCCATAACTTACAGCGATCAATTCAAATTGACGGCTGCAGGGAATCAATGTTCGAGCCATAAAGAGCGCTTAAGTGCAGCATCGCCGACACGGAGCACAGTCGGGTCATTTACATATATTACAGGACAGCCGGTAACCTTGTAATGGCATCCGCAATTATTATAAAAAAAGCCCTTCGCCCTTCTAATGTGGAATGAATTGCTTCTGCCGGAGTACGAAACGCCTTCTCTACCCGCCCACGCGAAACTACTTGCTACTTAAACCTATATAGTTCGGTAATAAAGTTTACATTCCTATGATTCAGACGTAAGTGTAGAGTTGTCTAATGCAATGCTTTGACTTTTCACTCCATTTCACAAACGTTTTTATTATTGTAATGTTGGATGCTCGTTCCCGTTAGTGACATTCCGCGAATAAGTTTAGTTTTATCTGTTATGTAGCGCTGGCCCCCTTTTTATGAGACGTACGTAATGATGGCGAGTGCTTCTGGTATCGTTTGTGATAATCGTGGGGTCGTACTGCCAACTACTGATAAGATTCAAAGGGCTTAGCTGATAGTCGTTGGAGCTTTGGGTTTAAAAAGTTATAGATAATAACCATTTCCTTTATAAATATTCGCATGATATAAAAGACTAAATTTTATCGGAATTTCACACCTGGATGTCTCAAATAAAAGTCCTTGTGACCGTCAAAACACACAAAATTAATTCCCCAGCAGTGAATAAAACAATGATACCAACATACTGTAATATCAAAGGAATGTATGGCCAATTAAATCCGTGACGGTTGTAATTAGCGACGACGCCCGGCCTGGCTCGAGTGATGAAGGGTTAACACGAACCCTACCGATGAGTGTGGTGTGACATGAAACAAAGTACTGAGGCACAGGTACCCAGCGAGGGGCATGTGCGATGTTTATGGATGACTAAAGTTACAAAGCTCAATTTATTCGAATTGCCTTAAAAGTTAAAGTGGTCCGTAGTGTAGTAGTCTTGGATCAAATTTATTGTTGGCGGGTGTGTAAGAAAGTGACAATGAAACGGGCAAGAAAATAAATAAAATACATCGATAGCCTATCAAGGAGCTTGGAATTCTCCTGTTTAGCCAGACTGCGTTACATTGCAGTATTGGGTTTCTTTTTTGGGCAATTTCAGTATTAGTTACTAGAAGCCATACATTCCTAAGCCCTTTGAATCGTATCAGTAGTTGGCAGTTCGACCCCACGATTATCACACACGATACCAGAAGCACTCGCCATCATTACGTATCACTAGATCTCAGATTTTTCACGAGAATAAGCAAGAAACTAAGACTGAGGTCACGACACTAAGGTCACGACACTAAGGTCACTACAACACGCGATACTGTCATCTGGAGTGAGGGACAACATGCAGAACATGTATTATTACAGGCAAGCGTCAACAATAGAAGCAGAAGGACCAGTCTGGACAATAGGCAGCAAAATAGTCAAAACTCATTTATTTGCTTAAAATGCTGTAGCTGGTAACTAGCAATGTTAAACCGTGCATCTAGCTTCTGACGTTTCATAAGTGCCCTTGTAGGTTTATGTGAAATAAAGTATTTTGATTTTGGTGAATACGTGATTTTATGAAGATGTATTGCTTCTATGACATTGTTTCTATGTTTTTGCAAATAAATTAATCTGAATCTGGATGACGTTATAGTTTATAGGGACGTGTGTTTTTTACCCGACTGCGGCGAACCCCAAAAGGAGGGTTATGTGTTTGACCTGTATGTATACATGTCCGTTTCTTTGTTCTCTCGTAATTCCTAAACGAATGAACAGACTGGATAAATTATACGTCTCTAGATTTTCTTGGTAGCGCGAGTGTCACTGGCTATATTAAAATAAAAAAACAAAGTAAAATGGCGGATTTGGGTTGCACTATTGAGGAACTCGATTTTTTTTTTCTTCTAATACCTGCCATCGAATGGGATATCAAAGTGAATGGTTTTAAAAGGTGATTACAAAAATATACACAACTTTTGTGGTTAAAAGTACCTAATTTGAAGTGAAAAATCGTAAAAAACACGTTTTTTTTTAACTTAAGTTTTTACCGCAGTAGGATTTTTTAGTTTTTTTTATTACTTTTTTATTGTGACTTTAGTATCGAAACGTGACCTTGTTCAGTGCTTGTAATATATTTTTTTTATTTTTTATAATTGTAAACTTGTTGACAAAATGCATAGGTACCATTACTTTAGCTAGAATCATTGCATGGAAGTGCCAAACGAGGTTTTACTTGAGTCTGCCGAATAGAGTGGTCCTTCTGTACGCATACGACTTGCGTCCACGTAACGTCACCGAGGCGGCGCCTGTACGCAAGCACTGCTCTCGCCATTATTACCGCCTCACACATTACCATCGATCCGGAAATTATTGCCGAACAAAAAACAAACAACTCGAGTTTCGCCGGCAAGCAAACACTGCGCTCTATCACGAGCACCACATCCCATCTCCATATCAACTGACAAACTAAAATCAATCTTGCTACCACGCAATAAAATTGATATTGAATTGACGTCGAGGGGCACTTTTGTCTCTGTGGGCGGCACACAGATTTATGTTTAACGGGATAACGGGAGCTACTTCAGTGGCCGTATTTGCATAAGTTTGTTTATGAAATTCTCGTGAACTTTGTCAGTCGGCGCGACTGCCACTTAACTGACTATCATCTGTTTATTCAAAGGAATGAAACACAAGCAGACGATGCAGGTAAAGTGATAATTGTTTTTATCTATGGCCTGTTCCGAGCAGTGAACTGGGGTTAGAAGCGTGCCTAAGATACGTTCGGTTAGATAGATTGCGAGGTTATCATCTACGTGCTTCGAAAAATCGTTTTTCCCTCCATTGACTTCAGTATTCCACGCGAATGATAAGTAGCCGATAGTACCTAATCAGTACATAGTACCACAACTCTGTTATACAGCAGTAGTATATAAAGTCGCACACATCTGGTCACTGACAACATCGCGTATAAACTTGTGTACATATTTGCGAGCCCTTTCGTACTGCAATTTAAAACTATGATTAAACAGCACGGCACGGCTTGCCGGAAGCTCGTTAAAAGTTTTGCACAACGCAACGCTCAACCGCCGTTAAAAAGTTCCACCTGCCGGACAGAGTGGCCGGCCGGCAGCGGGCGGCGCCGGACGGCAGCGGGCGGCGCCGGACGGCAGCGGGCGGCGCCGGACGGCACCGGACAGCTCGACGAATCTCGGTAAAACAAGGTTACGCGACACGCATACGCTTAACATTTGAGATGTTATGCAAATGTGCGCCCTAATGGAATGGCCGGCACAATTTGTGCCGATTCAGTTAAGCGGGACATTTGTTTTTAAGGTTGCCCCGGAAACGGGTCAGTGTGTTCAACTTTCGATAATGGGTTTCAAATTAAGGTCCTCTGAATTCAGTTCAGCATTAATAAATGTAAGGTATTCATATTATGATGGTACCCGTGTTCATTCAGTTTACTGTTAACTAAACTTGCTATTGTTGTTTGTTCATGTCTTGAACAGGGAGGATATTTAAGCGTCTTGCCTTTTGCGCCATTATTTACTGTTCTCAATCTTGTCCAGGTCTTTCCAACCAGCTTAATTAAACAATTTTAATCTATTGCTTAAATGAAACTAAGGAAAACTCTTACTAACATTCTTCTTAGCTTCGAATTCGCCGAAAGGCCGGAATTATCCAGCAATTTGAGCCCACAACATAAGTCTACAAAGCTTAACACAGCCTCAAACTACATTCCAACAAAAAGTCTACGGGATTGCTCTATTAATAAATATTATCACGCAAAGCCGTCTAAATAAGGCGGGCGTTAGTTTTTACCTCGGTGGTGACTGGCGAACGGCGGCGGGCGACCAGGCGGCCGGAGAGTGCCCGGTCGTAAAGCGCGGGCGGCCGTAACATTTTTTGAGGCCGCAATAGCACAGCACTACAGTGCACTCGTAGAAGCTGTAATGGCACTTTTTAGGTTGTTTTTACGAGTATTCTCTTATTATTTGGGGTCGAGTTGTGGGCTGTGTGTCATCGTGCGGTGCGGGTTGAATAAGGGGTTTAATCCCGTTAAATTTATGTTTGGCTTGTGCGGACAATTTTGGGTAGAAATAATAGACTTTTGGCAATCTTTTACAACAGTTTAAAAATAAAATGCTGTAGGTTTAGCTAATTTAGCTTAATTTGGGGTTACAATAAGTTAAAAACTTTTACGTCTGCACAATTACAGAAGAGAAATTATATTTACAAACATTTGCCCAAGCCAATCACAATGGCGTCCAATCCTAATTGATTTTAATAAAATATGTAACGTCAATACTTGTTCAAGCTCAAACAACGTTTGTGTCCAAACGCGGCGGTGAGTCACAGAGAAGCTACCGACCAGATGCAAAACGTATCATGAAGGGATACAACTCACATAGAAAAGTGTTTCCTACCAATTCAATAAGTAGCAGTAGTTTGTAGAGGAGTTCTATAACAAGGGTCCCTTTTTGCAAAGTATTCTTTGTGAAGAACACACCGTGTCTGTAGCTGAAACACAAGTGGTCCATTCTGTGTCCACAGGAGAGATTTGGATAATGGTTCACTCTATGTCAAGCTGACCGTAATTGTTTCGTTAGTGCGCGTGTGTCAATAGTCAACGTTTCAGGATTGAATTGTTGGTAGTTGTGTCAATGCAGTTGAAAATAAAAGTGCGCCTAACCTTGCTTAGATTTGCGCCTATGTTTACGTATAAACAGTTAGCTTTTCTTTTTTTTTGTGGATGGGAAATCATCAAATGACCCCTCCCGCTCTGGGTGGAGCAGAAGGGAGTGTCAGACTCTTAGGTACTGACTAAAACCCACCCGTGTTCCTTCTTTAGCCCTTTGTGTTCATCCCGCTGCCCCGGTAGGATAAACAGTTAGCTTAAGCCATTATTCCATTATTTTTATGATTTTCTTCCAACCTGCGAGTTCTCACAGTGTATAAGGAGCAGGGGGTGTACTAAGTGCCGACATGCGGCGCCTGAGCGCGATAATGCCGCGCAAGTGGCCCTGTGTTATGATAACACCGCTCTCTGCCATCGTAAACGTATATTGTCTCATATTGTGATACAATTCCATGGGTTATTACAGCATTAAGATGGTCTTGGATCGTTTTTCCTCAAATGCTGGTTGTTTATGAATAGAAGTAAAATTCATAGTAGTCAGTTTATGTCAATAAGTATGTGTTGTTTTTTTTAGATTTTTCCAATATAATTAGGGATATTTGAAATATCAAATATTTTGCTACCCGGTTTGGTTAGTTTTTGGCTACATATTTACTTTATAAATTCAGGTCAGTAAGTAATATCTATTGAATAGAAGTTAGTTATTTAATTTTCTGGAAGTAGTCTGGAGTACTTCCAGAAAATTAAATAACTAAACTAAAATTATATGATTTGAGATTCTGAAATGTAATAAAAATAACATTAGATTAGTTATTTTCTCAAAAAACGACGAGTATTTTCAATAAAAGCAAATATTTGAGAAAATTTGTAAATGTTTCACAGAAATATTTATTACCATTAATAAGTATCAGGCTGTAGAAAGTATGCCCATGACGTGGATGACATGCAGAAAACAAAATATTAATTTTCTAAAACTTATGACTTGAAGTACTTAACACACACTACACCAGCTTGTATGTGTGTATAGATAGCTAACAAGTAAACGAATATTATAAAGAGCTAAAGGCTGCGGGATGCGGCTGTCACATTCACAGTGTTTGTACACTTGTTAACCACAAATAAAGGCAGATTTACACATAGTCCAACTGAAGTCAGTGCTGGCGCCGAGGACTGACTCGCACTGCTTACATGTCACTAGTCATGGCTATTGATCACAGTGTACGCAGGTTATCAACTCAGTGGGGAAAATGATATTTCGAAAACAGTAGACTTCACTATAGTTAAATTATTTGTCAGTAAATCTATCTGCTGTTAGAAGAGTTGTCAGAAATGTTACAAGTGAAAATAGAAAAGACGGTTTAGTTGCTAGATTCCGTGTGTTCGAATATGCAAGCAATTTCTTTTTGAATACAGTTGATGCAATTCTCTGTGCGGCATGTGCTCTTCATAATTGGTTGCGAAAGAATTAAAATTCCTACATAATACCTACTAGTGTCGACAAAGAGGACAGTGATGGGCTCATAATACGAGTTACATGAAGTTCGGAAATAAATCCACTACCGAGAGTTTCAGACCAACTATTATTGGTAACCATTCCTAGACTACAAAAGAAAAAGAGTCTTATTTAAAAACCACTTTATGACTGAAGTGACGAAAGTGTGCCGCGGCAACTTAGTAGAATTGCTTAGAGAAAAAACTATTAATACAAAAAAGTACATTTTCTCAAATTGCGTGTAGTATCTACTCGTACTACTGTAAAATACTATGGCACAAGTATTATTAAGATACTAACACTATCTCCACTAATGATTCCTGGTACTAGGCCTCATTTCAATGTTCTCTTCTTCGAGAATTTACTTTATAATCAGTAATGGTTTTACTCGTAAAGCTGTGATTAACTACATAGGCGATCTTGGAACTAACTGCAGAACCTACTAACGTTTCTCGAAATAATTATTGAATAAGTAGAGTGATGCGATAAAGTCGGCTTTCAGTAGGCAGTAGAAAACCGGTGTTCTATTTATTTATTAGAACTTTTTGCACAAGTAAAAACTGTACAAAGACGGACTTAATGCCTTGGGTATTCAAGATATTTTAGTTATTAGTTATTGTTTTCAGTCAGTCAGTCGTTGTTAGAGCTTAGGTACTTTTCGAATTTATTATTTAATTTGTCACAAATTAACTATGTCTATAAAATTGTTACTCTAGAAAGGCATTTCAATGTTCTCTGAAGCGAAATGTGTAAAATTCATTAAGCGCTGAATATTGACTGAGACCTAATGGAATACTCATGAAAAAGTAAATAAACAAAATGTTAATGCGACGTTGCCAGTTCGACATTTCTATGCTTTCCAATGAGACAGATCAAATGGCACTTCGTTTATCAAAATCAGCTTAGCAGTTTACGAAAATACTCGAGCGCCACATACATAAAACATGAATTCATGAGCCTCACTTTTGTTTTTATCCGAGAAATACGACAAGAAAATACCGTCCTTATAATAATAGAGTTCGATGGGCGTTTGAACGCAATCTTCGGCTAATCTTACTGGCGATGTCTATTACCATACCTAACTGTAACGATCTCTTCCGAGTCATTCAAATGCAGATGAGTGGGCCCTGGCGGACTCCTTATATCTCGAGGCGTCAGCTACAATAGCATTAATGTTGATTGATACCAATTGATTCGGCCGTCCATCAGTTCTTACGATTGAACAAAAACATTGGATTGGTCCTCGATCATTTATAGCTAGAACCGAACGCATTGACGGCACGTCAATCATGGGGAGCGAAAATAAATTGATTGTACGTATCGCGCGACACACATAAATATTTGCGAACGGTGATTGCAATTTTGTATCGGCCGTGTGTAGGTGGCCTAAGCCGATATCGGTTCCGGTACCGATACCGGCCGGTATGCGGGCCTATTGCCTTGTGAATGCGCTGTATAGGCGCGGGTGAATGCATGATTGCGTAGAGTATTGGGTCCTTACTTCGGATTCCTTTATCTACTGTCTTGATAGACGATTGTGGATTTGAGTATTGCAGACATTGTGGAGCTCTGTACTTGGATATGTTAGAGCGTCGCTGAAATAGCAGCGGAATTGATAAGATGGCAAGAGAATTTTAGTGTAGATTAAATTAATACTTTAGAAGGTTTATTGAAGGTATTAGCGTCTATCACTGTGCCACTTTTTATCGTTCAAGGAAACGGATGTCGCATGGATATCAACTGTCATATTAAGAAATATGAATATAAAGTCGACGGTATTGGGAGTTACAAGAACGATCGCTGAATAAAAGAATTGAGTCCTGAAGTTTGTGACAATCTTGGAAGTGTATTATCCGTAGAATGAGCATTTTAAATTTAAACACAATTATAATGGATTTTACTATAATTATGTGCAAATATTTATTGACAGCCATTTTTTTTCTGTTATACAGATTACGAATAAAATATACACACATCGAAAGTGTATCGCCGCAATTGAGGATTATTATTTTAACTTTTTTGATTCGTTTTAGTTAATTTCACTATTTGAATAAATATTTTTCTTTAAATTTTGATTAAAAATAGAAAATCAAGTTTCAATCAGGATTCCTATAAAAGTGTGTAATATCGTTTTTACAAAACCATTACAATTTCTGCTTTGAAACTGAAAATTGTATCGATATGGAGCGACGACATCATTTGACACGAGACGAGATGATGAGAGCCGTCGGAATGTTGCAAGCTGGTTCCAGGCAACGTACTGTGGCTGTCGCTCTTGGCACTACACAGAGCGTTATAAGCCACCTCTGGACACAATGTCGTATCACGGGCAGCGTGGCCGAGCGACATGGAGGACGATCTCACATCACCACTCGCAGACAGAACCGATACATCCAACATACTGCTCGACGGAATCCTACCATAACCACCATTATGTTGGCTACGACGCTCCACAGCTCTTCAGGCTTGCTGATAAGCGACCAAACCATCCGAAATCGTTTACGTGAAGTGGGTCTGCGTCCCCGAAGGCCGCTGAGAGTTCCACCTATAGCACCCCGCAATCGTAGGGCCCGTTTACAATGGGCTCGTGAACATAGAAATTGGGAGGAAGAAGACTGGCGTTGTGTATGCTTTTCCCATGAATCTCGTTTCGGTATGAGGGCGGATACAAGACGTACTCGAGTTTGGAGGACCTCTGGACGTCAAGAACGTTTGAAATTTTGTCAGGAAGTTCATTCATATGGAGGGGGAACAATAATAGTTTGGGACGGTATTTTATTGCCTTTTTTGACATTTAATTGACTACATTAACTTAGGTTGATTTCCCACAATTTTCAAAATATTAAATTTTTAAAAATTATTCAAAATATAGGGATAACTTGTTAACTTAAACATAGGAATTAAAGTAAGAAGCCATTACAATTAAAGTAAGGTTGGTAGGGGAGCCTCGAGGGTTCTTGAGCAAGCATATCCAGGGCAAAAAGATGATAGCTGAGTAGGTGTGACATGAGGATAGAACACCAAAAATATATTTTAAAAGTTTCTGATGGGGCCCCGTGGTCAGGAGTTCACTTTCAGATTTCAAAAAAGGGCCAAAAATAAAGTGATCTTCAAAGGCGTTGAATTTGGCATGATCGGGTGCGGCCTAACTCATAATGACTTAAACAGCCAAATCTGATGAAGAAATTGTGGGCTTTCCCTAAAACTGACGACTTTGAAAACTCAGATTTGGATAATTTTTAACCGACTTCAAAAAGGAGGAGGTTATCAATTCGGTTGTATTTTTTTTTTTTTATGTTTGTTACCTCAGTACGCCGTCATTTATGAACCGATTTGGAATTTTTTTTTTTATTTGAACGGATATGCTTCCAGATTGGTCCCATTTTTGTCAAAATCCAGTTCTGATGATGGGATCCATGAGGAATTGAGGGAACTCCTCAAATATTATAGGCATCAACATGTCAAGCATTTGCATCCAAAAAGTATAATTTGGTGAAGTGGAACTGATGAAGGAGACCACAGATAGCCACAGGAACTCTTCAATGATAATAAGTATTTCACGGGTGGCGATAAGATATCTCGATTAAGATAGTTAAGCGACTATGACGAAGCAAATTTAAATAAATGGTTCTGACGAAAATGGTACCATCAAACCGATCTGATGATGAAGCTGGAAGGTAGGTACCGGAACTTCGTAATAAAACCATGTATTCTCGTCGTGTTTGGGCTTATTGGAATTGTCATGAGATACACTCTGACTATAAAAAGTAAAAAATAAAAACTTTTTAACAAAAAAAAAAAAAAACCGACTTCAAAAAAAAAAACACTACAAAGTGTAAAATAACTTTAATTTTAATTTTGGAAGTCGGTGGCAAAAACGTAAATACAAAACCAAAGACACCGACTTCCGAAATTAAAATTAAAGTATTTTACACTTTGTAGTGTTTTTTTTTTGAAGTCGGTTGTTTTTTTTTTGTTAAAAAGTTTTTTATTAAAAGGATACTCAGGGCGAATAACAGTTATTCTGTGCAATAGTGTGTTACATGTCCTGATAGTGAATATATAAATTTCTGACGGGCGGATGGAGCCTCTTGGCAAATATGAGGAAATTTCACAAATTCAGAAATTACCCAAAAGTGGCCATAATTTTGCATTTATCCCTAAATCAAGGAACCCAATAGATTCGATTACTGTTTGAATTGGAAGGTGACACGTTTGTGAAGATTTCTCGATATTCAGAAGTTTGAAATACCAAACACTTGAATGTAATGATTAAATTTAAGTAGGAAAATTAAAACACCACATCGATTCATTATTGTCCATCCATTGTCGTCGGAGTACATCATAAACAAAGTTGATTATTTCAACATTTTACTATGACACTAAGTAAACTAATCATTTAAAAAACATCCTAATCTTATGGGCTATCTACCGAGCTAGCAACGTTTTCTAAAAAACATTGAGAGATGTTGGTCAATTGTTTGATAATGCTGGCAAAGGTGGAAAGTATACTTACTAAAATTAACGAAAACATTAAACTAACGATTTGTTAACGTCGTAATACTTTTCTATTCGAGGTTTTATTGTAAGTACGAAACTCTGCGCTCGATATCGTTACTGATATTGCCTCCAATTCTCAGTTATAGTTCGTTATGAGAGTTTTGTTAAATAAGTCCCAACATTTCTGCTTAGGCCGCCAGCTGCCAGTTAACTAGATTAAATGAAAGATCATGAGATACAAATTTATTTCGAACCGATTTCTAAAAGAGGGGTTACCAGTTCGTCTGTATATACAAGTCAGCATGGATGACCAAATCCGAAACTATAGGTAATACCGAAAAATAAAACTAGTCACGAGGTCGATTTTGATAAAAACTAAAACTGCATCATTAAATTTTTGAAAAATCAATTACCTACTGTAGCTATGAATCGAATTCGTAGATTTTGAAAAAAAAAACCCTGTGTTATTGCACCCTCCGGTGGTCTCAATAGTAAAGATCAAATTCTGGGAAGAAATTATTTACGACAAAATAAAGTAAAATGCCATTTTTAATTTGTATCTCATTTACTACACCACACTACTAGATTTGGTAAATATTAATTGGTTATTTTAAATATAGTTAAAAATGTACTTGATCCCTAGACACTTTTAATCCCACCAAAAACGTTTTCATCTAAAATGTTGTCAAGACGAGACCACATATAGCTCGCAATGTCTAAAAGTTATCAGAGGGGCAATTCTCGTAATTTTTAAGAACGTTCACAGTCTGATCTCAGTCTCAATCTGTCAAAAATACCTCTAATTTCCCTACATTTTGACATGTTTGTCGCCGAGATGAGACTGTGACTAGATTTTGAACGTTTTATATTACGAGAATTGGACTACAGTAGGCCAATTCTGCTAATTTATAACGTTCAAAATCTAGTCGCAGTCTCATCTCGGCGACAAACAAATGTTAAAAATTTGTCAAAATGTAGGGAAATTTGAAGTATTTTTGACAAATTGAGACTGAGATCAGACTGTGAACGTTCTTAAAAATTACGAGAATTGCCCCTCTGATCTCATGTATAGCCAAGCTTCTACCTCTACACGCCCTAACTCTACATACAAGCCTAGCTGCACAAACTCTACACCTTATTCAAAATATGAGGCTTGAACGTTTCGTTACTACAAGAACTATTGTATAACAGAAAAGTAATGAACAGTGAATCAATTTTCCACCTTACGCCCATTTTCCCTTTTGCCCCTTGTGCTTCGCTTGGCTCGTCTTGGCGCGGGCACTACTAGATGTGTGTATTTTGTTTGCATCAACTGATAAAATTGAAAAAAAGTGCCATTGTTTTCACAAAATAAAAAACTGTCATCGTTAACAAGTTCAAATTATTATTTCATGGAATTGTCACTATTTTCCACGGAATGACAACTACAAAGGCCGATGGCTCGTTATTGAAACATCGACTTAATACGTAATAGAGTTTGAGTCCAAAATTGAATGAAAGTGGAAACTAGTTACTGTCAATAAAATATTTTAATATGTAGTACATTTAAATCGACAAAAAATAACAAAATTAAATCCTAACTTAACTAAAACAAAAAAAAAAAAAAACTAAAATATAGCGTCGAAAAATTCATCCGCATCGCTGTCGACTGGTAAAGTACCCAAGAGACTGGCGGCATTACCACGTTGAATAGCAATACTTAGCCTCTGGCCAAGGTAAAAGCCAGCCCTTGGGTCATGGGAAGTGTCAACCAGTCGTTTTGAAATTTCTTTAAAAAGAACATGAGCATTCGGACCCCACGGCCCGAGGGTTTCAACCCCAAACGGCTCGAAAATATAACTTCCGCTAAGGTTATTATATTTTCGCCGCTTGAGGTTTTCCGCAGCCGCAGCAGCAGCACCAGCACAGCAAGCCGAGCCAGGAAGATGGGATGGCGCAAGAGTATCGACACACGTTGCGTCCCACACTAAAGGCCTACCCAACTTCCAAGGAAATAAAGACATCCCGTCCGGTCTCTTGCCATCATCGCGTGCCAAGCCATTGGGTTCTAATACAGCTGGAACGCCGACGGTGACAAGAGCTCGTCGGATGATATCATTAATGTTCGCGTGCCGCGCTAAACGACCCGCACTTCGGCTGCAAGAAAGGCCGTGGTGTCCGAGGCTGTTGACATCTTCGCCACAGTGACAGCGATGAGGAGAACAGCAAGAAGTGCCTAGCCGAAGAGAAGCAGCGAGGCGAAAAGTAGTGTCGTCGAACAAAGTGCCTATGTTCGACGAAGGTAGTGCAAGAAGCCAAAGACCCGACTCCCACCTACCCACAGCCAGCAGGCGCGCATGCTCCGCAGAAGTAGCAGACGATTCAAGTAAATTGTTCTGTACTACTCTGCAGAGCGGCTCATCCCACCGTTTTTGGGAAGATGGATTGTCGGGTAGATCTGTATTCGGGCAAGCGAGTCTCCAGGCATCCATAGCCTCGGTGAAACACGGCACATCAAAATCAATCAGTGTGGATGCTAGAATTTTCCTGATTAATTTATCAGTGCCGTGGACCGAGGATATGAAAGCCGGTAAACTAATACTAGAAATTTTGCGGACGCCGAGTCCTCCCATACGAATGGGAAGAGTAGCTTGTGCCCAAGCTCGGTCGTCCAATGCCACATTTAAAATAGAAGTTAATGTATGCCTGATAATTTGGTCAATTTTATCTAAAAGGTGAGTGTGCTTCCATAAATGTGAAGCACGAAGGAAATAAATTAATTTAGGGCCAAAACAGCAGTAGCGGATTAAAGTTATGGCCGAATGCATATTAATTTGGAACAATCTATCCGAAACGTCATTGAAATTTTGGATTTTTTCCTCAATAAAAACGGGAAAGGAACTGTCAAAGATTGGACACCCAAGGAGGCGAAGAGAGCTTTTTTCAATAATTTTGATTTCTGGAGCTATTGCGTTAAATTTGGGAAGTGTCAGATGTCTGTCAGTATTGTCCGTTAAATATAATTCACATTTCGAAAGATTGAGATCAAGGCCGATGGAATGTAGTTCCTTTTTTAAAAATTGAAGGTCCTCTAATACAGTTTCTGCATCGCCTCCCAAGGTTCCATCATCGAGATACCAAACGTTAAATTTGGAATTTAGCTGACGAATAATAGGGTGAATGGCTAAACTAAAAAGCACAGGCCCAAGAGGGTCACCTTGTTGACAGCCAACAGCAGATTCCAAAAGGTTGTCCCGATAGAGTAATTTAGAAGGGTTTCTGTAACATTGCCAAATGAAACTATAAATTTGGGGGATTTCTTTTCTAGTTACTGCCAGCACAGCAAGGTGTCCCTATTAACAGAATTGAAGGCATTCTTTATGTCAACCTTCAGGATGACCTCTCCTTTTTCAGAATTTAGGTAGTTCGACAAGGCGTGTACGGCAGCCTCACAGCCCCCCTTGGAGCCATAACCTAGCTGCAGGGGCTGAAATTTTTCCGAAACAAAATCACCAAAAAATTTACAACAAATTTTGGCTGCCATACGGCGGTAAGTAGTGCCTACGGCAATGGGCCGAATGCCGCCATCCTTCTTACGCAGGGCGCATAAATTGGCCCCGTACAGAACGTCGATGACGGCCTCGTTCACCTTGCCAGAGAGCATAAGGTTAATCAAAGCCGTAAGCTCCGTCAAGAGCAACTCACCAGCTGCCCCGGCGCCTGAACAAATAAGATCCTTAAGGTGCTGAGGACTCAGGCCGTCGAGGCCGCCAGCGGAGCCGCTCCGGAAGGAGCAAACGGCTGTGACCAACTCGCGACCTGTAATGGTGAGGGAGTGGTTATCAGAATCAGGAGGATCGGGAAAAGAAAGGCCATCCGCTGCGGCAGGGTGTTTGCTCTCCAGAGCTGCGAGTGTTTCTGGAGAACATGGTGCCACCACATCGCTACTAAAAAGAATCCTGGCTGCTCCGCTAATGTCACCTTCCCCTAACTTAGATTCTACCAGATGCGATATACCTCTTGATGAGGTATATCTCTGTGTCTGCAATTTTGAATCTAAATTATGAGCCGAAATATTACAGTTTTCTTTAATTTGTGCAGTTAAAGTCTTTTTGGTTGCCAAATTTTTTTGTACATTTAGAATTCTGTAAGGGAAGGTGAGTAGTTGTTCCCAAGCACTTAGCGAGTTCTCGCGGACCGCAAGACGAACGCAACCTGCTAGGTGTTGTGCCACTAGAGGTCTAGCGCCGCGGGGAACTCGCTTCAAAACAGGAACAGAGGTTTTGAATTTGGACAGGGTTTTCCAAAACGGGTCAAAAGAGGATGTAGCTGGAGTTGTAGGTGTAGCTGTTGAGACAGGGTCTGAGATGAGTGCATTTGAAGGTCTGTGCACCTTTCCAATGTGCACATTCAAACCCCGCTTACCTTTAAAAAACCGTGCCTGGGTACACAGCGGACATCTCTCCAGGATACTCAGCGATGTTGAAGGTTGACAAGCACTGTTATCCACCACATCGCTGCTTCCACTCAGCATTTATATAAATAAATTGTACTTATATAATATTAAAACTAATAAAACGAATGAAAATAAAATAAAACCACTAAAAAAACACTAAAACGTCTATGTGACACCGATGACAAAACGGATGACAACGACGGGAGCTGTGACGGGACCGACGCAGTCAAGTAGGCGGCCTAGGGCGCCGCGCCGCCGATGCATTTTGGCGCAGCCCTGGCAACCGTTGCCTGGAGACATCGAACTGGCGTCGCGTCCTCAGCGACGCGATGAGAAAATAAAGACATGAAATTCACAGTAATTCACTTCGTTTTTGAAATTTATAGGTATGGGTTCATTGTTCAGGAATTATGTTTGAAGACGTAGGTATTTTATAAAATGATTATTAAAAATGGTTTTTGTATCACTTTGTTTGTTTGCAATCACAGCACTCAATTGTTTTGGTTGCAAAATATGAAGAATTGAGAAATAAATATTGACTGCACTTGTGCTGGTTCACTGCTTCTAGAATATAAAATTCCGCATGATAGCTTCCTTAAAATAAGCTTTTAAATATTTAAAATGATTTACTTAGGCGGAGTAGATCCTTACGTGACAGCAGCGTTACTGTCGAGTTTCAAATGCAAAATAAAATATAACAGCAAATCATCTTTCGTCTTTATTATTGCTTTGCTCTGAGAATACAATTTATTTTAGTGTTGAGATGTATCTGTAGAGTGTAGAGCTGCTTACAAGAATATCGACTGAAATATGTAAGTTAGTTTTCTGAAACACTGTTGGAAGAACAAGTATTTTTAAACGACTTCAAAAAAAGGAGGAGGTTATCAATTCACTTCAATATTTTTTTTATGTTTGTTACCTCAGAACTTCTTCATTTATAAGTCGGTTTACAAAATTCTTTTTTATTTGAAAGGATATACTTTGAGATTTGTCCCATAGAAATTTTATTAAAATTGGTTCAGTAGTTTGGTTTTTAACCGACTTCAGAAAGAAGCAGTAATTGATAGGGTATGCCTCAGGGGTGGTCCCATATAAATTTTATTAACTTTGCTTGGGTAGTTTTTAAGTTAGCTTCAATAATACGTATCCCACCAAAAACAAATGTAAAAAAAGAGAGCCAAGTTCAATACAAAAATTATGCTTGGCTGTGGGCTTCGCCGCAAAAAGAATGCAAATCTAAATGAGTGCCGAGTTCTATGCAAAATCCAAATATGTATTTATAGGAACAAAATAACATTATGAACAAGTATTAAACTCTATTTCTTTGCTTTATTGGATACCTATAACAATTGCTGTTATTTAAAAATGTGTGAGTTTTTATCAGAATTAAAATATATATGTTTATGTATATGGTGAATAACTTTATAAAATGACTGATGTAATGAAAACTGGCCAAGTCAAGTCTAACCTACTTTAAGATCTCACATTTTTAAATAACAGCAATTGTTATAGGTATCCAATAAAGCAAAGAAATAGAGTTTAATACTTGTTCATAATGTTATTTTGTTCCTATAAATACATATTTGGATTTTTATTGACCTTCATATCTTTATAACCGTTTGAGCTAGCTTCATGAAATTTGGGCTTCTAGATGTCCTTATGGATATAATTAAACACACGTAGTTTTATGTGTTTATTTTAAAGAGGTTTTGAGTTATAGAAGGGTCAAAACTGGCACCAAGTGGTTCGTGTAATATTACACTACACAGCCAGTTCCTTTGCTTGAACTTGGCTTGACACGCTGCCGCGTGTCTAGATTTTTGCAATTTAGTTTAAATTGATGATGTTATAATAACTTCCTATCACTGATATGATTTACATTGCACGTAGGCTTATATGAATTTGTATGGGGTAAGTACAACTGAAAAGTGAAAAATAAAAACTTTTTCACAAAAAAAACCGACTTCCATAAAACACTGCAAAGTGAAAAATAACTTTAATTTCGGAAGTTGGTGGCAAACAACGAAAATGCGACCCCAACGACACCGACTTCCGAAAATGAAGTTATTTTTCACTTTGCAGTGTCATTTTTGGAAGTCGATTTTTTTTTTTGAAAAAAAGTTTTTCTAAGTTTATGTTTTTTTGCTTACCTACTTTAGGTTTTACAGTTGAACTTTAGGGTTGTGTAAATATGCGCTTACCTGAAACAATAAAATTAAAGAACGTTAATAAAAGAGCAATGCAGCAAAATTCATTATTACGTCTTATTATCTGTCTGGTGATATTTTTACGTTTTCATTACCACTGAAATGAAAAAAAAACAAACAACTAAAAAAAACAGACAACTAAAATAATTATGCACATCAAAATAATAGCAAGTAATCGGTTGAGAAGTGCTGCAGACGACAGGGAGGGGTCGTGACTCGTGAGTTCTAACACTGTTTCACTGAACTGTACAGTAGTGATGTGCCGAACTTGGCACGATTTGAAAAAAATGCGACACGACTTTGAATAAAACGCGACACGAGTTTGAACCAAATGCGACACGACTTTGAATAAAACGCGACACGAGTTTGAACCAAATACGACACGACTTTGAATAAAACGCGACACGAGTTTGAACCAAATGCGACACGACTTTGAATAAAACGCGACACGAGTTTGAATCAAATGCGACACGACTTTGAATAAAACGCGACACGAGTTTGTAATAAACGCGACATGAGTTTGGAATAAACGCAACACGAGTTTGTACCAAACGCGACATGAGTTTGAAACTAAATTGACATGAGTTTATTTAATCAGCAACATTAACTACCAACAATTTACTATTGTCTTCACCACATAAGTATCTCTAATTTCTTATACTTAGTTATAACAAAAATTAATATTACTTCCTAGACACTAAATGATTTACTTTGAGACAATTAGAGATGATTGCTCATAAAAGGAGATTAATAGTAATAATTGGACTCATAAATCATAAAGTTAGTCGAAATAGAATTTTGCTGGCCAAGTCCTATGGCCAAGTCCTAATAATAATGGTTAACTTCTATTTAGGATTCATATTGATTTAGTTACAGGTATAACTTTTAGACATATTTTATCCAATTATCTAACTAGCTAGCTCACAGTGATTTTGTGATTATTATTGATTTAGGTACTTTTTGTCCTAATTTACCTTTGTATCAATTTAAAATTATCCAATCTAGTTTCCATGATAGAAAGCACACTAATATCAACCCATACCTTTGTGGTATACCCATTTATTATTATTATCTTGACCTGTTGAAGATCACACATACCCACACATATCTATACATACTGAAAATCCTTCACGTAGTTAGTATAGCACTGACAAAGCAGGTAAAGTTATTATTTAATAAATGTCAAACTCAAAATTCTCTTCTCTGTGACACTAGACATGCGCAGTGCGCGCAGATATTTTTTTTTTGTGCTGTCTGTACTTTGTCTCTTGGCGTGTTGATAAATTACTTATGAATTATTTGTGACATCATTAAATCATGAATTTTGATGTTATCATAATTTTTAAATATTGTTTGTTGGATAATAACAATGTACAGAAATTCCAAGGGCGGCCTTTCTTGTGTAATTTCAATTTTCTGAAGAAAGCTGATGTACTAAGTGACTAAAGTACTCTTTGAAACCAAAGTCAATTTAAGTCTCGACGTAAATACTACTGAACTAGCTCTTAGCCTACGACAAAAAACATCAAAGACTTAGAATATTGAATTTATTTAAGCAAAAAAGTTTTAAAATGTATTAAAAAATTTTAGACGCGATGTATTCAAATAAAATCCTATTGGGTCCAAAATAGCGCACAAAGGTAGATAAAACAAGGTTTATTCATATCATTTGCATACACACACTATTGTATTTTTAACATTTAGCTTTACAAAAATGCATAACGGGTTCGAGCAGACAGTTTTACAGTGAGCAAAACCCACGTAACATTATTTTTGAGTGTCAGCTCTGCGTGCTAACGTTACAGCGGGTTGTTGACGTGACGCTGACTGTTACATGCTGTTACTTTTATAAACAACTAGCTTTGCTCGCGGCTTCACTCAAACTCAAACTCAAAGCATTTATTTCAATTAAACCATTTACAGGCAATTTTGAATTGTCAAGAAGTCGGTCAGTCAGAAAATATGAAGCTAGTTGCCCATCCCAAAGCGTAGTAGGTACATAAGGAGAAGAACGAGCAACAAACTCTATGGACACTCTTTTTAAATTATATTTTTTACAAAATTATTAGTTACATCATATATGTTGAATTTATAATACTATGTGAGAACGATGTAAAAAAAAAGACGTACGCGTTAAAATCGTCCAGAGTACAGCAAATAGTAACATAACAACAATCCAAAAATAAAATAAAATATCCCACAGGAACGTGTGTTCATCCGCGTAAACAATGTTTTAATTCCGTAATACATTGTTTTCAAATAACTTTATTGGTTTATGCGGCGCACGCCAGTAAAGCTCCCAGTCGGCATGATTTTTTCCGACATCTTCAGCGACCATCGTCATATGTTAGCCAATTTACACACAATCATAATGAATTATACACCTTAACATTCCTCATGAATCACCCCATCCATTGGTAAAAACCGTATGAAACTCCGTTCGGTAGTTTTTGAGTTTATCGCATTGAGTCAGACAGACAGACAATCAGACGCGGCAGCATTGTTCTACAATATTAAATAGTGATAGGATGAAACGGACACACGGTCAGGCTGGTCCACAAATTCAAGGTCGCACAACGTGCTATGGAGCGAGCTATGCTTGGAGTCTCTTTGAAGGATAAAATCAGGAATGAAATTATTTTAAAAGAACCGGAGTTACCGACATAGCTTGCAGAGTGAGCAAACTGAAGTGGCAGTGGGCTGACCATGTTTGTCGAAGGAGCGACGGCCGGTGGAGCAGACGAGCGCTTGAGTGGAGACCGCAAATCGGCAACCGTATAGTGTAGGACGCCCCCCAGCTAGATGGATGGACGACCTAGGGAAAGTGTCTGGGACGACTGGATGCGGAGGACAGGGTGTTGAGGCGCAGCCTGGGAGAGACCTATGTCCAGCAGTGGACTGCGATAGCTGAGTTGATGAGGATCGATATATCGCAGCCAACTAGCTTAATCAGCCATTCAGTTAACTGCCTAGCCTTTTAACTAAACGACGACGTTCAACTATCCTGAATGATATTCAGCCATTCAATAAAATAACTAGGCAAATGGCTTGGATCGCGGACATTTAACTAGTTGCCTAGGCCAGACATTTAAACTGGCTACAATAATAGCCAGTTTAATTTACTAAGTAAAAAGGAGTCATAACAAATATTTAAATTTGTAAGTAAATGAATATTTAGCACTCAAAAAGCTCACGGGCAGTTACGCGTGGGCATTAAAATATCGGAATTAGTCGGTGTAAAATCTAATTTGGAAGTAGCGCTCGCCAGCCGCTGCACGCTGCCGCGGCACCAGTCGCTGCGCTCGCTCAGCTCACGCGCTTTTGGCATTGATATATATGTTACACTAGATTAGCAATTACCGCACCAAGGCGTTGCCACTAGGCTGATGGCCACAGCCATCAGAGTAGCTAACGTCAGTTCAGTGCTCTGTGTGACGCCAACCGAAGTCAACCGAGTGACATGCGACAAAAAATATCGCGAAAGAGTGCGATTCAAGATCACAAAAACATAATAAATTAACCGGAATTACTTTCTACACGTAAATTAATTGTTTCTGTGTTTATATCAACGTAAAAACGCAATAAAATGTAGAATTTTGTAAATTAGGTTCAGTGTTACCACTAAAAACTTAGTTTTAGTTTCCCACATTAGTGGGAGTTTTTAATTTATGGAATAAGTGATTTTAAATATTTTTTAATAATAACAACGTAGCAGGGTGCCTAAAGATGCAGCATGCCGTGAAAAATGGGTAGAAATAATCCGATTGCTGAGAAAAGAGACTGACTGGCTACCTACTAAACCATTCAATTTCATTAATAATAAAGAAAAAATATTCAAAAAGAAAATGTCTTAATTATTTCCATTATTTATAAACTTCTATTACACATCTAATAAGAATTTAACTTAATCCATAACGCTTTTTATGGCTTAAAATGTTGGGTAAAATTTCGCATGGGTAGGCAACCCCATCCCGTCATTGCATATTTATATTGCGGTCTTTGTCTAATCTAAGCAACGGTATTATTCTTACGACGTGTGTAAGTGAGACAGATATATGTTTACTTTTGAATGTTTAGTGGTTTCAAAGCTACGTCGTCGCGTTTTTAAAGTGGCTACACTTTTTTGACACATTTTATTGAAGTTTGCTTCTCTAGTTATATAGCTCAATGGCTTTTGGTCACAGTTCTAACCTAACCTTACCCATTTGGTCGGGGCGGTGTGGCTTAGTTACTGCGACTTATTCGGCTCGCACGTGGTTGATCACAGTTCCAACCGAACCTATGAACTACCTGCCCATTCCAACATTTTTACTGGCCATTCATTTAAGTATACACACTACTTGAGTATTTTTAGTATTGATATTGTAGGATTAAATAACCAACCAATTTTATTTTGGTCACTGTTCATGTTTTAATTTAACAACCACCGAAAAATAAATTACTGCTCGCAATTTTTTTCAACTGATCATAATAACGACGTCCCTAATGTTTAGATAACGGTTGTTAAAATGATATCCATTTATCCCCACTTTTTCCTCACATTTTCAACATCCTACTATCCTACTTCCTACTAATATTATAAATGCGAAAGTTTGTGAGGATGGATGGATGGATGTTTGTTACTCTTTCACGCAAAACTACTGAGCGGATTTTGATGAAACTTTACAGTAATATAGCTTATACATCAGAATAACACACAGGATAATTTTTATCCCGATATTCCCACAGGACCGAAACTTACGAGGGTGAAACCGCGGGGCGCAGCTAGTATTATATAAATGGCTTAAGAATCAGCCAGCCAGTTCATCAAATGTTGTATTAGACGCATCGGCTGAATATCATCCGGGTCGCTAGTTGAACGGCGCGGCGGCGCCGTTTATTAAGCTAGTTAGCGACGACTACACAACGAACACGTTTCGGTGCTTTGTTTGATAACGAAAAATGTAAATACAACCAGTACCTATATTATTTTATCAACTGTAGAAAGTAGTTTTATAACACGATTATTGGGTATTATGTTTACAAAACAACAACTCTATTTTTTATAGTTTGCTGATTACAAAACTGCAGCTGAAACATTCACTCCAGTTCACTACACCAACTTTAAAATGTAACCTCTCAGTAAACGGATCCATATGCCGCGCCGCATTGAGTCCGGCGCATTCACGGGCGCCATGATGCGGTGACGTCACGCGGCTAAACAAGTGACAGGCCCGCGGGATGCCTTTGAAGCACTGCGTCTTATTTACTAAGTACTGCAGAACTAGAGTAACAGATGAGAAAAATATACAAACTGGTGTTGTAGACTGTGGGAAACTAGTGTGGGTTGTTAACAATTGGTGTGTGTCCGTAAAATCAGTCTGTAATTTGCATTACAAAAATAATGCTCTGTTTCAATAGTCTTATTTTATAGTAGACTATTCACAAAGGACATAAACTGGTGTCTTATTGTTGCGGGCGCTATTTTGAATCCTGAAAGCAACGAAGGATTCTGAGTCCTAAAATCCTAAAAAAATCCTAAAATCCTGAGTGCAGTGAGGGATTCAAGCTCGCCCAAGACGAATACACCTTTATCCCCGAAGAGAATACTCAACTTTTCGCACCTACTGCGAGGTAATAAAAACCAATTCGATTGTTGAATTAATAGTTTATTAAATTGTTAAATAGCCGGGGAATACCTAGTTATGTGCAGTGTCATACACTAGTTACCCGACTACGTGACAGGACAGAGTTATGTTTTTTTGCGTACTATCTATGTATGTTTGTATGTGGAATTCCTTATACCCTCGAAGCATCCTAACGGCCGGTTGGATGTGTATATGAGGAGTCTATAGACTCGTTTGGGTCGCGCGAAGAATATAGGCTAAGTTTTGTTTTTATAAAATCAAAATGGAGGATTCTAATAAAAATAAAATGACAAAATCAAAACCCGACTGCAGCTGAGATTCAAAACTAGCTCACTTTTAAGCAGTCTGGTGCAGTTGGTGGCATCAAATCTGAGATTGAACTAAAATAATATACCTACCTAATTATTGCCTGTCGGTTTTTTAAATTTTTTTTTTATCATACATTTTCATAAAACACAATAAATCAATCAATCAATTGAGCGTCAGCTCAAGTGCAACATTCTAACGCGGGGGTATACGCGCCACAGCAACCAATAATTTTTTCGGCGACGGTGACTAAAACCTATGAAGTACCTCTTTGGTCGACCTGTAGGTACATCTATAGAAAAAAAAAAATTTTTTTGGTTATTCCCAAATTCAAATCACATTAATGTCAAGCGGGTCATAATGAAAATCAGTATAATATTAATGCTCGGCTAGATTCTAGGACTTAAATGACTTGCTTTAAGTTAGGTTTGAATGATATATAATTTGACGTTAGCGAGCAGGTGGTGTGAAAAATTCATATAACAAAATTTACTTAAGAAAGAGGGTGCAAATTCACTCTTCCTCCATAGAAAAGAGAAGATCCTCTCGTACGGGTGTCATGTCTGGTGGGCAACTGCCCAACGATTGATTTCGGGACGTTGTATAGGTACATATTTATGCTAGTCGCGCGGTAAACTCTGCTTGCGCGATGCAGGATTTTGCGTGATATCAGTATGATGCGTAGATCGTATATGGCGCGGTAGATGCCGCCAAAAACTTACACCTTGAACTCTTTCTGTAAACAACTACAACTACTTGTTATAATGTTCTATTTCCAGTAACTGAGGGCATGAATATTTTCTTCAAGAGCTTAAGTTTTAATTAGAAGCCTCATAAAGGCTTCCTTTTTATATGACATTTCCTAAAATACCACTCGATATTCTTCAACTAAATGAGAAGAAATTTAAAACATGCATTAAACGCACACTATGTAGACAAGCATACTATAAGTTGGATGATTATATCGTAGATAAAAATGCTTGGCTAAATGCTGGTCCTGCTCCACAGACACTTGGGCTCACTAGTTAAAATTTCAATATTTGGAAGACATGCTTCCCTTTTTTTTCTTTTCTTTTTTTTAAGTGTTTCTGACATTCGAACTTAATGTGTATTTTTAATTCAATCAAGTTTTAATTGTTACTTTAATATCTTATACCTCTTTCTAGTAAAATTTTATTCATCTCGTAAATAAATTGGTAACTATAGTTTTGTATAATTTAGAAGCATTTTTTTTTTATTTTGTAAATGTAAGAACCATGGATCCGTTCATTATATTTTTTTTATATTGACTTGAAAGAGCATGGCAGTTGAGAATATGTCATGCTCACTTAAATGTCTCACTGATGGTGGCGCGTGTGTTGGATCATTCGGTTCCCTTCAAAATGGTTGAGCTGGATGGTGCTGATCCATGCGTCATGTTCGTGAACGGGCGCTGTCAGTTGAGACTGGTCATCTCTTAGCTGCCAGGGCTTCTTTTTAATCTTATAACTATTTTGAATTGTTTCTTCATAACATTGTTCTCACATATAGAAGCAACAAGAATACTGTACTCAGGATTTTGTAATATCTTAATTTAAAAGAGTGTCCTTGGAGTTTCTTGCCCGTTCTTCTCCAAGAGATCTACGTTTTGGAATGGGCAACTAGCTTAAACTTTCTGACTAACTGACCGACTAGTTAATTTTGACAATTCAAAAGTGCCTGGAAATGGTTTAATTGAAATAAATGCTTTGAGTTTGAGTTTTGAGTTTAAGATTTCTGCTCTAAAGGACGCTAAACTAAAAGACAATTGGCCTTGATGATATCAACCGTCACTTCACAACCACTTGTCATTTGGATTCCCAAATAATATCCCAGACGGTCGATTTCATTACTGGCCTAGCGAGTCCCATCATAGAACCATTTAAATTCTCTCCGGTGACCTTGGACGAAATTAAAAAGATCATCCTGTCCATAAAATCCAAGGCTGTGGGCCATGACGGCATCAGTCGTAGTATGGTCGTCTGGATCCTTGATAGCCTTCTCCCTCCGATTACCCATATCATTAACTATTCTCTTGATTCCGGACAATTCCCATCCCTGTGGCGTATGGCCTATGTCCGCCCACTCCCTAAAATTTCAAATCCCTCCCTACCTAGTCATTTTCGACCCATTTCCATTCTCCCATTCCTGTCTAAAGTGCTTGAGGCCTGCGTACACAAGCAGTTTGCAGGGTTTGTTCATCGGAACAACCTCGTTAGCTCTTTCCAGTCTGGGTTCAGGCCTGGGCACAGTACAGCCTCTGCTCTCCTTAAAGTGACTGGCGACATTAGAGAAGCGATGGAGAATACCAAAGTTACCGTTTTGGTTTTAATTGATTTCTCCAATGCCTTTAACGCCGTCAGCCACGATATCCTCCTTTCTATCCTCTCTCACCTTATGGTTTCGTCTGAGGCTCTGGAGTGGTTCTCTTCTTATCTTCGGGGACGTCAGCAGTCGGTTCGCGTTGATGAGAGTTCGTCGAGTTGGCGTGACCTGGATGCTGGTGTTCCACAAGGCGGTATTCTTTCTCCATTGTTATTCTCCATCTTCATTAATTTTATAACTCACTGTCTTCGATGTTCGTATCATCTGTATGCTGATGATCTTCAACTGTATACGGCTGAGCGGGTAGAGGGTTTGTCGGACGCTATAGCAGATGTAAACCGAGACTTAGATGCTATCAAAAAGTGGTCTGATAGTTTCGGGGTGTCAGTGAACCCCTCGAAGTGTCAGGCCATTGTAATTGGAAGCTCACGCATGATGGGTAGGGTGACGCTTAGCTCTCTTCCTCCTCTTATTTTCAATGGTACCGTCATACCCATTACCCCTACTGTGAAAGATCTCGGTTTGCATCTTGACTCTACACTTAGCTGGCAACGCCAGGTCTCTAGTGTTAGTCAAAGGGTCAACGGTACTCTGCGATCCCTGTATCGTCTGAGAAACTTTCTGCCCGCTAAGACGAAAACCATGCTTGTGCAGACTTTGATTTTCCCTATAATCGACTATGGTGACGTGTGCTACTTTGACTTGAATGCGGTTTTACTGGATAAGCTCGATAGATTGCTCAACAATGGTATCCGGTTCATATTCAACCTCAGAAAATATGACCATGTGTCGAGCTATAGATCAGAGCTCAAATGGATGCCCATTCGCCAAAGAAGAAGTTTGCGCGCTTTAACGACGCTTTTCTCTCTTCTCAACTCTCCCACTCCTCCTTCTTATCTCGTGCCTCATTTCCAATATCTATGTTCTTCTCACGCTAAGAATTTGCGTTCTTCTAACAATCTTCTCCTACTCTGTCCTTCTCATACTTCTGACTTTGTTCATTCTTCCTTTCATATCCAGTCCATTCTTCTTTGGAATGCGCTTCCTCTTGATATCAGGACGGCCACCAGTCGGTATGCATTTAAGCGGAAATTGCAAAGTTATTTTCAACACAAGTAGGGTAGTGTCATCTCAACATCTCTCTCCCTTGAATTTGTATATATATATATATTTATATATATATATCATTAGTACATATTTATATATTTAGTATAGTATGTATGTGTATATAACCTATTTATGTATTTGTGTATCTAGTTTTAACAGGTTTTTTTTTTTCTTCATTTTTCCTCTCAACTTAAGCACCTGCCATCTAATCTCTTCACCACCCTTGGTTGACTGGTAGAGAATGCCTAAGGCATTAAGTCCGCCTTTGTACCTTTTTGTGCGAAAAGTTTAAATAAATAAATAATAAATAAATAAAGATAATTAATTTATAGGAACGAAAACTAAAAAGTATTCAGTTTTATTTAAGTGGCTTATTAAAAGAAAGTTGTTCTCGCTTTTACCTAGAAGACGAAATTAACTCACTTAATAACTTTAAGTAAACTGGAAGAAGTATCAGATTTTATTTTTACTCAAGTTTTGTTAACTTTCTAGATTTATTTCGTGATATTAACGAGTACTACAATAAATAAAATGCTCCCTTACCTTATAGTACCTTACACATATTGAATAGAATAGAATAGAATAGTTCTTTATTTGCACAGAAAGTAGGTACAAGTTACAGATGTTAAGTTTATAAATATGATCCTATACTAACTACCTTAACTAAGGCATGCAAACAGTTTAGCTACTTATAATAATAAAGACTCATTAATATTTTTGTTATTTACACATTCAATCAAATTAATTTATGATCACCATGTCAAGATGAAATTCAGTATATTATTTGAAAAAATAGCCAATACAATACATAATGTCAAGTTTACTAAAATGGGATGGATGTGGAGAACGATAGGTACTTCTTAGTGTTCTTAAAGAAAAGTACTTACAATGATCACCACACTATCTTAATGCGTGCCTTTCGTGACTTTAGACCATACAGTTGAATTTTTCTCAACATGTCTTTATTGTTAGTTATAATGTACCACCCACCAATAAACCACCACCGGCATATACTAGGTTTAATATCACCGACCTTAACATTACCTCAAACTTTAACATTACCCCGAACCTCAGCCAAAATATAACAGGAGTAAAGTTAAATTTTAAACACTCGAGTAATATTTCACGAGCACGTCGACAAGTCGCTCGCCGGCTGCCACGAATTATTCACAGCCTATAAGAAAGGCTCCTTTCAGCTCGCGACTTAATTTATTAAGATTCGTATGCAGCTAACTTGCGGATATTATGCTAATTCCTTGTAATGCACCGCCGCGCCCCACCGCGCCGCCAACACACACACTTGTCAACACAGTTTTTTGGAGAAATATGATGTTCAAACAAACGAGAAGTTGTTGATGTTATAATGTAAACATGCGAGGAGTTGTTCGTGTCTGTATAAGCAGCAATGATATAAGGCAAATTGATAATCAGGGAGAGAGGGCGCACTGAGTGGTTTCGAAGGCAAATTAGTTATTTTAATAAATTCCCCGCTAGCTAGTGAGACATAAAATATCTCCAACCACATTCACAAACATATCATCTCGGGCTGCGAAAACACAAAAGAATAATATGATTACACGTCTGAAGCGCTGCCCCTTAAGTAATGGACGCCAAATTAGCCAAATAGCAACAATAATTATGGGAAGCCCCCAGCCCCTAATGATGTTTGTGTGAGCACACCGAGCTCGCTGGCAAAGAAATCGTCTTCTATTAGATTTGCCTATAACGAGATTCCACTAAGGGTTTTTAACTTCGACTTCGCTTTTGGCGAGGCTTTTTATGACAAGGATTATCGAGGTCCCTTGAGCTCCCGACAATTTAATAATGGAAAAAGTTTGGGGCGCGACGACACGTGGACTCAGTCTATCGTTCATGAACCGACATTGAATACCCGGAAGTGATATTTAAATTCATTTCAGTTAAGCATTTTCCTGCGGGATAAAATGATAATCCCGGTCGCGGGCGAGGACCGTAATAGGCAATGCGCCGTAACAGGATGATGGAGACTTAGTGAAAAAATTTGGCTTCTGACCAAGATTTCGTTCCGCCGATCCGTTCGCATAACGGCCCCTTTATTTCAGCGTGCCGTCGAACCTCTTCGTATATCTCGTCGAGACAGTTCCCACAAAAGGTTGTCAATATAGGAGAACCCTTTGCGGACTATAAACTACAGGCGCTTACAAGGGGCGGCGACATCCCTCGCTAAAGTGTAAGAAATACGGCGGGGCAGCTTGACGGTGACAATCACGTGCTCTTACTGCGCTCGCATCAAATATTCGGAGACGAATCGAGTAGCGCGCCACCTGACAGTACATTGCTTTTTAGAATCGCTACTCCAGAATTCAAGGCTCGAGAGAGCAATGAATAGTGACGGCGGTATGCGCTCGTACGGAGCAGCAGGAGGTGAGGAGCGGGCGGGGCGCGGGGCCGCCGTCGTCGCTCGCTCGCCGCTGAATATTTCATGCTCGCCCGATGTAGCGTCGTCGATTTTTAATGCTGTAGGTGTTCGGACGTCTGCAACTAGTCCCAAATTACATTGACATATTGTTGGAACTTTTCCTCATTTATTTATGCTAAGCGACAACGTTTGTAAGTGCTAGAAAATGTTGAGAAACCAACGGAGAAAGTAAATTCAGTGCTTCTAAAGTAGCGTAGAATTAGTTTGCATTTGCAGAGACATTTATCGGGAATATACGATGTTTTATACAAATTTTGGGATGGAAACAAAACATAGGGAGCTCAGGTGATTCCAGAGACGATTAGTTTATCCTGCAGCAAGTTATACGAATGGAAGGGTCTGTCTAATGGTGCTCGTGGACGAAGGGCGAGTAACTTATTCTCACCTGTGCTCTGTTTAATCTGCTCATGTTTGTTCCGTAGGGATCAACTTTAATCTCGAGAAGGCGAAAAAGACTGAGTAATATGAGCACGATAAATCATTCCAGTCTCAGAACGTCATTTCACGGGCGTATTCCTGGATATATTTCTGTATTTCCACTTGATATGTTTTGAATTCTGGTATTTTAAGCATGCTGAAATCCCTGGATTCATTTTCTTGCCAGTAAAAGTTTAATCGAATTTAACTTTTCTGGGAAATCTCCGGCAGTATTCCGAAATTGCAAATGTGAAGCTTCACACGTAACGCACACATACACAAGTCACATTCTATTGAGAATTCGGAAACCGTTTGTAAATAACTTAGTTTTACAGGCAACTTTACGTATTGACATTATTACCTCCATTTTGCGTTAAGCTTTCATATTTATAGCGATATCTCACTCTGTCATTCTATTACTCTATCGTTGTACGCTTCACATTAAATGATGTATTAAAATATTAACAAAACATTTCTCATCCAAAATCAGTTACAACAAATTCAAATTTTGCAATTTCAGTTCGACATCATTTCGCATATTTCAATTCTATTCGTTCGGTCCACGATCGGCTCCAGTGCGATGTGTATATTGAAACTACATCTGAAGCTATGTAAGATAGCAGGCGCCCTCTGGCAGATCATTCGGTGTATCGCGGGATATTGGCCGCCCCGGGAATGTACTGAGATCAGTACGACCCGAGCTGCGGGCTATTGAAACGAATTATGTGGGTTATTTGAAGTCCGAGATTTGGCGTAACAAAAATAGGATTTAGGTAGATTGTGGAATCGCTTTTTAAAAGAAGAGTAATAGAAGCAAAAGCAAGGTTATCGAATATTAAAATTTTCCTTTCTAAAAGTGTAAGTTGAATCTAACTTATTGCACAAAAACAGTGAGTCTATCCAACGCCCATACTTGAACAATAATCTAATACCAATTCAACCATAAGTTTATTTGACTTGACATTCTAACACATTGTTACTACCTCAAGTGGCAGTCAAGTGGAAGGGTGCAACACCCTTATATGAGGGTAGTCTCATCCTCGCAGACGCGGTCAAGTTGATAAGTTGACCTCTATCAGACCTTACACCCCGTTTTAAGGGCGGAAGGACCAAGTTGAAAGTTGATATGGCTGTACGTTGTAACAATTATGAGGCAGGTTTCAATTAACATTTGTATTTGATATTAGTAAATTCACAATAAAAACACAACATGAAGGCGATCTAGGAAGGTACTCTAACATAGGGCAATATAAGTACGACGGGGAAGTGAATCTTCGTCACTTACGCATATTGATACCTGCGTGACGAACATTCGCTCTACACTTTCGTTTCCTAATGCTACTCACTTATAACTTACAATTAAATGAAAGAAAATTTAAAACTCATATAAAAAGTACACTTTGTAAACAAGGATATTACAAATTGGAGGATTATATCCAAGATAACAATGTTTGGAAACATGCTGGTCCTGCTCCATAGGACAATCTAGAGTCTAGACAAAATCAAACTGGTTGCTAATTTAATTTATACATACACATTTTTTTTTACATTGTTTTTTACATTCTTTGACAAATGTAACTCACACACATTTTAAAATACTAGTAAAATTTTTCAATCTTTGTAAATATGTGGACACCATGTATCTATCACATAACTGATTTACCAGTCTGTTATATTTTTAATTCTTTTACCATTTTTGGTAGACTAAATTTTATTTTAGGTGCATCGTCTTCACATATAATTATATAAACAACGTATACAAAAACTTGTAAAACATTTTAAAAGAGTAACGGTGGAGTTTCTTGCCCATTCTTCTCCACACGAAAACTACATTTTGGAATGGGCGACTAGAATCAATTCTATTTTTTCATTTTAAATTTTGACGTTCAAAAGTGCCTTTTAAGTGCCTATTTGAAATAAATGATTTGACTTTGACTTTGACTTTGACTTGCGGCACGCAGGACCAACCCACATTTACATAAAGGGCCCGTGCCAGCAGATAGCGACTTATTGAGAGGAGTGGACCGGTCTCAAACATCACACCTTCTGTATATATTTTAGGCAATGCCCCCGTTGCAAAAAGTTACAGAAAGTTAATAATTCCAGAGAGGTTTCGATGAGTGAGTTAAGAAAAGTTACACCACCACAGACTGAACATGAGAAAATACAAAACAAAAACAAATATAGTTAGCTGTATTGCTCAGTAATAACGATCTACATTTATTAGCCGCCCAAAAGGACCATGTTATGCGATCTTCACCGTCTATAGGCCATAAAATACTTGTCTCGATCCCGAATCGATCGAACCCTGGACACAGCTGGCGTTTTCTCCGTCAATGAGCCATTTAGGTCATCTACACAATATCACTCTCATTTTTATCGACACAATTAATATTGAATACAGTTTAAATAGGGCAGCATAGTGCTTCGATAATTGTATCGCTTGTATAAATATCAAACGTTTTATGTAATCACATTTATTTGTTTAGCTTGTTAAATATTGAATGCTGTTTGCTAATATTTATCTATTAGTAGTTGTTCGCATTTGTTCCGTCAATAACGTCGGTTGCACGTTTGATTGCGGTGGGATCAGCAGAGGTGTCGCTTTGGGTGATGGACGTGAATTAATGCACAATTTTGTGATTAACGCTCCGTTTTAATCCTATTGCGATTGATAATAGAATTAATTATAAAACAGATTTTTTGTGACATGTAATATTACGTTTGTAACAGTCCCACAGTAACATTTTATTTCAGAAAGGCCGTACGTTGAATGTAGTTAGTAATTCCAGACCATTATTAGCACTTACTGAGGGGCTATTCTACTAATTTTCAAGAACGTTCGCAGTCTGATCTCAGTCTCAATCTGTCAAAAATACTTCAAATTTCCCTACATTTTGACAAGTTTTTGACATTTGTTTGTCGCCGAGATGACACTGCGACTAGATTTTGAACGTTTTAAATTAGTAGAATTGGCCTACAGGTTTCTTGTTTACCATAAGCTGATAGTCACAACCATCACAGTCATCCTTGATCAGCTTTGCATAAAAGATAGACTATTCATGATCTGTTACCAAAGGATTTTTGGTTATTTTGGTCACATTGCCCGTCGGGAACCAGATAACCTAGAAAAGTTGGTGGTGATGGGCAAGTTAGATGGAAAAAGACCTTGCGGACGGTCACCTATAGGTAGGAATTTGCAATTATAATAATTTTTGACATAATTTTATTAATTAACTTATGAGAATCTTTTATTATTATTAATATATTATATACTTGGTATTTGTGATAATTATGACAATGTAATGATTTTATTTATATTGGAATTTAAATTAATCTAGTTTTAAGGACATATCTATAATTATCAATCTGTTCGACACAATTATGTTTTTATGAATAAAGATACTACTACTACTACTACTATCTAACCGCTGGTCAGACCAAGTAACCGCCCTCACTGGACTCTCTGTTACGACCGCCCTGAGAGAAACTGAGACCCGAAAGAAGTGGAAGAACATCGTGCATAAAGCCACGAAGGACTATCAGGGACACGATTTTCAGTAATGAAGTACGCGACCAAGAAGATGGTCAGAGGCCTAGGTAAATGTAAGCGTAAATACGAGTAGGTACGGAATGTATAACTTGAAAGTCTAGCTAATTGAATTTGGAGACAGTTGCATTGGACAGTAGATAATACGTTAACAAGTCAATTGAGAATACCCCGTTGATTTCGCGGTCGCAAGCGCGACTGCTGAGCGTGGGTTCGTGATTTCGATTCCCAAATACAAATGTAACTTTCTTATATTTATGGATTCCGGCAAGGCGTACTAACGCCTTGATTGAATACATTGAAACTGCATTATATTTCGCAATGAATATATTGAAATTGTATATTTCTGTTTACAATTGGAAATTCTCAGTCGCAGTCCGGAGTTTGGAAGTTGTTGGTGTGAAGCCCCCCCCCCCTGCCTTGATAGCACGTAATGTTCACAATCAATCTACATTAGCCGTAAATAAAGTTTGCCATTTTACCAATCGCAACGAGTCTATCATGCAACTGCTAACAACATAATATTAGCAGTCACGAAGGGCAGATTACTTAATAAACTAAATCACCAAATCAAAAAGCACCAAATCTAATTATAAAACACCAGTGAAACATTAATTAACCACTTAATAAACGTCGGACAGTTTGGTTAATTAACATGCTGGTACTACGAAAGAGGTTTAACGTGTACTCATTAACTAATGGACTCAATCACCGCTCAGCCGATGTGTTAGCGACAATAATTTAATTCATTTTAAACTAATTTCATTCATTTCTAAGCCGTAAATTATATTCGGGATTAATATCAAATTACTTACGTATGTTGAATTTCTATTTACATTCGGATTCGGAATTTTAATTAAGTTAATCAGGTACCTCCGGATCTCTATGGATCTTTATCGCGTCCAACTCGAATTGTTTTTATTGATATCTTGATCAGATGAGCCGTTTAACTGTGAACCGGTAAGAATGTGGGATCGGATTTAGAAATTGAAAGCGATTTAACAGTTGAACAATTTGAAATTAATTCTTGCGAATATAGACATTATACCTATTGAAGAAGAAGACATCCTTAATGAACAACTAGTTCTCGGGAAGTACAGGCGTGGTGATATCTAAAACATACCGGAAGAACTCAAAACCTATATAATTATATATTTTAATTTGTTTTGATTATTTGACAGACAGAATTGAAAAATCTCTATTAATAATTGGTCGTTTTGTGACAGATAAATTACCTTTATTATACTAATAAATCATTATCATTACGGCCTTCTTTGTCATATAACCCGCCTACTACAGTTATTAGTCCACCAATAAATCAATAAAGCAGTACAATAGTCTGCTAACTTCGCCACTTAGTGCTTAAAACTTCGCTACGTACAAGTACAACACATTCACTTTGCCGTGTGGACACTGTACGCGTGCCCGCACCGGCCCCTCGACAGTGTGTTTTCAGCTCAAACAAGAGCTGTTTATTATCTTGTATAAAGTGCAAATTGAACGAACTGCAACTTGAAATGTAGGTTTAGACTTGTGCATTATAGCACTCATCATTTCACAGACCTACACGGTCTGTGAAATGATGAGTGCTATAAGAGTCAGTTTTTATTTTGAGTTCGATTGCTGATTCAATTTTACGAGGAAAGTCAATTTGTTACTATTTTTGTTATGAAATGGTTGATTACCTTAAAATATTTACATAATTGAAAAATATCGAACATAAAATTCACATCCATTATCCTATAATTTTCAAAATACCCTACTCAATTTACAAGGCGAATAAAGGCGGAGCAGCAATAATGTGATTTTGAGTTTATCTCATGCATTCCCCACGACCATATCCCTTGAGTGTCAAACCATAAATATCGTTCAAAGGTCGAGGTACGAATTTACGACCTCGACCACATTGCTTTCATTTTTCCCCAAACACAAACTACAATTAGCTAGCTATGATCGACCTCTTCGCTGCTTATCACCCTAAGATTTGTCACATACACGTCATAAAATGACAGAGTCTATGCGTCTATGGGACAGTCAGATAGTGCCAACCTTAGTAAAGTAAATTAAGTGGAAATTGATGAGGTCAACTATACATAAATCGACATAATTATATTCGATTAAAACTAGCTCAGAAACCTTGCCCCTATTCCTTCCCACTCGGTCAGCATTTCACACATGATCTTAAGAGCGTCCTTGAGCGCTGAAGACCGGCACTCCAGTGAGGGGTGCAACTGAGCCAAGGTCAGGGAAGTGACGCTCGGCTGCACCGGGGGGCGGGGGCTGAAGCAGAGGAGGAGGAAAGAGGGAGGGGTAATGGTTATGTGTGGCAGGATTGTGAGTGTAGGGAGGCTTCTCTTTTTTTCCAGCACCTACTGAAGTTATTGTTTAGCCATCAATCATGGTGATTCGTGATTAAAATAAAGCATTCTATTCAGGCGTGTGTACAAAACAAACATTGAGAAAGATCTGAATCTATGAACGAGTCCACTTATATAGTTTTTATCCAAAAAATAAAACATTTTGTAGCCTTTGGCGCCTATTAACCTTTAAGAAAGTAAAGCCAATTTGTTTGTTGAATGTATTTTCAGTTATTTTAGTAATAATGAAATATACTTTTTAAAGCAGTTACTAAGAGAATATCTTTAAGAATAGAATTTTAGAAGCAATACAAATTATCTTCAGTAGCTAGATGGTACTATTCCCAAAAATGATCTTCATCATAGTGACGCTCTAGTGACCACCAGCCGCGCCGGGGCAATTACCAGTTCATTCGATATCGGGACTGCAGTCAAAGTAGTCGGGAATCGGGAGTTATTGAACTGGTTATCGGGACACGTTTAATCGGCAAAGTTGGGGAAGTTATTCTGTAGGTAATTCATGTTAAGTGCGAGATTTGAAGTAATAAAATGCTATAAGTTTTTGAATTACGTGGTTATAACGGGTTAGAAATATTTTGAGTGGGGCCGAACCCCTTAGTTGAGATTTCGAATTGGTATCATTACGGCTGTTTTTTTACCCTCATACTTAGTTACAAATGAATATCCTCATACTTAGTTACAACTTAACCTTAGTTTAATCAAGTAAGTAAAATACATAAGGACACGCTATGAAACAAACAGTTCCAGAACTGAACATCGAAAAATTTGCAAACCGTAAAACTAGCTCCATTGCACACCGGTAAAATTATTTCATTTCGCTGCCATCAATAATAAAACACACAGACAGAAAACAACAATAAACAGTTCACCGTTGCCAAAATATTGCAATACCGAGTATCCCGGGACCGAAACAACTCTCGGTACCAACTACAACTTTATAATTCAGCGAGCGCAGTGTTTGTCCGCCCCGCTGCAGCGCTTTGTCAGAGCGCCGTCTAGCGAGAGACAGCGCTGCGGCGCCATACGGGTCAGGCTCCATTTACTCGTAGTTTCGGATCAAAGGCTCACTGTCCTTGTTGACAAAGGACCAAATTAGATTCATATTTATTACTTCAGTGCCAAGCTTGTTGTTAATATTGACCGGACTGGCATTAATATGGATTTATTTTAATTAAAATGGAAATTCTTATTCTTAAAATAATCGCCTTGTACTTTCATGTTAAACACAAAGAATAATTATGATTTATAAAACGATTTACAAATCTTAACTATTCAAATAACTTTTGTAATTAAAATGAGTCGGCGATAGAGAATAGAACGTTTTAGTTATGGAAAATGTATAGAGCGTTTATGAATATGAAAATAGGTCTTTTGCTGAGATAGAAACACTATAATTCTAGTGTTAATAGCTTAAAACGATGTTGACCTAGTGCTGACCCCCCAGTTTGGGTCCTTACAGAATAGGGGAAGAGCAGGAGGATTTTAGGTTTATCTAACATAAAAACCGGTTATTTCAGATAACGTTTTATGTATCCGAAATAATGAAATTAATAATATTAACCTAACACTTGAAAAAATAAATAATATGATAAATATTTTTATCTAAATACTATAACTTGATAGAGCTTTTGTATCGTAACAATATTTAGATAAAAAAGTATTTTTCATATTAATTAATTTTAGCATTAATAGTTCTCATCTGTTTCAATAATTAAGTCAGTCTACAGTACAGCAAAATCCACTCCGCATTTGTAACTGTCCGCTACGTAATCTACTACACCACTGTAGCAAGCGTAGCAGTGCTACGCCGCTACGCCGTAGCACCCCATTACTTTTAACACTTCCTATTTTATTTAACACTACGGATCTTCCGTTATCTGCGCCTATCAATCCCAGTCGATCTCCGCTCAGCATCCCTCATTGTTCCGGCGATATATCAGGATGTTATCTGTTAGATAAATGATGTTTTTATATCAGCTGTAGCCGCCAGTGTATCCAGCCGCGTTGTCTTATGCGCCTAATACCACCATCGATTTGCAGATTTTAGAGTTAAGGTCAGGTTAGTACAAGGAGAAAATGAAATCTAGAAGTAAATATTGACAACGTTAAGAGCCCTACAGTTGTGTCTTTGATACGTCATCAACACAAACTAAATTACGTGAATGCGTCCATAATTTGCACGGTTTTTACGACCTCACAAAATATTGAAATTCCTTTATTTTTTCTTTAGTTTAATGTTAATATTTTATATACATAAAGCTTGCGGAATGAATTCTCTAAATGATAGAAATTTATTTTTTTTGGTTAATTGTCGGGTTAATATGCTGTCACATCAAAAACCAATAAAAATTTATCTAGATTAGTTTACTAAAAATCTGTAATATTTACACATCACCAAAACCTTAACACGCAATTGCGCAACGAACGACCAATTAAAACGATATACTTCACAAGGTATCTATAAAAGTACCTACTCCCATGAACATGTACCTATGCTCGGCTCAGTAGGTGATAGTCGATTAAACAGCAGATTTAGTTCAAATGCTGTAAACAGGCCCCCTATGCCCCGGGCCCCGTGCAGCAATAGAGGTACATAACAGATCGGCGCAGGAACTACATACCCCACATTTCGTTCATGTTAATGAGTTTATTCTCTTGTATATTTAGGGAATCTTGTCGTGAGATATATGCCTATGTTTATGTTGTAGATATACTAAGTATGTAATAGAATATAAGACCAATATTAGTGGCCTAAGTACAAACGATAGGTAACAATAAAATATCAAATTATTTTAACCATTTTTTTTTATTTGAAATGGGTTTGCTCTTGACTCTAATCCAGGTCAGAGGTGACAAAGATAAAGTCGACGACGGAGTGAGCTTACCCAGAAGAAGCTTGTTCACTCTCACTTTTAAGAGAATCGGGTTGTATGCGCTCGGAAACACAGACGCGGGTAGAGAGTTCCACTCTTATGCTGTGCGCATTATAAAGAATATTTGAAAACGCTTAGTGCGATTTGGTGGAATAGCAACTAGGCAAGGATGATAAGTTCCACTGCGTCAAGATGTCCGAAGGTAGAAGGGGTCCGGTGGAATGAGGTCGTGGAGTTCTTGGACACACTCACCGAAGTACAATCTGTAGAAGACCGACAAGCAGGCAACCTTCCGGCGATGAGCCAAGCTGTGAAGCTTAGCATCCACCAGTTTTACGTCGCCAATGAGTCTCTTAGTTCTGCGCCCCACCGAGTCAAGCGCGGCAAGTTAGCTGAACGATCCCAAAGGTGGCTGCAATACTCCATACAGGATCGGACTTGCGCTTTGTATAGAGTTAAAAGCTGTCCAGGCGTAAAGTATCGCTTCACCCTATTTAGGGTGCTCAGATTCTTGGCCGCAGTTTGGGCTTTGTACTCGATGGTGGCGCCGAAGTTGAGATTAGATGTCAACTCCATACCTAGGAGCTCGAGCCGATCAGTTACAGGAACAAATGTACCCCGAAAAGTAGGAGTCTGGTCGAAACGACTCCTTATAAACTTTGTTATCTAAGAAAATGGCCATGAAATTCATAATACTTATATTTTATATGGCACCACATACGGTATTAATTACTAAGCCCAGATCAAATAATCAAACACTTTATCGCTTTTTTATCGAAACCAAAAAGATTGCTAAAATGATTCTTATAACGAGTGTAAAAAGACGCATAACGAAGCCAAGAGTCACTTGTATTCCCCGTCACTGTATTTATTTTGTATTGGACTTTATTTGGAAAACTTCTGGTTGCGAAGATACTGAAGATATTTTTTTTCTTTCTTTTTTAAAACAATTGACTTACTTATTTTTGAATTCCCCCACAACTCCTGTAACACTGTACGCAACCACAAGCACATGATTTTACGTGATTTACATTGCGCGCTGAAGTAAACAGCGACACCAAATATATAAGTCGTTTCCCAGTTGGTGTTTTTACTCAATACTACTTGGTTTGTTGTAGGTACTGAGTGCGTAGACAACGGCTATGTAATGGGTCATTTGACACCCCGTATTCTAAACTTCTCCAACTTTTATACATAATATATGGAGTACCTACATTTCCAAGTTGTGTTTGCATGGCCGTCAGCCCTAGTGTCACGACAACGCCGACACTGGCGACACTGTTTGCTCGATATGTTCTCGATCGCAACCATTCGTCTTTCCTCTGTCGCTGTATTTATCATTGGACTGCGATTTGAGTTCACGTCGCTTAGATTTTTAGTATTTTCCTTGTAGAGGGAAAATTTTTGTGTTATTTTTCTTACCATGTAGTTGAAAATGAGGGGCTATGAATTAATAAGCTATTATGTGACAGTAGATTACGTATACAGAGGAACTTATCTACTACTTACCTGTTATGAATTTACGCAGCAGTCTTTAGAAATGTTTGCTTATATAAAAATGGTTCAAGCAAGTCAGATCGCATTGTCAAAATGTGTTCATTATAACTTAAGCTTTATGCAGCGCTAGACAACCCCATGACACACTAATAATACAATAGAAATCCTGCCTGTACACCGTCCCCATTACTTGCATGACAGTAACCTCACAAGTAGCTAATTATCGTACCTGTATTATAATTGTAACTGAATTCGCGCTGTCTAATGGGAATTGAGTGTTTAATATGTTTACAAACTCCCCGAGGCCGCGAGGGCTGAGTCAATCGCTCCTCATGTATAATTAATTATTTTATATCACTGCGAGTATTTACAATATATTGCTTTGTAAATAGTTAATTGAATAGCTATACAAACTCAAATATTGTTATTTAGGGCGATGTTCCAGTAGCGTTTTCTTTGCTATAAATCGTCATTATTGTAGGTCAAGTACCTAATTTATTATCTAGTATACTGAAAAGTAAGAAAGTCAAAGCTCGCATTTGAAGGCAAATTTGAAAGCACAGGTAACCTAGTCTTTATTCATTAATTAAACATAGCAATGCATTGTTCACGTTACAAAGCAGTAGAGCTATTTAATAAGTTACCTACGGATTTGAAAACTTTGGTCTATAACACAAACTTATTTAAGGCTAAGCTGAAAGCCTTCCTATTAGAAAAATGTTTATATTCTGTATCCGATTTGATGTTGAATGATTCCAGATACTATGTGTATGAATTATTTGATATGATCTTGACATTTAATTTATTTGACATTTGATTTAGTTGGCATTTATTTTAATTGACATTTGTTTTAATTAACATTTAATTTGATTTACATTTAATTTTACTTTTTGTTTGCATTTAATTAATTTTGACTGATATTTAATTTACGCAACATGGAATAGACATGGTTGTTTTTGAGGATATGTGGTTGGATAATTATGTAAATGGGGATTTAATTGACATTTAATTTATATATATTTGGCATTTAATTTTCAGTTAATTATTTAGTTGACATTTAACTTATATTTGATTGACATTTAATTTACATCTAACTGTCATTTAATTTACATTTAGTTCTCATTAAGTTTACCTAACATGGAACGGATATGGTTGTGTTTGAGCTTTTTATGGTTGGATATATAAACAGTAATTTAATTGACATTTAATTCTCAGGTGACTTAAGTAAAATGGAATAGATGGTTGTTTTTGTGCTTTTTATGGTTTGACCTGTAAACGGTCTTTAATTGATGACATAGTAATATATATTTTTTTATTTTATATTTCATTATTATTGCTTCTGCTAAGATTGGAAATGTAATTATTTTGTAAAATTCGAACACAATGTATATATTGTTTGATGAATAAATAAATGAAATGAATTCGAGATTTAAATAAAACGTCATTATAAATCTGTACGGTGAAAAACTGTAAATAATTCGCATTAATTTAAAAATCCAGTTAAAAATGAATCTAAAGCTACGTAACTCCACGCGACCTCCATCGTATATAAAATCAACACAAAACAAAAGACAAGCGGCACTCGTACTCTCGTATGATTATAACGAAGAAACTTGTGAACAAGTCGCGATGACGAGTAATTACCGAGTACGTTTGAGCTTCAACAAATAGGGGCGGTACGCAATGCGTCACTCCGCGGGCCCTAATTGAATATGTTATGTGTACAGGGTTGCCACCGTCTGGAAATTAGTCAACTGAAAATTTGGTCTTTTAGTCCGTGATGATAAACAACCGAATGGCAGTTTCTTTTTTGTCAGCCCCATGATTTTTTTTTAAACTATTCAATATAAATTTATAAATAAGCTTAGCTTTATTGCTTGCAGGGTACGCCAGAATACATTGACATTTACCTAAATCTAATTCATTTAATTTTATTTTATTACAAAAATTTGCTTTTCAAAATTATTGCGAATAAAATCTATTTTACAACTGACAACTTCTGGTTTATCACAAACAATACAGTTAAGTGGATAGGATTTCTTCATTAAAAAGGTTTTTTTTTTTAATGGTACATGTTCAGATCGTATTCTAAAACCAATTTTAAGTAATTGTATACCTAGTTTAACATCGACAAACCACGGTGTCCGAGGAGGCTCACATTGCATAGTTTTGTACCATATTACTTTTTCTCGAGATGTAATATTAAAATGTTCTTACCATTTTTGTTGCCTTAGTGTCTTGTACCGTGAAATATATTCTGAGTAATCAGAAAGTAATGTACAAGATCGTTTAGCCAAAACGTCAGGCTCCTCATTACCTCTCAAGCCAACATCTGAAGGGATCCACTGCAATCTCAAAGTGACATCATTAGGCATGGTATAAATTTTATCAAGAACTAGCTTCTGTCCGCGACTTCGTCCGCGTAAATTTTTTTTGTTTCCCCGACCCACCCCGTCGCAACGTGTCGCCGGCCTGCGCTATTACTTCGTTTTCGCTTGGCGAAAACTTCAGACTTTTTTTCTTTTTGCTCAACTCCTAAGGGTCTTAGCGTCACGTTTAATAGAATATAGCCTTCTTCAAGAACTGGGCTATCAAACGCAAAAATATTTTTATATATGCGACCAATACTTCCAGAGATTTAGAGCTTTCAAACCGTGTTTCAAACAAACAAACTCTTCAGCTTTATTATTAGTATTATTTTAAAACTATGGAATCTCCTAAGATATACATTGAAATCAAATGATGTCAGAAGCAATTTTGTTCAAAATTAAATACATGTGATGAATAACGTATTTATTTGGATAAGGATTAATACCATGTTTATAAAAACACGTTCGCAAATAATGCATTATTTTAGAACAAATTTGGTTAGCATAAAAGAGGTTATAGTGAGCTAACCTTAAAAGATAGACATATGCTGTTGCCGACTTTTTTTTAAAGCTTTTAAAGGGGAACAATTCTGTCATATATGATTTTTGCGAAACTTTAACCGTTTACGCAGCGCACGCAGCGGAAGCTCTCAATAGGAAAAAAATCCCCCGATTTTGAAACATTCTTCATTGGTGCTCCGCTCCTATTGGATTTAGCGTGATGATATATAGCCTATAGCCTTCCTCGATGAATGGGCTATCTAACACTGAAAGAATTTTTGAAATCGGACCAGTAGTTCCTGAGATTAGCGCGTTCAAACAAACAAACAAACTCTTCAGCTTTATAATATTAGTATAGATAAGTTAACGCTGTCCCTTTGCAACCAGGCGGGGTGAGCTATGTGTTCTAAAGCGCTTTTGCTATCCGAAAAAATTACAACATTTTTATATTTTAAACACCTATTTTTTAAAGAAGATTATGGCCTTTGAGTTCGCATATAGCTCGGCGCACATAATGTTTACTTCAAAAGAAATTTTAAATCTCTGGGCTTACTCCTAAATTGTTACCAACATGGCGGCACCAATACCATCCTTAGTCTTAGAACCATTTTTTGCCATCCTGCATATTTAATTCATCTAGTATATTATTAAACAGTAAACTATAATTATGCAAAACTTTGAACGCTTTTACACAATTCAAATTGGTTAAAGTTACTTCACTCATTTTTATTTTAGAAGTCCATATATCCAAATTAAACATCACTAGAGGGGAAGATTCAAATACTTCCTCGTATTTAATCTCTGTGTATACAAAAGGTAATTCTAGGCTTTTTCTTTTGCCAGTTTCTATAATTACATATGGTTTGGAGTTCTAACAAAATTATGGCGGGATTATTCGAAAAAGAGCGAGCTTTAAAACAATATTTATAGCCAATATATTGCCTTCTCAAAAACAATGGGGGTATGAAGATCTTACACTCCATAATGTGTATAGGAATTGTTTTTATAAATCCGCCAATAATTGTAAGAGCATGATTTTGGAGCAAGTTTAACTTTAAAATGTGACTTTCGGCACTATTGTCATATAAACAAGATGCGCTATCTATCCTGCTATGTTTATATGTTTTAGGTGTATCAAGTAGGTCCAGCCAGTATCCTCCATTTTTTTTTTGTGTTTTTGCATGTAGTTAATTTATATGTTTATGGAAAAGCAATTTAGTGTCCAACCACGTACCCAGATATTTGTAATCTCAAACTCAAACTCAAATAATTTATTTTAATTAAACCATTAACAGGCACTTTTGAATTGTCAAAATTAACTAGTCGGTCAGTTAGTCAGAAAGTTGAAGCTAGTTGTCCATTCCAAAACTTAGATCTCTTGGAGAAGAACGGGCAAGAAACTCCAAGGACACTCTTTTAAATCAAGATATTACAAAATCCTGAGTACATTATTCTTGTTGCTTCTATATGTGAGAACAATGTTATGAAGAAACAATTCGAAATAGGTATAAGATTAAAAAGAAGCCCTGGCAGCTAAGAGATGAATTCTCAACTATCTCTCGAGTACCCTCTGCTGTAGTGTCTAGTTCTTTCGTATTTGGTGGCAAATGAAATACAATTTCTCAAAGTCAAATATTTTATTTTAAATAGGCCATTAAAAGGCACCTTTGAACGTCAAAATTTACAAGAGACTAGAGTTGACGCTAGGTGCCTGTTTTAAATTAATCTTTTAAATTGTTCTACAATATTTTGCATTCATAGATTAAATCTGAAGACGAAGTAAATAAAACAAAATTACTCTATTACAATAGGTACAACGAAATAAAAGTAATAACATAAATTAATATACATGATGCTCACTTAATTATAAATATACGTTCTTCTCCATAGGTACCTACTACGCTTTGGAATGGGCATCTAGCTTCATTTTTTCTTGACTGACCGACTTCTTGACAATTCAAAAGTGCCTGTAAATGGTTTAATTGAAATAAATGCTTTGAGTTTGAGTTTGAGTTTGAGTTTGCAACCGTAGAAAATTTTTTCTAACATTTTGAAAAATAATCAATATAAGGTGCTTACAGAATGTAGAATTGATAGCATAAAGATTATAAATTATCTTATTAAATTAGCAATCAGTTTGATTTTGTCTAAACTCGAGATTGTCAATGGAGAAGGACCAGTCTGCTTCTTAAAAGTGTAATTGTGCTACCAGAAATACCTTTGTTGTAGTTTGAACCCCTGATCTGCTGAAAATAACTATACAAACCATACTTATGTACCATTTCATGATTTACACAATGCACATCAGACCTTTTTCAGAAATAATATGTCTATGGATGGTCCATCCCAACATAAATACTGTTTACACTGTTCCTCGTTGCCTTACTCCTTCCTTGCTCACTTTTACAGCATAGAAACTTAAAAAAAGTCTTTTTAAAAAGGGAAATTGTGTTATTAATGTAGCCTGCTTTGCCAACCCTAGGAGACCCTGTTGCGGGCTTATTGTAGAGGAAGCTTTAAAACTACTTCGGTAAGTAATAACGCGGCGTGAGTGGAGCAACTTGCAGCACGAACTTTGTGACGTTCGTGTTGTTGCCGCTTGTTGATAGGCGCCGCCGGGAGAATACTGATGAGGAAGTACATGCTCGGGAACACGTGATCGTGACAACTATATGTATATTCTGGTCCTAGATTATTGAGCCTTTGATACGAAAAGATAGAGATACAGATATTTTCCACGTACTATTGCAACATCTCATTTGTGGCATTTATGATGTAAGGTTTATAATACAGGAACCTACGTACCTATAGGCGTCGAGCTTTTGTGTGTGGTGGTAAGTTCGAATCCTATTCCTTGTACTGTTTACAAATATTATGGAATACAAAGTTATAAGAACTGTGTTTTGGCTGTTAATTACCATTTGATAAAAGGGACGTAAGGCGTAGGGTTTCATCCATGATATAATCTTTAGAGTTAAGATTCGTGAGCACATTCGCAAGAAGCTGGCAGTATTATCACAGCGCTAATGTTCTCTTATTATTTGTTTTATTTCATTTTAGTATATTCATGTATTTATTTATATCTATTTGTGCTTATATTTATATTTAATTAGGTAAATATTATATTTTTATTGTTTTAGTTGGTTTAGGCGTATCTTTATATTTAAAATATTCCTCAATCATCATCACCCAAAAGTTGACTGGTAGAAAATGTCTGTGGCATTAAATCCGCTTCTGTACACGTATGTGCTTGAAGTATTTATATAAATAAATACTTAAATAAATATAGGTATTATTGTTCCTACTAGTAGATTTATATTGTATTTCTGCATACAACAATTTTGTGATCATCGGATAGAACAAATAGCATTCAGAAACAATTTACTTAATAAATCTCTGCTACGAATTTCGCAGTTCGATAATCGAGCTAACCCATCAAAACTAAAGAAGTACGATAAAGAAAGCTTTATTTTATGAAACAGTTTCAAAGTGTTGATTAAATTATTTATGAGCGCCGTCCGCTGCTAAGTGAAGGTCCTTTATTAAAACGGGCTGAAGTTTAGCATATCTACTGATGAATTAGTGTTTCAAGAGATGAATAGGTAACTAACGCGCTGACTGCTAATGTGCTCAAACTACGAACAAGGCACGAAAATGAACAGTTTAAGAAAACTATCAAAATATTTTCGTACCTAAAGAATTAATTGTTATACAACTTATTTTACATAAAACGTTAGTAACTTCATAAGCTAATTTCATAAAAAATTTACTATACGTTTTACCGGGCTGCATTCAAGGTTTTACTATTTTATAATAAGCCGGAATCCATTTCTTAAGTACGGCAGAGTTCTATTTTACGTGAATGACGCGTCAAATTTCTGTCTAACGACCGCAACCGTGTGAAATCACATAAATATATACGACTTTCTACGTATTTTTGCACCAAAAGCAGTTACGATACGATCTCTCGATCTCTGACGCAGCGATAACAAACTAACAACAATATTTCAATCAAGCTCATCTCACAAAGTGGACAAACACATCCATTCTGGACCTTTCTGAAGCCTCGAGAAATATCATAAATATTTGAGCACAAACACGGCGGTACATCGCCATAGATCAAAGGGCTGTGTGCCAATACATTGCTGGTACCGCTGACCTTTGTCTCGCTCACTCAAATATTTATGAATAAAGAGCTTTCTCGTGCGAAGTCGAGCTGTAATCAAGAACGACGCACTATAGCCGAGTGAGTTTTGTGAGAATTGTCGTAACTTCGGGAAAGGTTGACTACTCACGTATGGAATATATTGTGTGGCAGTGATTGGCGAATAAAGCAAATGGAAAAAGGACTAATTTTGTGTGAGTTGTTTAGATAACAATTTTGCAAACAGAGAAAACAATGAACGGTTAAATATTAAATTTATCGTTTTCGGTTAAATATATAATAATAGGCATATAATTAGATAATTTTGCCCCAAACTTCAACTTCCCATCATGTCTTTACAATAGCCAGATTCGTCGTACTGTCGTCTACCGAAGCACAAACACTCAACAATAACACCTGTCTGGTTCAGTTGAGCCGAATAGGAAGTCGTCGGTGATGTCAGTGTCACGGAATACATAGTTGTAGAAGGCCAGCTCCATACGACTGAAAACGCTAGCACACTTAACAACTTTTCACGAACAACAAGTGCAAGTGCACTGGCGACTGGTGTTCTGCTCTGATTTCCGACGTTTCCGCCTCTGTGTGCGCGTATTTTCGTTCGTTGTATGGAGTCGGTCTTCTGAACCTATCTACTCTGTGGCAGTGTGCTCAACTGCCAGGGGACTCGACGTGATTGCTCGGTAAATGAGTCACGGGCTAATTAGTCGGTCGGCATTAAATTGTCGTGAGCCGTATGATGGTATGAGGATCAACCTCGTTTCAGATTGTCTAAAGTAAAAACTTCTTTTATGGGTTATTGTGTAGAGTGTTATAATAAAATACCACTCGATATTCTTCAACTAAATGAGAAGAAATTTAAAACATGCATTAAACGCACACTATGTAGACAAGCATACTATAAGTTGGATGATTATATCGTAGATAAAAATGCTTGGCTAAATGCTGGTCCTGCTCCACAGACACTTGGGCTCACTAGTTAAAATTTCAATATTAATTTGGAAGACATGCTTCCCTTTTTTTTCTTTTCTTTCTTTTTTTTTTTTTTAAGTGTTTCTGACATTCGAATTTAATGTGTATTTTTAATTCAATCAAGTTTTAATTGTTACTTTAATATCTTATACCTCTTTCTAGTAAAATTTTATTCATCTCATAAATAAATTGGTAACGATAGTTTTGTATAATTTAGAAGCATTTTTTTTTTTTTTTTTAATTTTGTAAATGTAAGAACCATGGATCCGTTCATTATAATTTTTTTATATTGACTTGAAAGAGCATGGCAGTTGAGAATGTGTCATGCTCACTTAAATGTCTCACTGATGGTGGCGCGTGTGTTGGATCATTCGGTTCCCTTCAAAATGGTTGAGCTGGATGGTGCTGATCCATGCGTCATGTTCGTGAACGGGCGCTGTCAGTTGAGACTGGTCATCTCTTAGCTGCCAGGGCTTCTTTTTAATCTTATAACTATCTTGAATTGTTTCTTCATAACATTGTTCTCACATATAGAAGCAACAAGAATACTGTACTCAGGATTTTGTAATATCTTAATTTAAAAGAGTGTCCTTGGAGTTTCTTGCCCGTTCTTCTCCAAGAGATCTACGTTTTGGAATGGGCAACTAGCTTCAACTTTCTGACTAACTGACCGACTAGTTAATTTTGACAATTCAAAAGTGCCTGGAAATGGTTTAATTGAAATAAATGCTTTGAGTTTGAGTTTGAGTTTGAGGAACAAGTTATTGTGCCGTTGTGTTTTGTTGCTATTGTCTGTTTGATGAGTTCGGGAAGTACGCGCTGTTATAGTATTGAGTTGAGTTTATATATTGTTAGTAGGGTACCGTTCCTTGGATCCTTCGTGGATGAATCTCATGTGAGAAAATGTTATTTGGGATGCGCATTTTGTGAATCAAATATAATGTCATTGTAGCTTTCAGAAAATTTTAAAATGGATGAAACTCTATTCTTTATTTTAAAATTTATTTTATTCCTTCATAATGAATCCTGTCGCCATGGAGCGGCGCGCATCTCTGGTTACATTGTCAGCATGTGTAACGTTACAGCAGATAAACTTTAATTAAATGTCAGTGTGATGAGCGGCGGTTAATCAATGCGTCGTTACAGCGTGGCCGCCGCCTGCAGGCAGTATCTTATACGGTTTATGTTGAATTCACTTCGGCTGAATTTGCAAGCAGTATGCAAGCTAATGATAACAACAAATACATGATTGTGAGATATTTATTTTTAAAACAAAAGCGTGGTTTAGTAGAATCAATGCAATCACGCATTGGTTCTATTACAAAAACGCTTGCAACCCACTTGAATTTCCAATCAGACTGAAGTGCCTTCCTTCTCAATTCGCAAACGGTAAGCATTCTCAAGTAAAGGATTGTTATTTACCTACTCCTCTGCTTATTTCAGGTACAGTCGAGTTCATTAATATATTGGCAGTGACAAAGTTTCAAAATATTATAAGCGTTAAAATGATGATCATTTTAACGCTTTTATTATTTTGAACTTTTAAATGTATGTTAACATTTTATTTATGTCTAAGTTTGTATAGAACTATATGATCATTTTAACGCTTATAATATTTTGAATCTTTGTCACTGCCAATATATTAATGAACTCGACTGTACAACAAGATACGTCTGTTCAATTTTAAACATCTTTCGCCCACGAATTCTCTTGGTTTCTCTGCTGTCCCAAAGGATGCATTCACTCCTGGCGTCACTCCTCCAATCTCCATGTAAATTCTCACCCGAATGCATTTAAATTATATGTTTTAAACATCGTCTGCTTGATGTCTCAAAGACTGGACTCAGAAAGTCACATGGGTACCCACGATCTGAGGTATAAGAAGTGGCTATAAACCTATACATCTTCGAGTGTTACGTCGTGGCCATCGTAAACCAGACAGTGTGTATCCTCGTGCGCTATATATTTTTATTTGCTCGCTCCGTATGCGGGACAAAGTAAACACAAGCTCAACTAGAATTCAACGCTTGACCACGGACAGAATTAAGTTTGTGGGACACTATATCCCGGCTGCTTTGGCGTAATCCCAGCGGTGGGCAACCGGCCCCACGTTGGAAAACTAACTCCGCCTGAGCTTACCTAGATTAGAAACAATCCGGCTAGTAAACAAGCCTCCGTTATGGCAGCTCCGAGAAAACTCTACACTTTAAGTAGTTTCAGCGAAATAAAAAGACCAACACAATCTTGTTTGAAGGCTTTCATGCTTAAATAATGTGTTTGTGACGTCATACTGCGCCAATCTGGGCTACTGAAAAGTTGATGTGCAGCCAGGTAGGAGGTTCAGGTGTAGCGTTTTTAATAGAACAGTTGCAGAACATTCATTTTTCGCTGTAGGCTTATCTCCTGTATGGACATCACTTCTGACTCTCCAGTCGATCACACAGTGTATATGTAGCATCCTTTTTTTTTCTATTCCATAATTGCGTGTCTTGCGTTACCTTTTGCTATTTGAATAAAAAGCTTCCCAATTGTAGAATACGTACTATTCTCGAATATCCCTAAGATATTCCCTAAATCGGTCCGTGGATGTCCCATATCAGGCCGCGTATTTATCCCATCTTCCACCATAAAGTTGTTGACCCACGCAATAGAGAGGTCAACGGCTGATAAAGACTTGGTCCCTTCCGCCGGATATGACGTCACTCACATGAAGATGTTCTTGTAAATTACACAAGGAACTGACTATCCGATCTAAGACAATCTAAGAAGTCATCTAAATCTGATGTCAGATCTCATGACATAATAATTATGTACTCGGTGAAGGTCATTTTAAGATAAGATAAGACATTTATTTGTAGATATGATATTTTCTTGATAAGACATTCAATAGCAATACTTTTAGAAAGGTATTGTGTTTTATTGACTCGGTTATAATGATTTAACAAAACATCGAGATTTCTTGAATATATTATGTAAATATAATATTAATGTATTATTTCCGGAATAAATTCTCTAAATGATGGTTAAAACTATATCAAAATCCGTTGCAAAATTTTGAACATTGAGTCAATGCTTTGAGTCTGAGAACAACAACGCGGTCACACAGATAGACACGAACATTAACTTACAGAGACAACATCAAAATAGCAATACTACTACAATGTGATGAAAGCCAGTTAGGCATCATCGATAACGCTGATCAACTTGCGTCTGATCTAGAACTTAAGGCAAGACATATCGATATTTATTCATTAAAATTAATTTACTGCTCCACTACATTAGATCAATAATATTGTAACTTGAAACGAATTATGTTTGTGAATTCATTCATTGTTGTTACAGAAATTACAGATATAATGAATCTATTAAATAAATCATCATCATTTCATTTTTATTTGTAACTAGCTGCGCCCCGCGGTTTCATACGCGTAAGTTTCGATCCCGTAGGAATATCGGCATGAAAAGCATCCTATGTTTTAATCCTGGTTATAAAGTATCTGCGTGCCAAATTTCATCCAAATCCGTTCAGTTGTTTTTGCGTGAAAGAGTAACAAACATCCATCCATCCTCACAAACTTTCGCATTTATAATATTAGTAGGATAGTAGGATTATAGTAGGATACGATAGGAAGTAGGATAGTAGGAAGTAGGATACTTTACTTGTAAAAAATTTAAATTATTATTACGTCTGTATTGTTTCAATATTACAATATGTTTAATCGATGTTGACGCGTGCGTCGCTGGATGTTATTTTATGTAACCCTTCGTCCGTCGCATGTCGGGACTGATGTGTTTCAACGGATAATGGTTCGTAAATCCTCCTCGGAAGCTTAATTAAATCATTACGCCCCATTTCCCGAGTAGGATGAGCAGGGATGTGAGTGGTTTTAGCGTAAAGCGAGGGATATTGTTTTAAAACATTATTGTGTGAAAATATTTTTGGGTTGGTCGGGGTGAAGTTGGTTTTGATCGACATCCAAAATTTCGACATGCTCTTTGTGTCCTGATTCTGTTGTTGCGGCGGTTTACTTTAAAAAGTCCTCTACTGCGTTTTGTAATAAAATATCAGGAGCATGTACAAAGAATAGAAACACTAATATTGTGCTGAAGCAGTGAAGGCTCTTCCGTATCTGATGTTATTAGCTGAAAAATGTATCTCTTATCTAGCGGTATGGTTGCATAGAAGACATTTGTGCTTTTCAAAATTCTTAGTATATCATCACTTTGTAATTGAGCCCTCTGAAGTTATATATTTTTGATTGCCCTGAGGAAGCAATCTTTAACCATAGCTGTTTCCCTAGAATGCAAAACATCTAACTCGTCACTTTCAGTTTAGCACAAATAAACAAAACATCAATCAAACAATTAGTTAAACAAATACAAAACAAGGAACACGGCAACATGATCACGGGCATAAAGCAATCAGTAATTAAAAGTTGGAAGATTCATCCCATTCTATTAACATCATAATGGAACGCCGGGAACCTATTAAAAACATAAAGTTTTCACTAATTAACTTGGTGCGAGAAGGGGTGACCGGGGGTGACGCGAGGTGAAGGTGGGGGGAGGGGTGTAAACTCGTAAGCTGAATTGTATCAACATTAATTCATATTCCGTAATTCGTTTCATTGTTATTATAATTGAACTGGATTCTGTGATAAACAGTCTTTGATTGAGTTGCAAAATGTTGGCTGCTGTTGGTGGAGAGATAATTATGATTTATACCAGAATGGGTTTGCTATGATTTACATATCAGCTTGTGATTGCCCATAGGCATATGGGTTATCATAAAAATACAAGGCAGCAAACAGGATGGTGGATTTATAACATAGTTATTATTATTTAAAGAAGTTATCACAGAGTCGTCTACACAATATGCTGATATTATAATATTAATTCCGCCTAAATATTAATTATTTAAATTCATAAATAAATACAAGATCCTATTCAATCGTTTTCGTTGTATTTACGTAGTGAAGGACTATAATGTACTTACAAAGTGAGGTAATGTAATTAGCTTCTGTTATACAAAGTTTTGAGACAGAGATAATTCTGAGAAAACCTGAAGGTTTAGTCAACAACTTATAAGTCGCTTGTCGCCTCTTTACCTGTTAATACTTTACACGAGGAGCTAAAACTAATACATCCTACTAATATTATAAATGCGAAAGTTTGTGAGGATGGATGTTTGTTATTTTTTCAAAACTTCTGAACGGATTTTGATGAAACTTTACAGTAATATAGTTTATACATCAGAATAACACACAGGATACTTTTTATCCCGATATTCCCACGGGATCAAAACTTACGCGGGTGAAACCGCGGGGCGCAGCTAGTACCTAATATTTTCGTGATTCGTCTGGTCTTGTGTCTCGGACTATTAGCACTAACTACAGAACGATATGTTTTGCTCATTCAAGATGTCTCAAGGACTCTGTTCTTCAAATGAAGTGGCACAACTTAGGTAGCTACTTACTCGAAAATATTATAAGCTGTGATTGAAAGGTCGTTAGTCAGCAGGCAGGCAGGGTTGAAGGGGAACTGACTGCCTAAAGACTACCTAAAGAAGGCTGAGCATCATGATCTTCTAAAAGTCGATTGCTGACCATATTCCACTCCGATGATGACAAAGGAACGGTTAAGTTGAATATCCTACTAATCCTACTATCCTACTTCCTACTATCCTACTAATATTATAAATGCGAAAGTTTGTGAGGATGGATGGATGGATGTTTGTTACTCTTTCACGCAAAAACTACTGAACGGATTTTGATGAAACTGTACAGTAATATAGCTTATACATCAGAATAACACATAGGATACTTTTTATCCCGATATTCCTACGGGATCGAAACTTACGCGGGTGAAACCGCGGGGCGCAGCTAGTGTCTCATAATTTAATAAATTTATTACGATTATTCAAACTCAACTCAAACTCAAACTCAAAGCATTTATTTCAATTAAACCATTTACAGGCACTTTTGAATTGTCAAGAAGTCGGTCAGTCAGAAAAAATGAAGCTAGATGCCCATTCAAAAGCGTAGTAGGTACTTAGGGAAAGGAACGGGCAAGAAACTCCATCTCCATATTCTTATCATTAGATCAGCAGGCAAAGATAATAAATGTATAATAATATGTTTTCAAAGTGCAGAAGTAACCAATTCTCGGAAATTTCATATACGTTCTTAGTTTTACTTTATAGTTTAAAACTAAAAACATAAATCTTTTCAAGTCTAACCACTTTCACAAATCCCACTGCAGTCCCAGTGGCAACACCAACACCATTAGACGGTGATGGCACCGCCTCCCCCCATCAAATACCGTGTTATTCCCCCATCGACACAAGGTCAGCTAGAGCGATGTCCCCCATTGCCCCCATTTGGCAATATTCGCGATAATATAGTCGTTACACGGATAGCTCGGTCAGAGAATAGATAGGTACAGAAGGCTGGCTCCAAACAACCAACGAAAACCGGCGCACGCACACATAGACGAGTAAGCCGATCTCAACCGAATGCCCCCGCGTCCTAACCAAAAGGCATCGTCGCGATCGTTTGAATGAAATTATGACGTATAAACGCGACTTGATTGATCGCGCGAGTATGTCATCTTATATATAAAATTCTCGTGTCACAATGTTCGTTCCCGTACTCCTCCGAAACGGCTGGACCGATTTGTATGAAATTTTGTGTACATATCGGGTAGGTCTGAGAATCGGCCAACATCTATTTTTCATACCACTTTTTTTTTTTTTTGCAAAACGACGTTTGCGGGGTCAGCTAGTATTCATATAAACGAATGCGACTATAGCTTTTGGTTAGAACTCGTCCTGTCAATCGCGTTGCAGAATGCAAACTCGCTGTAGGTAGACGCATGACTATGCTCGGTCGTTTTATGGAGCCGACCTTCTGTACTAGCTGTTCTGTCTCGGTGGTGGCGATGGACAGTGTCGGGAGACACGACATGTTGCGTGATCGACACCAACAGACAACATGTGTTACTCGTATATGTGTCTATTTAAATTAACAACTAAATTGATTTTTGAAAACTTTTTGATTGTTTCTGCAGAAAGGGAAAGCTACGATTTAATCTGTTTTTATTATACTATTAAACTAAGGGAATCGATAAAATAGAAATGATTGTTTTTGGGTGTTTATCCTCATAAGTAGCTGGTAGGGTGTCTATGGAAACTTTGAATGTACGGGGTGGTCCTCGCCGAAGAAAGAAGATACACGTGACCTCCCTATCTTCTGTGTGTTAAAAGTTATTGATGGTTTAGTTATTTTGTAAGTAGACATTATGTTACCTCATATTATGTAATTGAAACGATACTGTCTTGATATTTCAGTGTACCCACAACAACGGTGAATAGCCACAGGCCTCAACAATACCAACAACCACCAGCTTCCTTTATTAAAAACAATATTATTGGGTCCTGTGTACAGTACATAACTTATTCGTAAACTAGCCTTTCCTCTGTAAACAGGTACGGCAAACTAAACTCTAAGTAAATAGCCGTAAAGTCTTGTTTGCACTGGGGATTTAAATTGGGAAAGTTACGCCATGTAACCGCGATGCAAACTAACAAAGGGGTTCGGATAACATTTTATGGTAGTTTTAGCTTTGACTTTTGCAAACTGATTTAGGAATTAGGAAAGGGGATTGCTGGTAATCTTGGATTTATAACTTTTTCTGCGGTCCTAAAGTGTACGAAAACATTGCTGAGACTCTGGGACACCAGTCATTCAATAGTCTGAGACTACCATTGTGCAGTCTCTTTGTTTAGGAAGAGAACCCTTCAGTAGAACTTACAAGAGTATATTATTATGTTTTTTTTTTCAATCTGGCATACATAATTTTAAAGCATACTGTACTAATGATTAATAAGAAATCTTGGAACCAAAGGATTATCCTGGACTCAAAAATTATTTCTCAACCGTTTAATGCATTTGGTCAAAAACTAATTTGCGTCAAAAAAGAGTTTGTTTACAAAACTAAATGCTAGTTAAACTTAAAAACATAGTTAGAATTTCAGTAAATGCTACAAAGCTGCGATTGGAAATTGTATTCTTGAGTTAAAATCCTTAATTCCTAACACAGCTTGTTCGCTATAGTCGGTTTCAAAAGAGCAAGCATCAGTCTTTGATATACAGTGTAGCCCAAAGTTGTGCTGAGACTGAGCCAAAGAGAATGTGTAGTTTTGTTTTAGTAATATCCGCAGCGAGCAGCTGTTGTGTGCTCAGTCTTTTTGATACAGAGCGTTTCTTTAAAGAAAACTAAAAAATATGAACAGTTTAATGTTCTAGAAATGTTTATGTGTTAGTTGTTTTTATTGTTTCCTTATTCACTAGTATACCTGCGTCTAAGCTTATAAACGCTATGCTAAGGCACGAGAAGAGGTATTTTATTATGTACATTTGCAACATTTCTTGGCATTATAGGCTTCCAATTTTATGCCAAAATCTTGCCTAATATGCTTTACATTTGTCGCACAACGTGCATGCACTTGTAACTAAAAAGGAAATTTAGCTCCGCAAAGAAAACAACGGACGACTCCTATCAATAGCACAAACGCTTGTATGACAGGCTGACACAACTTCTGTATTTGAAAGCATGAGTGAGACTGACAGAACAACAGAAGATCAGACGGGGAAAACATTATTCTTTTTTTTAAAACAACGAGCGCCCAAAACGTGCGGCGGAAACGGCGAAACCGACTTTTTATTGTTCTGCTTAAACTTTGAAAAGGTCGCAATGTTTTGTTGAAAAAATACAGGCCAACAAAAGTGGTTGTAAAAAAGAAAATTATCGTGGTAACCGACCCATTGTTTGTGTAAACGTTTATGAGTTTCAGCCGTTTTCAGCGAGTTTGCAGACGGTTGCGATTCGTCTTCTTTAATGATTCAAGGTTAAAGCTGTTTCGTTGTGATATACACACATCAAATGTGTCTAGAGATCAAGTACATTTTTGACTATAAAAATAATCCAATTCATATTTACCAAATCTAGTCTTCCAGACTGGCTTCTTACTTTAATTCCAGCAGTTACAGAAATAAATAAATAATAAAATAGATGTAATATGTAAAATATTAACAAATAAAATAAAATATTTATTTTTAATCTGCGCCAGATGTAACCTCATTACTTGTCAATGGCCCCGATTCTGTTGTTCACAAACTAAACTAAATTTAAGTTCAGTGCATATTTTTCTTTCTATTTCAATATGAAAAGGACAGAAGATAGATATTAGTTTAGTCGCGTCAAATTAGATTATCCATAGACAAGTTTAGACGTGATTTATTTTATTTATTTATTTATTTAAGTACTGCCACATCACATACATTTAACATGTTTGGTAAATAGTTAGGAGCATTTTCTATGAAGTATGTGACAATAACGGCGTACATAGCACTTGCTTGCATGATTAAAAAATTGGCTACTAAAAATACGTCAATTTACGTCAGGCGCTGACTAATTTGACAGGACTAAACTAATATTTATCTTCCGTCCTTTTTATAATGAAATAGAAATAAAAAGATGCACTGAACTTAAATTTAGTTTAGTTTGTGAACAACAGAATCGGGGCCAATGCCTCTTGAGTGCTCTGGTCTGTGGTATTGCTGTGACAAGCAAAAGGTTGCACGTTCCGGCGAAAATAAATAAATACATTAAAAATAGAACGCCAAAATACAAACACAACGCCAGTCTTCTTCCTCCCAATTTCTGTGTTCACGAGCCCATTGTAAACGGGCCCTACGATTGCGGGGTGCTATAGGTGGAACTCTCAGCGGCCTTCGGGGACGCAGACCCACTTCACGTAAACGATTTCGGATGGTTTGGTCGCTTATCAGCAAGCCTGTAGAGCTGTGGAGCCTCGTAGCCAACATCATCGCGGACATGGTACGATTCCGTCGAGCAGTATTTTAGATTTATCGGTTCTGTCTGCGAGTAGTGATGTGAGATCGTCCTCCATGTCGCTCGGCCACGCTGCCCGTGATACGATAGCGTGTCCAGAGCGGCTTATGACGCTCTGTGTAGTGCCAAGAGCGACAGACACAGTACGTTCCCTGGAACCAGCTTGCAACATTCCGACGGCTCTCAGCATCTCGTCTCGTGCCAAATGATGTCGTCGCTCCATATTGTTGCAATTTAGTTTAGTTCCGATGCAGAAATTGTGATGGTTTTGTAAAAACACTATTACACATTCATAAGAATCCTGATTGAAAAAATTCTTTATTAAAATAGTGAAACTAACTAAAAAGAATCAATAACGATCCAAAAAAGTTAAAATAATAATCCTCAATTGCGGCGATACTCTAAAACGTACTTGATCCCTAGACACTTTTGATGTATGTAGTTGCTATGTGGAAAAAGTATGTGTGCTGCTTTGTTCAATGAGCAAAAATCAGTCGTCCCATACAAACTTTATTTTATTTTTTACTTGACATTCGATTTCCTAATGATATTTTGTATGCCTTTTGGCGGAACATAGCATGGATCGACATTTTATTTTTTTTATGTAACATCTGTATATTGTACCCTATGTTCACAAAATGAATAAATGAATAAAAAAAAATGAACAAAACTGCAATACCTTCTTGATCAAATGTTTTTTTATTCACGATTACGATGTTGGTTCCCGGGTAAAAGTTGTTCAGTTTGATGGTCTGTACCACACCCTTAAAAGAGTAAACTAGTCGCGAGCTCGAACTCGCTGGTGGTCATGGCCAAAAAGCACGCTGTCTCGCCTGGCTTCGTGTCCGACGGCGCTAGTATCAGTGATGAGCAGATAGACGCTAGTCTACACGAACAAAGTCTAGTTCTCACACACAGAAACACCGTTTCGAACTGATAGGCGCGTAAAAAGATTCGAAAAGTGCTTCGGAAAATCGAGTTTTATGAAAAAACCACTGCATAAATCAATTACAAATAAAGTTTATTGATCTCTTCGATAACTGAGCTTTGTTGGTACGGACTTGGTTTTGAAGATTTTACAGTTCTTTTATTACTTATTTATAAGTTACGTTAAAAATAGCAAGAAAAACGAATCTTTGTTGGCACTTTAAGTTGGCGACATCCTTTCTCAGACACCCTGTATAATTATGTTATCTACTATTCAGCTTCTCGATTGTTTAATATAGACATCGTTATGCAGGCCATTTTACACAATTTTTTTAACAAAAAACGATTGTGAATTCCACACAATTGATTTGTTAAACCTCCCTACATATACACGAAAGTCCCAGAACATTTCAACGAGAGCACTATTTCTATTCGCCTCAATTTATCTCCTCAACTGACCAAACTTGACACACTTCTCAGTCCAGTTGTCAGCTAAAACGGGGTGTCTTTGTGATTTTTCACATTCGTTCTGGGTGAAGGGCACGGGGTATTACCGGGGGCTGAAAGGGGGAAAGGGGGTGGTCAGTACAATGCGCTCGTTAGCTGTCGCCACCTTTGTCTCGACACCACCAGCTCTTTTGTGGTGACACTTACAGGGGAACTTCGTTACTGACCGTTTTCGGCGAAGTGGCGAGTTAGAGGAACTGTGGGGGGCGTTGGTGAGCTATGACGGTACTAAGTGGTTATAAAGTGTACCATATGTAGATATATCCGTTGAACGGTACCTAAATTAGTAGAAACTTGCTTGCCAAGAGCATTTACATGAACTATAGCTGTAGCAGTAAGAGAAATTTTTGGAGAATTCTTCGTTTCAAAAAATTTTAGGTATTATAGAAATATCAAAGAACCTTTATTCTCAAATATTATTAGGTATTGTTCAACACTTCAGAGCCTACAATAGGGGAAACCCGTCCAAAATCGTATACCGGGGTAAAACAGTACAGCAGGGTTACTTTTGTCAATCTTACTAATATTATAAACGGGAAAGTTTGTATGTTTGGATATTTAGATTATTTACTCAATCACGCAAAAACTTCGCGTAAAAGGAGAATCGGCAGAAATGTATAGAAGTTGGTCCTAGCACCAATAACAACCATACATAAGTCATTAGATACCTAGGTATTTTACTAAAATGCAATAACTACTATGGCGGCTCATTTCAAATCGCTGTGTGAATAAGTTATGGCGATGTTTCGTAGGACTGACCTGGACGCTAGGCACGCTCGATGGGTTTACTAGTAGTTATTTAAGACTTCCGCTATTTACGTTCTCATCAGTATTCAGGTACTCGTCATAAGGTAAGATGAACAGGACTCGTTAGGACACATTTAATGAGCCCACACTTAATGGGTTCACTAGCAGTTATTCAATAGTTCCGTTACAGTGTCCAGGTCTTTTATCTGACCAGCTCGATGGTACCATATTATTTTGTTATCATTGGAATGCATTTTGCAAATATTCAAACTAAACCTACAAGATACGATTTACTATTCAAGTATTCCGTTACCTACCGTTCAGGGACATCCTACAAAATCCACAGAGATTTGAAATGAACCGCCATAGTAGCTATTAAAGTGACTATCTAATGACATGTTTGGTTTTTTTTTGGTCGTGGGGACCATTCTGGGTGCTTACTCTTGAATTTAATTCCGATAGATCGACATTGGAATTGTGACGTTTCGTACTCTTGAGTTCGATGCTAGCGCCAAATGGTTTTTAAATTGGGTGTCTGTTTTGGGGATCTAAGTGGAATTGAGATCGGGCTTGGCGTGGGATAAACGGTACTCTTGAGTGTATTTTGACAGCTGTGTATTGCGCCAATATTGCGTTGGGATTGTTGATTGTGATTTTTCCAATAACAAATGTGTAACTTTTTAGAAATTGTTTTGCGTTTTGAAGTGGTTTTCAGTCGGTTATAAGTGTATAATACGGCACGATAAGCAGTAACATATAGTGTTTTACTTATTTCCCATAAAAAACTATTGAAATAAAGACGAGATGAGCGTCGGATGATGCGTTTCAGGGACAAAGCATTTTCTATGAATGAAAATGAATACGAATTTAAAGCAAATTATAGATTGAGCAAGGATTTTATTCCTCTTTCGTATTACATAACAACATTTATACACCCTATTTCTATACACTAAAAACTTTTTAGAACATTAACTTTTTAAAAATCGGACTTTGGCATGTTTTCATTGTGCAAAATTCTTTCTATCTCTAAAACACGTGAACCGAGTTACATAATTCAAACAGGAATATCAGTTTTAAACAATCCTCTCATTTGACACTAAAATCACGCAAATATTCTTATAAATAAAAAACCTTGTCTTCAAGTTACGTAATTATTCTATAATTTTTCTTCATACATTAAAACTCTCAAAAATTCTTCGTTAAATATTCCTATTAGATTCTAATACGAAAACTAATAATAAAAACTAGTTAGAAAGCTAGTTAGAACATGTTTTGAAATGAATGCGCTACAACCCAAAACCCTTGGCTACACGACTCTACCCCGGTCTCCCCTATATACCTAGTAGATACTTACTTCAAGATATTATACAACTTCCTATGTAATAGTTATGTAGTCCAATATCCGGGAGCATTCCAATTAACTACTACAATTAATAGCACGACGCGCATAATATTTTATTTTTTTGATTAATTTCCATATTGTTAGCAATACAGACATCGCTTTGTTAAAAAGTGAACATTAAAAAGACAAGAATTATTCTAGAAGCTTCTTTTAAATAAACGAAGCTATTATAGATCAAACGAAGTTCCCAATTTAAATTCTGACAAGAATCTCGATAATGGCCCCGATTCTGTTGTTCACAAAATAATCTAAATTTAAGTTCAGTGCATCTTTTTCTTTCTATTTCATTAAGAAAAGGACAGAAGATACATATTAGTTTAGTCCCGTCAAATTAGTCAGCGCCTGACGTAAATTGACGTATTTTTAATAGCCAATTTTTTAATCACGTCTAAACTTGTCTATGGATTATATAATTTGACAGGACTAAACTAATATTTATCTTCTGTCATTTTCATAATTAAATAGAAAGAAAAAGATGCACTGAACTTAAATTTAATTTAGTTTGTGAACAACAGAATCAGCGCCATTATGTTGTAAATGTCACTAAACTCGAGTTCGTCACGACTTTAACAGAATTCTAAGAAACTCAGGTTCTTCAAGATTTTTTTATTTGTTCTAACCGCGATAGCAAAACTAAAAGAGCTCACTTTTTAATGAAAAACCTTTGTTATTTTTACTATCAACATGATTACTTATACTAAAGCGAACTTTGAAGTAGATTCTAGGTACTTATCAATTTAATTTTTCTACTCAATTTGCTTGTTGTACATTCACGACAGAATTTAATCAAAATGTTTATTTATCAGCTCGCCTAGATCGGTACAACCCTTGAGAAACGTAAGGTTCAGCTTTTATAAATTACCTCAGTGCTAATTAGCGACAGTTTTTGATTGAATCTAACACTACCAAAATATCACTAAACCATTTATTGTAAACCCAGTTTTACCTACAAAATATATTCTCGAGATATTATGTCGTTATTAAGTTTAGATGTAGAGATTACAGCAAGGTCGGGTGCACGCGTGCTACTCGTCGCTTCCTGGGAGTGTCGCTGTCTCTCGCTTGTTGTGTCGCTTCATGTCGCGCTAGATTGATGGCGCGGCGACGCTTTGGGTTAGCGCACACGTGTCTTACCTGCCGCCGTGTAAGTGATTGTCAACGGGTAAAGAGTAGGATCCGTCTTTGTTAAACAAAAACTAAATCATCTTTCCATGTGTAAATATTTACATTTGTTACGGAAAATATGAGATACAACAGTAATACAATATTTTAGATGTTACACGACCACTATATGTTATTCAAGATAGTAATAAAGCAATTCTCTGTTATTTTTCTATAGATTCGTTCAAACTTACTGTTCTACATTCCTGAACATATGCACCACCCGAAGCATCGTTCAACTGTAGGTAAGTACTTCTTTCTTCATACAAAAAGTGTGTCTATGTGTTTGGCTACGAAACACCCAATAGCGAAAGAGTTGGCATATGTACAGGGTGGCAAGGACATCGGCGCGCAATTTGAAACCATGAATGTAGTAAGTACATGAGTTTATTCTAGATGGCCGGGAAGAAGAAATGTTTCGACTCATACCGAAAAAAAAACAGCTGTCTCATAAGAAAGTCCAATAACTACTAAAAATGCACACATGGAACAGCATTTTTTTTTAATAACCGAAGAATCTTATGTACGCAAAGACGGTTACTCAATCCACGGCCACAGGCTGCGCGTCGATGTCCTGCCTCCCTGTGTATATAGTTAGGCACAAGAACAGGTAGACAATTAATAATAACGAAAATAATCGGAGCGTCTCCTAAATCCCCACACGGTAGGTGTGCGCGGGTGTTAGGGGCGCGGTGGGCGGACGTGTATAGATGACGATATTATTTTAGTTAATTAGCGAGCTCGCCGCCTTGTCATGTATTAGTTACTGAGAATCATACGATACATATTGCTTAGATCAACAGTGTCAGCAGGGTGTTACAAGAATACAAAGGGAACTCGGATTTTGTTATTATGAATCACTTCCGACGGAAAACCATGGCTTACACATTTTAAAACTCATAAATGTGAATTGTGTATTCTTGTAAAGTAGCCACGCTGTCGAACAAACATAACAATCATTAATTTATTATATTTAAAAAAAAAATACATAAAGATTTGGTTACTAATTCCACTAGCAATCATTTACCTACAATATTTTCGTGATTTAAAGAATTCCTCGGTAAAGAACAGTGAAAATATGTGAGGTGTCTGAACTAATGTTGGAGCTGACTCAATCAATCTTATACTAGTGACAGACGACACGGCGACCGTGTTCAGAAAGTGAACCACGCGCGGCTCATAGTCAGGGAGCTGGCGCGACCACTGTGCTTGTTTGCACACCATATTTAATTTAAATATCAATACTACTTTAGTTGCAATTATAGTTCCCGTGTTTTGTGTTGTTGGTCCTGTATACCATAATAATGACATAGATTTAATCAACTTCTTTGTTTAATTTCAAGAGACCGAAGTTACTTAGTATTTTTTCCTTTACAAATATAAGGAAAAATAATGTTTTCATGAAGGGATTATTTTTGAGTCATCAGACTGAAGTGTTTTACCATTTAAAGATCCAGGTAAACCATTTATAATCGGAATAACAAGGTTTTAAACAGTTTTCCAAATCTAATGTTTTGAAAATCTTCTGAATCAATTCATGCATTGTATAAATAAACTACAAACAATAGAAATAAATAGGAAAATAAAACAGAAAGAACAGTTTCAGTTTGAGTGCGATTTAAAAAGTTAATTGAACGGAACGGTTAACTCTGAGTATTAACCGGTTCGGTCCGGTTCAAACTGCATAGTGGCCTTGCAAGCCCCGAGTCGTTGCATCGAGCTATATCGATTGGAAATACGTTGTTATACTGAAAAATATAGGAATATAACGGTTTTATAATAACTTAATACAGGAACGTCATTCATTAAAATCGTCTGAGGTCGTTAACACACAGGACACTACTCTACTAATTAAATAAAAGAATATCACTTAAAATACTCTATGCAATCTTAAGCCAAAATATAGGGGAAAAGTACTCCCCATTGATGTACAAATACCCTGTTATATATCAATGGTACCCTCTCAATTCCCTGAAGCATCGTTAGGAGGCTTTAAAATTTCCTGCTTGGAGAAGCAGCGGCGTCGACCTGTATTATAACGAAGTTACTATTAACCTTCCAGACTTGACGGTTGAAAAACGCGTTAAAAATAACGACTTAAAAACAAAATCACAAACTCAAAAACTCAAACTCAAAGCATTTATTTCAAATAAACCAATTATAGGCACTTTTGAATTGTCAAGAGGTCGGTCAGTCAGAAAGATGAAGCTAATTGCCCATTCCAAAGGGTAGTAAGTATCTGTGGAAAAGAACGGGCAAGAAACTTCACGGACACTCTTTTAACACAATGTTGTACAATTGGTCTTTAGAATGGCATATTCAGATTCCACACGTAGTGACTATTGAATTCAGTGTAGGCTAGTTCGATAAAGTTAAGAAACAGTGCGAACCTTCAAATCACATGTCGTTTCCCATCAAATAACATCAGGCGCACCTGGGTCCCCTTCACCTGCTATCCTACAACTGTACCTAGGGGGGGACACCGACTATTTAGTATATCAATATTCAAGGCTGTACCTCCATATTTAGGATAACCCTACTATTCATAACATAATACCCGGGCGACACGACGCCGACGACACAGATTTTATAAATGAGCTACGAGGGCGGAATACGAGGCGCAAACGGCGATAGTCCTTACCAAAGTTACGTAAACACGCGTTACGTTTAATTATATAATTAAATTATTACAAGGAGCGTTCGCAGCGAGCATAAATTCACGTAGTACTGCTTGAATTGTTAATATTGTATTTAAGACCGCCATTACACTAAATATTTATGGCGCCAGATTTCCGCCGTGATCACTGTCGATGTATGTGATTAATTAGTGCGTTTGTGTTTGTGTGACGTGCGTTAGAGAAATAAAATGGAATATGCTCGTTCCTCGTATGTCATTTCACAATCAAATTCACCAAATTTGAGGTAAAGAATAGAAAAACCAATCCCATGTCGTATATTCCCGAAACGAGTCCTACGCAATCAACATTGCCATTGAGTGCTTACTTGACATGACACTAGAATCAAACCGAATTATTAAAAATACGACCCGAAGCCTTCAGCGGGAACCGAATGAATTTCGAATCAGATGCAGTAAATGGCACTACAACTTACCATTACACCGTTCAGAGCATATTTACTCGGATCGGACGCCATACACAACCGCCCTTGCCGCTATTATTCCGCACATTAACACTCCATTCGCCCACTACTCTGCGGCCAATAATATGATTATTGCGTATGTGCGTGTGTGTGTGCGAATATAATGTGTGTGTCAGCTGCCGTTTCCCACGCTGTCGAGCGACGGTTGTGAAATTAATTACGGAATGTAAGTAAGCAGGTAACTCGTCATTACGATACCTTGGAATCTTTGAACATGTTTTGATTTTCTGTCGCGATTCGCGTGTGATTATGCCGTAAAGATGTTTCAGGTGTTGGTATGTTATACATACATGTCTAATTAGTACTAATTATCTTAATGTTATTTTTAAATCATTAACGTGACTCTAAGTATGTACCTATGACGTAGTATGACGATGAAGCATTATTTTAAGTGCACACGAGTCGCTCTCGGGTTGCGAAACAATTTGCTCAAAAAAGATAATGTAAAACAAAAGAAGGCGGTCTCTTAGACCACTGCTAAACAATGGGCCGGGCGGCACGGTGCGCAAGCTGCGGGTTAATTCGGGAGCGTTTCATGAAGCGCTACTATTAATACCAGAGACAATCGTCCAGCGACGCTCTGGGTAATTGCGAGAACACGTTATTTCTGTCTGTAGGAAATACAATGACTGAATTAAGCAATAGTGGTATATGGTGTCCAGTAAGACTCGATCTCCACAACTAATTTTAAAATAGTCTGGCTGTTGCTGGAAAATTGCCTGATTTGTCTTGTTGTGAGCGTGAAGTAATATTGTCACAGTCGCAGTGATGTTGTCATTATTTATTCGTGGTTTACTTACGACCTCGTTTACCAATGAGCTCAAAGACAACTTCTTAGATGCCTCAAAACAATGGCGAGGAAATTGTTGATGGAATTATTGAAGGGTCTACTTATGTCACCGTGATAGATATTATTGAGGGATCTACTTATGTCACCGTGATAGATATTGTTGAGGGGTCTACTTATACCGTGATAGATACTCTGGATATACGGTTCTGCCTGTTAACTTGTATTTTTATCACGATTGGAAGCCGTGTAGGCCTACACGCATCATGTGTGTCCACTGCAACATAATTAAGTGTCAATAAACTGCTTAATTGTTTAGTTGGAAGATGAACTGTCGGATGTTGTGCTCATACAATGACTGTAGTTGTCTAGGATGGGCCAATATCAACCAAATATTGTAGCTCCCGAAGGTGGTTTTCTTGATGACAATGTGGTTAGGGATGATGAAGAATTAAAAAAATTGGTTGTCTGTAAAGTCGGTTTACGGACGATAGTTTTACGTGATGTCGTCATAGAGAAACATTGATGAATAAATGTGTCACAAGCCAACGCTTGGGCTGATTGTGCTTCTCTATCGCTTATTCCGCGTTCTCGCTTGCATGCTTAGGCTCAGGCAGAACGTGACACTTTTTCATGCGTGCAGCGGGTGTTCATCGATTTATAAGACGTTATCACGTCATAATATATTATGTTTTTATTTATCTAAACCTACCCTTACCATATAATCTACATATATCTAAATAAAGCAGAAGAGTTTGTTTGTTTGTATGCGCAAATCTCTAGAACTACCAGTGGGCTTTGAAACATTCTTTTTGTATTTGATAGCCCAATTCTTGAGGAGGGATATTTAATATCACGCTAGGACTCTTAGGAACTGAGCAAAAAGAAAAAAAAATCAGAAAGGACGATAAGCGAAAACGAAGTAATAGCGCGGGCAGGCGAAGCGATGTGACGGGATAGGTCGGGGGAACAAGAAGTTTCACGCGGATGACGTCGCGGGCAGAAGCTAGTTAATCATATGATTAACTAGCTTCTGCCCGCGAAATATACTTAAAACATGGTATTTTCTTGTCGGCATTGGCGTGTTGGGCACGTTTTCATTTGTCGGCTATACACGACCGTGGCGGTCAAAGGGTTAAATAAATATTCTTCTGAGAATTTATTTAGTAACGTCGCAAGTAGTGGGCTATGTGGCAGACCTACGCACGTCGTGGGCGGCTAGACTTATAATTCTTAATACGTAGTTCGCACTTTATTTTGCCGTGCAAAATGCATTTCTATCAAATATATTTTGAGTGGTAAGTAGGTGGTTCTTTATTTTTCGATTAGGGTCTGTTGTTGATAAGACAACCTCTAGAACTTCAAACTGGAATATCTTTAATCCCTGACTTCCTATAAAAGTAAAGACAAGACTGAAGACACAACTGTTCAGAGATTCAAACTCTGTAGGTATTTTAATATATTTCTCACCGGCAGACGCAAAAAAAAAATCAACAAAAATAAGTTTGGGAGTTCACCATTGTTCTTTATGCATTGTGCCAGCATCTGTGAAGATAATGATACACCACAAGAAGAGATAGCGTGCCGTTTAGGAATAACCGAACCAAATCAATCAGAAATTCATGTTGCACGAATTACAATATTACTTATCAAAATTTAGGAGTAATAAAAACAGTTTGTAGACTGCTTACTTTCTGAAAAGAGTCTATCTAATCTACGCAGTCTCCGCGTTAGGACATAAAGGTGACATTCTACAGTGTCATAATACGGTAGAATGTCGGCCGCTAAGGCTTCCACACGAGCGTATATACATACGTATGTACGCAGGCAGGTTTAAACCGCGGCTTTGTCTCTTAAGCACGTAATCTCATGTGAATGGCTCTCAAGTATTCCAGAACAAAAAGAATTACCTAAATCCTTTTATACCGTTTTGGTGAGATCGGATAATGGGCAGATAATCGCTTTTAAGACAATCCTTGGTGTTGGTTCAACCTACAGTGATGTGCCGAGCAAAAATAGAACTGTTATTTTGTCAATAGGTAGATCTTGTTTTGATTAGGGCCTCTATTTAACGATACGCAAAGACATTGTGTGGTGATGGTCCAAACGCTCTTCATCTGGCGAACTCTGAGAATTATTTTATTTTTTCCCTAACATACCAACAGCCTTAGTAGCCGACGTTCAGCGACCGGCAAGGTTAAAGAAACCAATAATTACTTTAGTAATGACATAATTTGAATGGCACCACCTGAACTTTGTCGGCGGTTAATTAGCTCGGAAACAACGTCAAAACAATCGACGACTGTCGAGCATTGACCGGGCGACAACCGAGGGGGTTCAACCGTTCTGTAACATTGAGTACTTTCTGAATAGCACATTAATATCAATGACAACTTCACTATTTATTATAATTTAAATGTATTTAGTTATTTTAGAGCACAATGGTTATTTACGTACTATTGAATAGGTACAGAAATGAAATTGTTTCTTCGTATATTATTTGCTTTTCGAGATTATGTTAAATACATTTTCATATTTCCACAGAGTTTTGTTTTGCGAAACCCTTTGATTTCTATAAGGGAATTATTTAGCAGCAGTCCCGCATTCAGGTGGGTTGTTATTCACATCGGGAACAAAGGACGCGTAAAATAAATTCCGTCGTTTATCCGTGTGCCTACAGGGTAGCGCTACAATTTATAACTTTTATTTATAACATTTTGTACAACAGTCCCGTAAACACTAAGTAACAAACAGAAGGTGCAATACTCAAGTTATTATAACGTGGAACACTGTTGTAAGTGGAATCTGACCTTAATTGCGTAACACGCTTTCATTCACAATCTGAATTATATTGCTCATCCATTGTTTCATCAAGTTCAAAAAGTTTGTCTGCTCAACAAAGTAAATAACGCAATTAATGTTGTTGAAGTATCAAAATGGAAGCCATGCTACTGTTAATGTGTTACACCTCGCGCTAGTTTGGAAAACAGAAGGTGAGCTAGCTTAAACAACTGTAAGTAATGCACATTACCACCATAATTACTAATAAGTACTTTAAACACAATTTGGCACAATTTAAGAATAATTCCCAACTTTTCATAGATTTGCTCAAGTGACCACACAATGGCGACAGAAAACCTTGACTTTTCAAATGAATAATTGTATTATTATATAGTTTTCACCAATTTTACAAATCAATACAATCATTATGTTATTTTCAGAAATACCTGTGTAATACTGGACGTTGTATCGAGTGTACCTTCTGCATGTACCTTCATAAATAATTGCGTGAGAGTACATGTGACAAATAGCGTCCCATAGCTACGGTAGGTAACGAGTAATTATGTCGTAAATGGATACAAGGGTTTGGTCGCGATCGCTCGAGTAGCCAGCGGTTTATTAATCGCCGCGTTATGGACGTGTCACATGTCCGCCGCTGTTCGGTAATGTTCGGCAATGCTCGGTAATGTTCGGTAATGCGGCCGATTATGTGATGTGGTGCATGTCTGCGGCTGGTGTTAGGTTTTGATTGACTGAGCAATATCTTCTTTGGTTTGGAGTGTGAATACTGTGGGTTCACATACAAGTGCACGAGAACCATATTAGAGTATTAAAACCGAACAGTACCTACCTAAATCCCTAAAATTAGCGTAACCTTCATGTAATTAAAACAAAAACCTTTAATTATCTTGAATTGTAATAATAAAATGTTAATAGGCGCGAGTTTGGATAAAACTGTAGCGTTTAAAAATATTCAGCTATTAAGTGAGTTGTTTACACTTTAAGGGGCAATTCCACTTGGTAATTACTTTTTAATTGAACATTGTAAGATTTTAAACGAGAACGCTTTTACTGTTTTTCTCTTTGGACTCGAAGAAAACTCTTTACGTGACTTTGCACTTCTGGTTTTAGTTGCGCTATATTTTTTGGGCCTAGATACATCGTACGAAGGCTGCTTGTGTGGTTAGACTTAATCCGTTAAGTCGATAATTTATTACGAAGCTAAAACTGTAGATTATATTGCTACGTGGTGTGGGAAAGAGTCTGATGCCGAAAATATAGTTTTTATCATTTTTGTGTGTTAGACTGTTTGTATGGATGTACTTATGTTCCGGATTGGCGCTCAAGTGGCTGAATGTATTTGGATGAAATTCGGCACAGAGATAGTTTATAAACTAGGAGTACCGTATGTGGTTCATACCGTACTTTTAATCCTGGTAGTATTTTCCCGTGGGATATTTTCCGACATACACATGAGCGACGCCGCGGGCAAAAGCTACTTAGCTATAAAATATTAGTGACATTTATTTAAAAACGTTACCCCTAGAAAAATAGTGCAATTTATTGTTATATATCTCAAAGGAAGGCGCAGATCTGAAAAAAAACGATAATGCACCAGCAATAATTAAGTAAAACTATACTATGGTAGAACCATCCTCAGTACTTAGCTGAAGGGATCCCACAGTCACACGTACCACCCTGACCTGATGTTAGATGTGTGACATATTTATTTCCCACATCTAACATCCTCACTGTCAGCTGCTCAGTGCGTCTGAAAGGGAGAGAATCACCACTTGTCACCACATTACGAAGCCATAGCCGCCATTTTAAGCGTGTGCGCAAATTTAGTGATGTGACAAATGCAGGGCGGGATTGGCGAGGATCGGGCCGGGACGCGCGACGGGCGCGGGAAGGGCCCATTGCCCGATTTATGGATCCCGGGCTACTTGCGATTCAAGTGGCATACACCGCCTTTATAAAGATATAGAGCGCATTGTACTTAATGTTTTTGCCCATATTTATGCTGTTAGCCGCTCGAATCAGAATCAGTTTAGAGATTTGCGCAGCTTATTGCCGCTTGCCTCTTTGTGTTGGCCACCGTTATGATAAAATGCGAACGTAAGTGGCTCTTAAAGACGTTGTTGCTACACGCCGCAATTTGTGTGGATCTATCTGGTTCCTTGGAAATGATGATAAGTGCTTCTGCTTTATTACCCTTGGTATTTTAACTTTTTTTTGTAAGGATTTAATACTTAGGTAGATTATGGAATGAATTAAATATCAGGTTAATAAAGAAAGTATGTTTTCCAAATAATTAATGTATTTAAAGAAACTTTTTATTATTATTTCCCACAACGAGCAAGCGTATTTCGTAGTTAACGTACATCAAATGACGTGTTTCATATTCTCAAAAAAAATAACAATTAAAAACACATTAAGCCCCCAAAAGTCTCCTCTTTAAAAGCCAAATAAACAAAGCACACAGACGTAACCGAATCACTGCGCAAACTCTTTGGCACCGACTCGATAAACAATCAAAATCACGCACGACTCGGAACTATTCCCCATTAACAATTAAATTAGGAAATATCCCGGATCATCACTATTTCAACGCGACCTACATTGATGGGACTCGGTCAGTGGTGGAAGTTAAATAAAAGTTCTCGGGAAAATTACGGAACTGTGCGCTTGAAAAGCTTCCCGGAAATTAATATTAGTTTCAACACATCAGTGTGGATGTTTGTTAATAAATTCAAACTAAAAAGCTTCAGCTTATTGAAAGTAGCATTACCTTCTAATATTTTAACCCTTAAAGTGAAAAATATGCAAAACAATATTAAATAATTACATTTCCTTGAAAGTCTAACACTTATCTCTTAACTCCCATTTACCTGATTCAGTTATAACCAAACCGTCGAGCTAAACCACAAATACATTAAATCGTTTGCCAGAACAAAGAGTCGTCGTAGCGAGCTCAGTAAAAAGGTGAAATAGCGGAATTATACGAAACATTTCCGTGCGTTGCGACTATAAAAGGCGGCAAGTTCCCGCGCGCCGGTCACCGCCATGCATCACTCGTCGTGCACGGAAGAGACATGGCCGAGGGAAACTGACCCTCCCTTGTGTCTAAGACTATCATGGGGATCACGTCTTACGTGGTGTGCCAAGATTGTTCAAGGAGTCATTTTCCCCAATATATGTAGTATCAAGCAAGTAGGTAACAGTTACCAACCAATAAAACATTTGAATACAGACTTTGAACTTTTATTTGAAACAAAACAAAAATAAAATGTTAACCATTTATCTGAGTGAGGTATTTGCTTTTAAAATGGGGTAGAGAGTACCTACTAGAGAGATCTAGTGAACGATAATGAAAAAGTCTTTCAATAAATAGCAACAAAAATAAATTAAATAGAAAGCAACATGACATCGTCGAGGTAAGTAGTCCGGCGGCCCCTAAGAACGATGTCCTCGACATGCAAGTAAATCTAGATAAGTCCAAACAATGAATATATTAAAACGAAACAAATTGCATTTTAAAAAGGCGCATTACACGAAACGTTTCCGTGTGTCGTAGCAATAAAACGGGGCGCGCTTCCCGGGGCCCGGGATCCCGGGGTCGTACATCACTAGCTGACGAGTGAGGAAAGCCGCTTTTTATTTATAACGCGAGTAAATACTGGCCGACTAACTCGCCTGTCTTCTGCTGTATGTGAAGAGACTTTGTACTTTAATTTATGAAAATAAACAAGAAATAAATCAGGATTATAGCACTTAAAAACGTTTTACTGTGCGCAATTATTGTGGTGTAGTGGGCAACTAGGGATTACTACAGAGCAAGAAAAAAGAAGGTCGTTTTTCTAGGCAAAATTATATTTTAAGCGACCTACTTTTTAAAGGAGCCTTACTATTACTGAGGCAACAAAATCTTCAGTATTTTTATAATAGAGATATGAAAGTTGGCTTATTTTAATATCGAGAAGAGGTAACAACCCTAGTTTGAACAATAATACACATGCATGCAAAATATTTCAGCGAGTTTGAAAAAAGTGCAGTACATAAACAATATTCACGAGTTACGGGTTCACGTCCCATAAAACTAGGTGAGTGAATTTTAATAGAATTTCCACTCCTTACAGAAGGGGTTCAGTGATTAATAAACGTGTTCCACGCGAGCGAACCAATGAACATGAACTAACTACGAACAAATATACCGTATTATTAATTAATTCACAATAAGTAAAGTTTATTTGAGGCTCATAACGATATAAATAGCGTCCTTAGTTTAATTACTTTGAAATAATTTGATGTAGTCATCCGTAATGGGGGATTTACACTAGCTCTAATTTCGCCGTGCGGCTGGTCGCTTACTAAATCGCCTCACAAGCCGAATCACCACCCCATTTACACTGGTCGATAAAAATCGCAGGAGACTAGTTTATTATGCATCAAAATGTCGACCTTCAAGCGACGGGCGAATGCCTGCGATTGAGCATTTTTATGATCGATTTTAACAACCCACCGCATGTAAACTGTCGCCGCACGACTAAAGTCGAAACCTACTCTACTTTGGAACTTGCGATTTTAGTCAACTGCGGCGTAGCCGAAGTACCATTTCGATAAAAATCGTGCGGCTAAGTCACCTACAGTGTAAAACCCGCATTAGTGTACTGAAAATATGTATAATAATAATAATTTATTTGTCACATAACTACATAACTAAAAGTATAGGTTTAACAAGCGGATTTATAGTCACAAATTAATTATTTCATGTGAAAAGCGATCGCAACAAGAATAAACGAACATAAGACAGACATTTCTTTGTGTGCAATCTGCATGTATTCTTTGGTAGGAGATTAAATGCCTCATTATAACTAAAATAGTTTGGTTATTGATGTCAGAAAAGTAAATATCTATTACCTACAGAGCGCTGTGATCAATTGTTTATTTTTCTTGTCCTGTTCAAATTAAGAACACTCATCCGTAAAAAAAACATACATACCACTGTCAAATATCAACAAATCAAGGCGAGACGGTATCTCATATAATATTTGTGACGTCGACTCACAGATGTGACTGATAGTCCCACAGGCTGGCAGACCTCCAACACAGGAGTGCTGCTAATTGTGCGTGAGTAAAAGACGTCACTGCTTCGTGTATATTGTATGTGATATCTAGTGTTGGTTGGCGCTTAGAGGACAGATTTTTCATGGTAAACAAGCAGGCACCAACCTGACGGTAAGTGGTCACCATTCACCGACTCATCATCTGCCTAGCCTTCTCCCAACTTTGTTGGGTTCGCCTTCCAGTCGAACTGGATTCAGCTGAATACTAGTATTTTACATGGAGCGATTGCCTATCTGACTTCCACAACCCAGTTTCTGAGTAACTAATACTCTTTGCCCCTTGGTAAGACTGGTGGTCAGACTTTCGGGCTTCTGACGATCCGTAACAACTATCAAAGATCCACGAACGACAACAAAAGAACGAAACGAAACTTAAGCACGTTAAGCCGTTTGTGCCGGAGGACAACGTGCTTTCCAAGGCGCGGAAGGGACTTTATATGTAAAGATGGTCACCCATCCACGGGCCAACCGCAGCAAGCTTAACTTATCCTGATCGATCGACCCTTGCGGCTATAATTACTTAGCCGCAGCCCATCACCGGCTACGGATAGATAATATGTGCAATATTGTAAGGTATGACAGATGTGTTGTCCATGTTACAGACATAGCTGAAATGTCTCTTAAGCTTGTCACTACCCATTTACCTTTCATTGTATCAACCTTACTGTGGTTTGAATTTCCGAAATATTAAAAGATATTTCGAGAAGAAAATATTACTTATCTATCCACCATCTAAAACAGGTAGGTACACAACAAATTCTGCTAAGCGACACAATTTCGTATACTGGTAGTACAGCCCCGGTCGGGTCTCAACAAAGAGTCTACTGCTATTGCTGCTACCGTGCTGCTTGGTATGCGTTTGATTATTTAATAAAATAACTAAATTTATTTCATTTATTTTGAGATTGAAAGGCTATATTAACGCAGGATTCACTTTTACCCAACCATTCCTTTGAAAAGAATATTTATTCCAAAAAGCTTTTCTGAATCAGAATCAGTCATCGTCAATTTAATACTAAATCGACAATAGTCTTTCTGGTTTAAATAAAATTGTGTGAGGCTTCACCTTTCACTTCATTTGGTTCTTCCAAGAAATTTGTTCTCAGAAACATCCCGGGTCGAAATACACGGTACAAAGAGACATACTCCATTCCACATCTTTATATCGTAAGACTGAAAACCGTCACTGGCAAACAAAGAGGTATACAAAAAAACCTGTCTGCCTCATTCTTCGGGAAATTAAAAATGTTTCATATAAATATGTAATTTATTTCAATTGAATAAACAGTCTGCAATATAGATTGCCTCCAACCTTTTATCAGCAAAACAATAAATTTCCCAACAAAGAAACCAATCCAGTTCTCTCATTCTGTAAGCAACCACTGAAGCCGAAATACTTCGGAGCCCAAAATAATGTAGTTCAACGTACTGGACTGTTTGACAAGCTGTTGGCAACATTAGCAACGTGCTGGTGCCGCCACACCGCCAAGGAGGGTGGCAGGCCAAGTACAGCACCATTTGGCACGCCAGAGTGATACACAAGCAAGTTTCATAATAATAATATGAGGAAATTGCTAATTTTGTATGTGTCAGTTTCAATATTTTTTGGCTACTTTGTGCGTTCATATTCATGATTTTAGTGACAAAGAATACCTAATGATAAACATTCAAAGATAATTATTATTTTCGTGTATTAATAAAAAAAGTAAGTATTTATTTCAGGCAAAGACTATGCCGACCGCACAGTGGCGCCCTCATCGTTTGTTTGGTTATTTCATACAATTTAGAATGAAAATGCAGAAAATAAGCACGTTAAGTTGTGCTTCACAAGACTATACGTTAATATTGTTAGAAACGGTAGTTTTATATTGTTTAGTTTTATTATAAAAAAAAAACGAAACCTTATCCTTAATCCTTAAAACGGATTACAGTGGCCACTATATATTCCGTTAGGATTATAATAAAACTAAACAATATAAAACTACCGTTAACGGACCGGACCGGACCGGTTACCGGTAACGTATAATCTTGTGAAGCACAACTTAACGTGCTTATTTTCTGCATTTTCATTCTAAATTGTATGAAATAAACAAACAAACGATGAGGGCGCCACTGTGCGGTCGGTATAGTCTTAATAGAATACGTATAAAATCAAATAAAATCAGCTAAAATAAATAAGATCAATACAAATCAAATTAAATTGAAACAGAATAAATCAACATAAAATAATTAAAACAATAAAATTAATATAGAAATAAAAAGTAAATACATAATGATTAATGACCCGTCTGTTACACCTGCCACTCAGTACCCAGAGGTAAACCCGCAGTATTACCTTGTCATTGTTAACTGAGGTTAAAATCAAATACTGTATGTCTGCAGAGTTGACGAGAACCGTCTCCCAAGTTGTCACGCGTCGACAAGCTCTCAGAGCAGTCAGCAGCTACCTCAACTGATAGATTGTAAGTGATTGTATGCAAGAACCAAGAAGCAAGCTTACTGGAGCATTAGTGTGTTAGGTTATGTTCGGTATGATGTGAAATATCCTATGGTATTTTTCAATGTTTCCGACAAACAGTTAGCTTTTTGTGAAACTTAGGTCTTCGAAAGGCTAGCCCGAAAAATATACCAGAAATAGTGAATCTAAAAATAAAAATTAAGTTAGTATTAAATAAGAACATTCATAAACCACACACATGTATCATGTCACACCACGTTACCCTCAAACAAAACCTGCATCTTTCACCCACAGGAGCAGAAAAATCACAACGTTTAGCAAAAAGTGAAGCAGTACGAGGACACGGGCAGTGCGGGGACTAGCCGCCTACCAGGGATTCTCAGAATTACCCGTGCCTTGGTGTACGTCGGGGAAAAATTGTATTTGCTTCGTAATTCCCGGACGCTTGTTAACAGACTTTTTGTGAAACAAATTTCACTTCGTGGGGAAATGTGCGCTAACGAATCCGCCTTTATGTCTTACTAATGGCAATTATGCGCAATAAACGGATGGAGTAGATGGATCACATAATTTTTTTTTACCGATAGAGAAATGTGATTCCTGCTTCATGATTAAATAATTGTTTGATTCTGTACCTACATTTTATTTTTGCTACAACCAATTTGTATATTTTTTGTTGGCATTGTTCTGTTTTTCTGTATATAAATATTTAAAAAAACAAACATAGCTTTAAATAAACCTTAGACAATGGTTTCGTCCTAGATCCTTTCATTACATTTCTATCGAGGCCCACACACATAAACTACGAACCAATTTTCATTCAACATTCACGTAGGACTAACAACTCACTTCTATGTTTTCATCGTGTGTGTCGCTTTTACCAATTTTCGGGAATATAAGCCAATAAAATGTTATAGTTATGTAACAGTAGAATTTTCATTAAAGGCTTTCGGAACGAGATCGTTACAAATGTTAATGTGATTGGAAGCAACTGAGGGAAATATGATAAATAACGAAAGAATAGTAGGCCCGATTGTATCGAACTTGTGGGTCCTACACATTACGTACAAGGGCAATAATAAACAGTTATAAATTATATTCGGAGCACAAAGATTATAAATACAACGAAAAGTCGTGAATAAGATGAGAAAACTCTAACACTGATTATAACTATAAGTGCAATGCACAGTTGCACATGAGGTTGCCAAAGGAGAATAGGAGATATTTTACTCTGCCTCTTGTCAAAGAGTATTTTGTGTGAAGTAAGCCATTTTTACAAATCAATAATGTGTTGATACCGCGCGGCTAATTGCCGAGTCGAGTATGTCACAAGGTACGTGCGTTCGTGACACGAAATGAGCACTTTAGTCGAAATAACTTTTAGGGGGAGTGTTTCAGGCAGTGGGGGATTTTAATACATTGATTTTTAAAGTTTAGAATCAGTAAAAGTACTGAGAAAAGCGGCCGATAAAATATACCGATGTTTCTTTTTTTCACGTTGGTACAAAACAAGAGTCCGATGGTATTTGCCAACGGCAAAATGACAACCTTAAGAAGGTATATATCTACTAATGTTTCTAGAGCCAGCTGTGTAGGTTCTGCGTTGTCTGTCAGTGACAGAATTAATTTTAAAAAATATGATAAGTTTACTAAAGTAAATACCGTTTCAAAATGTGCTCCCACGCTCTTAGATAAGTAATTTACTTTTATCCCGAAAGAAATGTTGTCTTACGAAGTCCTACCTTGTACAACCCTACGAGTCTTAGCAGTAGTTAGTACTGAAGAAATCTTAATGTTATTATGTAACCAACAATTCGAGTTTACTTGAAAAAGGTCCTACGTTGAGAAAATATAAAGTATTTCCTTTGTCAAGCGAATTAATTGGTAGCAAGCTAACAAAATAATGTTTATGAGGTAGATGTGGAGCAGCGCATTACATTGGTGACTTCATTCCAGACACAACTGTTTGCTCTGTAAAGTGCATATTATAATAACTTTGTAGAAAACGGTGTATATTTATGAAAATTTGTACTGGTTTAATATACCATATCATCTATTTAGTTGGGACAAGTTATTTATTAACAAACATCACTTTGTCACAGTCTACTTCTTGATAATCATTTTCCCTAAATATGGCTGTCTTATCATAAGATCACGCCTGTATCTAATGCCTGAAGGGTTAGGTAGAGGTGGTGTTGCTATTTAGGTACACATCTGTCTAAAGGACTAGGTAGGCCATATATCGCCTTTTCCTATGACATTATTATTTTATTTGCGCCTAATATGACAACATTTCAAACTGGAGCACAGTACAATGCTGACAGTAGCAGTGATAGTAGTGCGTTGATGCGTCCCCGGATGAACTGTTATCAGGGTTCTACTTCTGCTAAGGCTGTGCGTTATCCCTGCACCTAAATGTAACACTTTAAAAACAGTACACACCTCAACATAAACCCATCACAACCCCCTAAACATTCCAGTCAACCTATAAATTCCGTAGATCTGTGGACAAATATAGGTTAACGATGATTCTGGGGTTAGGCCAGGGTCTGACCGGCTCCCGTCGATAATGCGCCCATTATAAGGTGACGAATGTGTGTACCGAGCCGTTTGCCGCACTCGCCCCAAATAAACGAGACGCGTTAAAAATAACGTCGTGTAGACCCCACTTTATACTGTAGCGTAAGGGAGGAGAGCTAACACATGGCTGTTTTATGCAAAGGTACATACGTGGCTCCACTGCTAGGGAGATGGCAATGAAAAAGGACTGAATTTCATTATGTAAGGAAGACGCTGTTTTCTAAAAACCAACAATCCAGTTTTGTCTGAATTCGTAGTAAAAGTACAGTTTTTACACATAAAAAATAGTTCGGATGAAGTGAAATTGATAAAGAGTTTTTACAACATTTATAAAATATGTGTTTGCTTGCTATAATTTCATAAAAGTTTTCGTACCAAAAACATCGAAAACTAATTTTAACATTTTCGCCGGAGTTCCTAAAAATGTAGCGCTTACCATTCTATACCTGTACATTCAAAGCCCTTTCAGGTCCCTGTTTTATTTGAACATAGCCTGAATTAATCAAGAACCCATTTAGAGTAAAGCAACTATTCCCGCGCTGTTCCCAACTACATAACATTTGGGACACTCAATGAATCCTTAGAAACTAACCCTTTTCGTGTACAAAAAAGCATATTTTTCCAAGTTTAAGTTTTCCAAGTTAGGCCGCTAAGTTATTTTTATGATTGCCGCGCGATGTTTATGGATGCATGAAGCGGGTGGCGCCGGCTGATAAACGTGTGCCGCGGGCGAGGCGTTGCGTCACACATTTTATTTTGCTGATCTTGCAGGTTTAACTATATGAGCTTTACTGTCGGGTTTTGATGGACTTATTATGTTGTTTTCATAATAATTTTATGTTATAGTAGCTGACCCCGCAAACGTCGGTTTTCCGAAAAAAAAATAGATAGTAGCCGATTCTCAGACCTACCCGATATGCACACAAAATTTCATACAAATCGGTCACGAGACACAAGAATTCTATATATTAGATTATAGAGAGGTTTATTAATCTATTTTTCAAGTTCCAGGCTGCGCGAAGACCATCTAAAGGTAATCTATAATACGCAACGAGCGAGATGTACCTTGCTCTAGTCTCTTTAGTCTGATAGCAGTTCGTAATTATCTGTTATTAATTTTTACCGTGTGCATGTTACAAACAAGGTGTTTTTACTATTCATGAGATTGTACAAGACAAAACACGGATCATGATGAATATGGCCTTTTTACAAAATATTTATTTAGGTAATTATTAAATTCTCCCTTACAACTATCATTACAAGTGAATGTATAGGTCGTGCAATCCACGAAGACGTGCCCCACTCTTCTTCCGAATCGTTAGTGGTTATCGCTAGTTAATTCCAATAGTCTTTTAGTTTTTTCGATACACACTAATTAATTACCCACTAAAATTAGTTTGTATCAACAAAACTATAACACTAGCAGAATGTTGCACACTTTTTTTGTAAGCATTAGGAAAAAGAGTGGGGCGCGTCTTCGTGGATTGCACTACCTATACCCAATGCGACAGTGCGGTCATTACAAATATATATATATATATATATATATATATGTCGTATCGAAACACAAAAACGGTTTTTATAATAGCCCTTTTATTTGAAACGCCACAGAGAGTCGCGAACCTATGAGAACATTACTACCCTACCCTATGAGAAATAGAAGAAACATACTATTCGCTACGGTTCCTACGCCGTGAAGTTTTCTCAACAAACCTGCTTAAATGGATATACCTACCTCCATTAGCCGGGTTCATAAACAGCCATACCTAAACCTACAAAATAAAACATTTGAAAATTCGAGCCACTCATAGTGTAATCCGATTTGATCAGAACCTCCGGCCATATCTTTCGCGCGTTAAACAGACGCAATCGGCCACCATTTTGTTGCACGGTCTGCGCATCCAATGAGTTTCGTTTACATTCGATAACTAGTCGTGCATGCAGCTTGCAACAGCGCTATTCTATTAACCCAATTGTCGGAATATCTTACATTCAAGGTCCATTTCAAATGGGGTGAGTGTTTAAAGCTGCATTTACCTTATAGAATGGGGACAAAAATGGGTTTCTCAAAATACATTATTGTTTTGTTTGAAGGGGTTACCATATTATGTACTTTTAGTCTTCGACACGATAAGACCGAATACAAAGCTGCTCTTACTTTGAATACTGTTATTAATGAATTCTGCGAGACTAGTCCAGTCCCTCCGAATGTTTAGCGATTAAACATTGACCTTACGTGCAATTGAATGACGTCCGAAGTACCTGGTGGTGAAGTAATGGATTGAACCAATTCGCCGAACTGAATTAACGTGGAATTCATGGTTCGCATTACCCGTGAAGAAACCAGCATGTCTTTGAACATTGACCAACTCGCACTGGGCCCGCGTGGTGGATTATGACCCTCTCACAGAGGGGAGGCTTGTGTCCCAGCACGGGATACAGTATAGGCTGATTATGCATTAGCCTTGAACTTTGTTATGTAAATTAAGAGTAATACCTAAGATACAGTTAAATCTCCATAATAACTAACATATGAACCGTATGATTCCTAGCGAGAATATACTACTATTTGAACGGCTTACTTATTACAAATTTAATGATCTCGCTATAACGGTCTCTAAGAAAGGTACTTTAATTTAGTCCTAGCAGATTCTCCTAGCGGATTAGATAATAGGTTCGCAAAATTTATCAGGGGATAAAATATTGTATTCAGAAATAGGATAAGCGGCTTTAAGGGTACTTTTTTCTGAATAAGATGAAAGATTAATAAATAAATAGACAATGTACCGACGTCATTATTTGCATGTAAGGTACAGCTGCTAAAAATTCGGCTCAAAGAATTCATCAAGAGGTTGAGTGCACTACATAGTACATAATTCTTATTCACTCCGCCATCACATTTTACCGCTATACAAATAAAATGACGCAAGTGCGCGCAAGGCGAGGCCGTCGAATTTGCCTTTTATTTTACCGCCCTTTACTTTTTATTGATCATGTCGTTTTTATACGAAGCCGCGTATTTGCGTACGTCCGATACGAGTGCTGTTAAACGTACTGCTACTGGAATTGGTACCTACTGCTCTCGTGGAATATTTGCAAAATATTGTATGGATGTTGTGCTCTGGACTGTGTTTTTATATGCTTCATTTTTTTAAAGGTATTGGAGATTGGTCATGTTCGGATATAATTTTTATAGTTTCTCATTTCATAAAATTAATTAGGTATTTTCAATCGATAAATTTTCTATGAAGATTACGGCGGCGTGTGATTTCCCCAAAAAACTAAGTTCCTATGATAATATTTCGAGCAAATTGCGCACTTAACTAAATAATAATTGTAACGAAGTATAAAATGAATTTGCTGTTCACAGTAAAGACTCATACTTTTCCACTAAAGCCTTAAAAACTGTAGCTGAAGAGATATTAAAGTTATTTACGAACCACCCCCGCCTTAAGAGCTTGGCAAAGATACATAACCTTTTTACGCCTCCGCAAAATTAATGTTTGCACATAAAAAAAACACATGTAATAAAATTTATGATGATAAAAATACAGTATGGTAAACCTAATTTAATTCTTAATGAATAAACATCAGTGTGGCGGAAGTCGCCGGCTTTGAGTGGAACAACTTCTGGTGGAGCCTGCTGGAAGCCGCACGAAGCCTTTGAGCCGCGCCCCTAGCGGCAGAAGTCGCAACTTTCTGGGTAATTCCGTAACTGTGTATGTAACTAACGTGCTACAAGCTATGTTTTAGTAGTTGGATGTTTAACGACATGAGGTCGCCGACCTCTTTATTTCTCGCTGAGACTGTCACGAAGATTCGTCGAATAAACGTTACATACCGCGCTGTGTTCATGCGTGTTTACATGTCGTTTCTGGGAAATGGATGGACAGTTCCTTCCCGTTTTTATCAGAAAAAAAAATGCTAAGTGGTCACGACAAGAGGATGGGCAGTAGCACCAGCGGCGTCCTCGTATCCACTTGTGACCAAACATTGTATTTCGGTGGAAGGACTCGACAATATTCATTCTGAATAAGATCAAGGTAACGGTTCACCATCATTCAGCGAAGCCGAGATAAAAAACTTCATCTTGTCCTTTTTCGCCACATTAAAAATAATAACATACAATTTTCGTCATCCTTATCTAAAGGATCTAAGGACCTAGCTCCTCAACCATGCTTTATACCTTAAGACCACGCATAAGTACTGCGTATTAAGCGTAGTCACACGGCTTAGGGGATCGCGGGGCGTATGCAAATGAGCTGCATGTTGTCAACCTTATGGTTCGCTCTCGACCGCTCGTTAAAAGTTTGCTATGCCGACGTACTTGTTTATGGTTTATGAATACAGAAGGTTATTAAAACGTGTTTTTGTTTGTGCTTTGTAAAATATTATGGGACTGCGGTGTTCTGTTTATAGCTTAGGTTACTCAGATAATAAAAAGGGCTTCAAATTCTATTTTCGGAATGTGATAGCATCCTTGTTATTCCAAATTCGAAAGTGTGTTTGTTCTATTTTTACGCAGCAACTCTTTTAACTTTCTGCAATGACAGTTTATGGATCAGAGAGTGTCAATACAGCTCTACTAATTATGTCCCGAAAAATGCGCAGTTCCTGTGGGAAAGATGACGGGAGCGAAGCCGCGCAGAAAAACTAGTCAGGAATAATGGAAGCAAACACTTAATGCATACATTCTGTCCCATGAATTTCATGAGTGTCAAAAATCTGCCCAAACCAGCTCCACAAGTCTACATGTCCCTGCATCGATCAACGATATCCGAACGTAAATCTATGAGATTGATTAGATGGTGATTCCCACGAGATCGAGACTTATTCGGGTGAAACCGCGGGGCGCAACTAATAACCAATAAACCCATAAACCCATACTCAATATTGATTACTAGCTGCGCCCCACGGTTTCACCCGAATAAGTCTCATTCCCGTCGGAATATCGGGATAAAAAGTCCAATGTCTTAATCCAGATCCAAATTTTATCCGAACCCGTTTAGCTGTTTTAACATGAAAGCATAACAAACAACAGAAAAAATATATTATAAAGAATATTAGTTTATAATTTATATACGATATTATTTAGTGTAAATTTAATGTTTTTTGTTTAGCTTCAATGTGTATAATACGTATTAAATACATTGAAGCCAAACGTTGAAGGTACGTACGTTCTTTATGAATAGAAAATATTTAATAATTCAACTGTTCTAGAATTATTTTGCAAAGAATTTTTACGGTTTCATACAATAAAATGTAGGTGATGAATATTAAAAGTTCATACTCGTAGCATTTATTATTGATCTTTCAACTCTCCTTTATTTTTAACAACAGCTTCATCCATTTACCTTTTCACAATTTATACATCCTAGAAAAACAATACCGTAACGTATCAAATACATGTTTTTGTAAGCTATTACAGGTATTTTCTGGAAAGTTTTGACTACTGAAATAATATCTTTTGATCAGTTTCGCTTGTCATGTACGTATTCCGATGAAAATATCCGGAAGGTATTTTAAGTAGCTTCGTCATTCACATACTACGATAAGGGAGGAATTCTAGGAATACTTGTCTTATGTGTGTTAATTATATTTTTATCAGATTTACATCATCTCTTCTCAAAAGACTTGGGTCAAAGAATTGCAGCATTGTATAGCATTGTTAACAACAATCAATCAATTTATTTTTAGCATTTAGCCAGTGACTAAATTAGTAATAGCAGGAATCCCACTTGTATAGCAATTAAAATCTTTAACAATCTACCCCCACGCATCAGAGTGTTGCCCACTAATACTGCATTCAGAAAAACAATGTTTGCCTGGATTTTAGACAACTGTTTCCTTCATTAATGAATTTCAAAATTATTGACATTACATTTTTAGCAATACTTTGTGTGTGTATGTATACTTATTGACTTGTACTGTTATTATTTTTTTTATTTTTGACATTTCATTCATAGATAATAAATATACAGAAATTGTGCTTATAAAACTTGATATTTTATAAAAATTACCAATTTTCATCTGAACGAATTTATAATAATTATAAATTAATCTAATATATAAAATTCTCATGTCACAGTGTTAGTTACCATACTCCTCCGAAACGGCTTGATCGATTTTTATGAAATTTGTCTGAGAATCGTCTACTAGCTATTTTTTATTTTTGCAAAACGACGTTTGCGGGGTCAGCTAGCGGCTGGACCGATTTGTATGAAATTACCATACTTCTCCGAAACGGCTTGACCGATTTTTATGAAATTTTGTGTGCATATCGGGTAGGTCTGAGAATCGGCTACTATCCATTTTTTTTTTGCGAAACGACGTTTGCGGTGTGAGCTAGTATAATTATATTATTATTATTATCCCAATTAATATAATTATTATATTAATTGGGATATATCTTCTTCTTATCGTTTCGGTGACAAACTAACTACTATTTATATTGTTGCGGCCTAGAACTTGGTCACTTTGACTTTGTAAGTTAATTTTAATATTTCTACACCGGTAACGGTAGTGTATATGAAACTGTTTAACATTAAGATCATAATGTACCATATACTCAGAAATAAATAAATCGTATATTATCTTATTTCAGCCAAACTGAAGCCACTAGAACAAATATTTCTGATAGCTCATTAATAAGATCTACACCTCTAAAGGCGAAAAAGGATTTCTACAAAACACGCTTACATGGCACACATATACGTCACTAGCGCCATAAAGAAAGTTTAGTCGTATAAATGTCAAAGTGCAGATGCTGGTCTTACGACATGGCTGTTCCAATAACATGGCTGATTTTATGAGACCCGTTAGATACCGAGTTTGTTACGACATACTATAATAACACTGCACTTTTATACCCTTGAGACCTTGACACGTTTTGTGGGTAGTCAAATAAAAGTATATGTCCTTATTTTTATGGTCTTTTTTCTATTGTGGCACGAACGAAACGCTTAGTGAACGGAAATGGTGTTAAAGTGAGCAGTTAAATGTTTGTGTCGGTATATAGTACAGTCCTACATACGTGACTCGTTCGAAAGACCTCCGTCTTTGGTCCTCTTTTTGGTATATAGAACAGGGAGCCCAGATATCTGTGCTCACTGAAATGAAAAGTATTTTAATAACAAAGAAAGAAAAGTATCTTTGTATTCTACTTTAGGCAACGAAACAAAAGTTAAATCTAAAATTACGACAGCAAAATAAACTTGTTCACAAAAGTAATTTAAGGTTAAATATACAAATAAGAAGAAAATAAGCTTAAACCGGAAAGATATCTCGAATATAGCTCTCTTATTCGTCTCCTTGGAAAATTGTTTGGCAACGTAAATTGCCATGTTTATAACGAAAACGAGGTCACTGAAGGGAACCACTTGGAACTTACGAGACGAATGGACTCGGCCCGCACTCGTCCCTAACAAAGGATGTGACATGACCTTGTCCTTTCATTCGTATTGTATGGAGTTGGTCTTTCATCTAAATTTTTTTTTGTAGTTTCCTTAAGGAATTGTTGTATTGTAATAGATATATGCTAGGTTTGCTTTTATAAATAAACATAGGGCTAATTTATTTCTTTTATCTAAAGAAAAACAGAAAAATACGGTAGAGATCAAGTACCATAACTTACTGTTTAAATCGTTCAAGATAGTAATGTATAGTATAGCTTACAAAAGAATTGATGGTTATGTTGATCCTAAACTAGAAACAGGGTTGCCCATTGATATATATGTTACACTAGATTAGCAATTACCACACCAAGGCGTTGCCACTAGGCTGATGGCCACAGCCATCAGCGTAGCTAACGTCAGTTCAGTGCTCTGAGTGACGCCAACCGAAGTCAACCGAGTGACATGCGACAAAAAATATCGCGAAAGAGTGCGATTCAAGATCACAAAAACATAATAAATTAACCGGAATTATATTCCACACGTAAATTAATTGTCTCTGTGTTTATATCAACGTAAAAACGCAATAAAATGTAGAATTTTGTAAATTAGGTTCAGTGTTACCACTAAAAACTTAGTTTTAGTTTCCCACATTAGTGGGAGTTTTTAATTTATGGAATAAGTGATTTTAAATATTTTTTAATAATATCAACGTAGCAGGGTGCCTAAAGATGCAACACGCCGTGAAAAATGGGTGGAAATAGTCCGATTGCTGAGAAAAGAGACTGACTGGCTACCTACTAAATCATTCAATTTCATTAATAATATAGAAAAAATATTCAAAAAGGAAATGTCTTAGTTATTTTCATTATTTATAAACTTCTGTTACACATCCAATAAGAAATACATAATTCAAATATTTAAAAAATAATTTAACTTAACCTAAAACGCTTTTTATGGCTTAAAATGTTGGGTAAAATTTCGCATGGGTAAACAACCCCATCCCGTCATTGCATGTTTATATTGCGGTCTTTGTCTAATCTAAGCGACGGTATTATTCTTACGACGTGTGTAAGTGAGACAGATATATGTTTACTTTCAAATGTTTAGTGGTTTCAAAGCTACGTCGTCGCGTTTATAAAGTGGCTACACTTTTTTGACACATTTTATTGAGGTTTGCTTCTCTAGTTATTTAACTCAATAGGGTTGCCTTACAAACATAAAACTGAATAAAACATAAGTTAAGAGAAGTTTATAATTATTGGCTACACCCTTTAAATCGAAACAATAAATAATTAACAGATACAAAATATACATTATTATATATTCTATACATAAGAGGTCGCACCTAATAGTTGGGATAATAGAGGAAGAGATAATAAGCAGGCTTATTTATGGCAGACCCTAATACCGGCATTTAAATAGTTTGGAAACCTACTGTTGTTTCTATTGCCACATCACTGGCTGATAATGTGCGCACTTTCAGGTTTGAAAATAAATAAAATATATTTGCATGCCTATGCCTAATGGTAAAATATGGCTGAACCCACATTGTACCCTTATACCACATAATTATGTTATTGTACTACCCATATTTGCAAAATAAAATATCTTATCTTATATTAAAATGTTTTGATTACATTTTCTTAATATTACAAAACTTTTTTACTGCTGCTTCTCGTTACGACCGTCCATTGTGTCACCCTTTCTACATTTATATCTGTAATTCATATGGTGCAAATAATATAGAGTATTCTATTCTATTCAAACCTTGCCCGCTACTTCATCCGCGTGTAGGTCTGAGGAAAGAGAGGAAGAAAGAGGAATCCCACACCCTCCGACCTCCCCCCTCGGAGGTCGGGTGCCCTTTAAAGGTTTCCCCCTGAAAACACTACCGGAATAAAGTAAATAATGAGTATCCTATGGCTTAATCCAGGTCATGGTCTACGTGTAAGCCCAATTTCATCCAAATCCATTCAGCGGTTAAGGCGTTAAAGGGTAACGTACAAAAGTTACTTTCGCATTTTATAGTATTAGTATGAATGGACGTTTAGTGTGTATTAATGACACCCACGGGAGCAGTGGGGGCCCAGTGGTAACTGCCGCTACTCCCGAGCCGTATTTACGGTCGTACGTTCGAACTCAGACATGCGTAAATTATTTCATCACCACTGCTCTCAAAATCGTGAGGAAACCGGCATGTCATAGAACCAAAAATTCGAAGATATGACATGTGACATCTACCAACCCGCACTGGTTCCGAGTGGTGGATTACGGCCCACTCCATCCCACAGAGAGGAGGCTTGTGTCCCAGCATAGGAACGTTATGCTATTATGATGAAATCACACCGAATAAATTATTAAAAAAAATTAAAACATATTGCAAATAAATTACCTTTTGTGTTCGGATTTTGTAAAAAAATATTTATTTTTATTACCAACATAGTTTAACGAAAATATTGTCAGTGACGTACCACCTAGTTTCCTTGCCTAACAAACATAGATAATTGGGTAGGTATCAGTTAATTATTCATACTACCCACGAGGGAGAATAACATGATAGGTATCATAATTGACTTAGTTTCCCTAAACACAATGATAAACATTTTAATCAAACATTGACTGTTGTCACGTCACAGCCTATTGTCATGACAAACTGGCTGTCATGGCCGCTCGCTTCCGGCGCTCAAACATCCGGTACGTAATAAGTAAATGATTGAACATTATTCATAGTCAAATTGTTCCGCTTTTCTATTGTATGTCTCTAGTTTTATTGTCGTTTGATTCGTAATATTAATTAGTATGTGTTATTGCTGGGAAATAATGTCGTTATGTCTGTTTTTATCTCTACTCAAACTATCTAATATGGTTTTTAGAAAAACTTGCTCTTATACATATTATATCATGAAATTGTCAGGCAATACATTTCTCGCAGAACAGATGGCCTAAAGGTTCTGGAGTGACGACCATGTACCAGAAGACCTGGCGTTGGAAGGCCTCCCTTAAGATGGCCGACTTTGTGAAGATCGCAGGAATCCGTTGCATGCGGGAAGCATAGAACCAGTCGAAGTGGAGGTGCTTGGGGAAGGCTTATGTCCAGCGGTGGACGTCTTTCAGCTGAAAAGATGATGATGATAAAATTATTCATCTCCACAAAAAGTTATTGCCATTTTACAAAGTCCTCATAAAAACTTAAACCAACAATTCCTAACTTAATCTCAAATATATCTTTCAAATCCTTTATTCAATTCGCTTCATATTTACCGTTATCTTCAGAAATGGACCAGAATACAGAGTTTCAGTACAAAATACACGAACAGCCAATAAGTGGAGATAGACCGTAGAGTATACGTCGCAAGCTCGGCCAATCAGCGGCCACTTCACGAGATGTCATCTACAAACCAAACAGCTCGCCGATACACGGATAGGGTTACCAAACTTGGCATTGTCGGGATAAAGGGTACATATAATGTGAGTATTATGTAGAACACTCAGATCTTTAGTTTAAAGTGTGTTGTCCATTCTATGTGATGTTATTGGTGAACTAGAGGATAGGACGTCAGTAAAGTTTAATGTTGCATTTTGCTTTGAACTGATCGATCGTTCTCTTTTCATATAATATTACTAGCTTTTGTCCGTGGCTTCGCCCACGTGGAGGTTTGAAATCACCCCAGGGGACGTCCTGGGATAAAACCTATGTCCATCCCCAGGATGCCATTTATCCCTTGTCAAATTTTATCGAAATCCTTTCAGTAGTTTATGCGTGAAAAGGTAACATAAAGACAGTTACTTTCAAATTTATAATATTATTATAGTAGTTAACTAATGATACATATTTCCTACTATCTTATCATACTTTCTTACTTTAATATTTATAAGCGCAAAAATTTGTGAGGATGGATGGATGGATGTTTGTTACTCTTTCACGCAAAAACTACTGAACGGATTTGGATGAAATTTGGCACACAGATAGTTTATAACCAGGATTAACACATAGGATATTCCTACGAGACTTTTTATACCGATATACCTACGAGATCGAAACTTATGCGGGTGAAACCGTGGGGCGCAGCTAGTACGTAGGGAAAGAGGGTTCTGCAATACATGTCTGAATAAACAGTATTCCATAAACGACTACATCTATGAGTTCTAATACGTAACCCTCTAACGCCTCTTAGCTTGTCAACCCTACCGTTTATAGCTACGACATGTATCCTCGCCGTGTTGTCCCAGGCAGCGGGGAGGAGGGGCAGCGCGGACCATGTCCACAGGAAATGGGCCTGATGCACCCACTCTACTCAAAGTGTCGGTCAACAATGCTCGTGATCGTTGTACTTTGATCGATAAGCACCATATAGTGGCGTGGTAAATATCACATCTAGTGTAGGTACTTTGCGATTTTTTAAAATTGATTTAGGACTAGCTTTACTACCGAGTAATTTATTTCAGTCTCCGTTAGTCAAACAAATCAAATTATTTAGGCCACTTTATTGGAAATTTGTTCATGTTCAAAATTCAAGGACATCGTTTAGCTAGAAACAGGTTTGATCTACAAAACCGATTATAAAAACAAAGCATATAAATTATACTTAAGTTTTAACTTATGATCACTACGTCAAAACTTGGTACACCTTTAAGAGAGCTGTTTAAGTTATGAACAAGTTAAGTACACGTCGTAACTTGACGCAGGTAGGTACCTCGGGGAACCCCAGGCCTATCAACACTACAACTACCGAACAATGAACTAATTACTCGTTATTTTGCATCTACAGCTGAAAACCTCATTAATAATAGGTCGGGGCAAAAATATTTTCATATTTTGAATCTATTGTTAGTAATCAAACCTCTTTGGCAGTACTGAATGTAACTGGCTGGTTTTAATACTATTAAATGTTGACATTCTAAAGATGCAATAAATTAAAAAAAAACTAGTTCCCGCCATTTCTCAATTGTTTTTCAAGCAAGCAACATGAACGTATGTGACGAAAAAATTCGGTACATTTTAAAATTTTATTACAAAAAAGGTAAAAATGCGACGAACGCCGCGAATTAAATTTGTGCGGTTTACGGACCTAATGCGGTATCAATACGAGTAGCACAAATGTGGTTCAAGCGTTTCAAGTCAGGAAATTTTAGTGTGAAGGATGAACCTCGCTCTGGACGCCCTGTCACGGAAAAAATCCGTGCCATTTTTGAAAAAGTGGAGCAAGATCGACATATTAGTAGTTATGATATTGCTGAAGAACTGGATGTTGATTACAAAACAGTTTTACGGCATTTACAAAAGTCTGGGTACAAGAAAAACTTGATATTTGGGTACCACATGATCTCACTGAGAGAAACTTAATGCAACGTGTTTCCATTTGCGATTCTTTTTTGAAACGTAATAATTCCGACCCATTTCTTAAACGGTTGATTACGGGTGATGAAAAATGGATCACTTACTGATAAGTATGCGGATATTGCGGAGGGCGAAGGCCTAGGACTTCGGAAGGAGAAATGAACTGACGGATAGCTGGTAGCACACTGACGTTTATTTTAAACAAGTCAAGCTGACATATAAAAACCATAAATAAACATAAACTATACAACATTCCTTCCCCTAGCTTGACAAAATAAACATAAATCTAAAACTCTAATAAAAACGCTTATAGTCTACTCTAGGCACAGCTCGCAGTTTCATGCCTTCAACCGTTTGTCTTATTGGCTGACTTAATTCCACAGGAGTATCTCCATGGGTTGCATCTGTTGCATCATAGAATACTTCGTCTTCTCTATTTCCCTCCCCTCCAGTGTCCGACGCACTACCATCACCTGGAGGTGTCGGGTTCGGTTCTGACTGTTCTGAAGTTACTTGTAGATCTTCTAATTCAATAGGGCATTCACTCGGCCCGTTAGTATTTCTTGAAGTGCCGTGGAATGCTAATAATTGATTTTTGTGTTTTTTTAACTTCAACAGAGTATTGCAATCCTGAACAATATAAACAACTTTTCCTATTTTTTTTACTATTACGCCTCTATTCCAAGTTACTTGTTTATTAGTGCTGCTTTGTTTATACAATACATTATCCCCTTGCTTAAAGTATTTAATAGTTTTATCAGTTTTCACTTTAGACTGCAAACACTGTTTGTTTGGGACGTTAGGGGTGAGAGTGACAGACGCCGGTGTAATTAAATCTAACCGTGATCTCAGTTTATGACCGAATACCAACTGGGCAGGTGAACAGCCCGTTGCAGAATGTATGGAATTTCTATAATCAAAAAGATATTTAAGTAAGTTATTATTTAATACCGTAACATTATTACTACTTAACATACAAGATTTGATTCCTTTTTTAACTACCTTCACGTAGCTTTCCGCCTGCCCGTTACTAGCCGGATGATAAGCCGGCGAGGTCACATGCGAAATACCATTTGAAACACAAAAAGTCCTAAATTCTGAGGAAGTAAACTGTGTGCCATTGTCACTGACTATAGTATGCGGTAAGCCAAATCGTGCCATGTATTCATACATTTTATTAATCACCGACAAGGATGTCGTACTCGTTCCCATATCGTAAGCTTCTACCCACTTCGAGTACGCATCCACAATCACCAAATAGGAACGGTTATGTATGGGGCCGAGAAAATCTATATGAATACGATAGAAAGCTTGCGGTGGATGAGGCCACAGCGCTGGCGGCGCACGCGCTGGTAGCTGTCTCAACTGTAAACAGACCTCACAATCCGCAATCATTTTCTCTACAGCGTTATCAATTCCTGGAAACCAAAATCTGCTGCGCGCTTCCGCTTTCGTTTTCACAATACCCAAATGTGACTTATGTAGCTCTGATAATAATTTTGTCCGTAGTGTCTCTGGAATAACAACCTTGTGCCCTCGCATAATGCAACCTCCTTCATATGACAACTGATTTTGACATAAAAAATAAGGCTTAATTAATATATCTGATAGTCGCTTAGGCCATCCTTTAACAATATATGATAGAACTTTTATTAAGACTGGATCTTTCTGAGTTTCGTCACGAATTTTGCTAAGTGTAACGGGTAAACTACCATCGGTAACAAAATTAACATAAGACGCGCGATCTTCTACAGGGACTAAACTATCGTCGGCCCTGTAGCCACATCCCCCACTAGCCGCCGTTGACTCACTGTCAGGCAGACTGGCACGCGATAAAAAATCTGCGCTGTTGTCGGCGCTGCGAATGTATTCGATGGAGTAATTGTAACCACTCAGGAACATTGCGTAACGCTGCAACCTGTTTGCAGAGACCTCTGGAATACCCCTATATGGACCAAAGATAGATAAAAGGGGCTTGTGGTCGGTACGGAGCACAAACGGAACTGATCTTCCATATAAGTACTGGTGAAAACGTCGCACTCCGAAAATAATAGCTGTAGCTTCCTTTTGTAACTGAGAATACCGCTTCTCTGCTGCATTCAGAGTACGTGAAGCGAACGATATAGGGCGCTCAACCTTGTCTGACCCTATCTGTGACAAGATAGCTCCTAAGCCGCTGGGCGAAGCGTCTACCGTCAAAATTAATTGAGCATTTTGATCAAAATGAGCAAGAACCTGATTTGAGGCTAAACATTTCTTAATTGCTTTGAATGCATTATCATGTATCACCTCCCATTTCCATGTATTTCCCTTTTGCAACAATGAATATAGCGGGCTCAAAATTGATGATGCGTTAGGAACAAAGTTCCTATAATAATTGACTAATCCCAAAAACGATTGTAACTTATTCACGTTTGTAGGTGTAGGTGCTTGGACTATAGCTTTGACCTTTTCATTTGATTTTCTTAAACCATTCTTATCTATAGTATAACCTAAATATTCTATTTGGTTCTCAAAGAACACGCACTTATCTTTACGAAGTGTTAATCCTGCGTCTTGTAGTCGTTGCAAGACCGCACATAACCTCTCTAGGTGTTGCTCTTTAGTTGCCCCTGTAATACAGATGTCGTCAAGAAAACACATAACACCGTCCAATCCCGACAGTAAACACTCCATAGCCCGCTGAAAAATAGCAGGAGCACTAGCAAGACCAAAAACTAATCTTGTATAAACAAATAAACCGCGGTGAGTATTGATACAAGTTATGTTCTGAGACGTCTCATCTAACACAAATTGTGAGTAAGCTTGTGTTAAATCCAACTTGCTAAACTGTTGACCCCCGTGTAATTTTGTAAAAAGTTCTTGAGCAGTCGGCAACGGATACTGTTCGACGACCAACTGTTTGTTTACGCTTACAGAGTAATCAACACACAACCTAATTGAACCATCACGCTTTAATATAGGGACAATTGGTGAGGCGTATTCTGAAAATTGAACCGGTTTTAACACACCTATACGTACCAAACGATCAATCTCACCGTTTATTTGATCTCTGAGTGCGAAAGCTATAGGACGAGCTTTAAAAAAAATTGGCTTTGCGTTTTCTTTCAATTGTAACTTAACTTTATATTTTGTAAATAAGCCTAATTTATCTGAAAAAACAGACGGAAACTGTAATTTTAACTGTTCAGCAAATTGTGGTGTTTTACAATAATTGATTTGCAACATGTGTAATCCAAATAAACTAATAAAATCTCGCCCTAAAATTGGAGGACCACCATCGCGAATCACTCTAACATTAACATCTTGTGTCTTGTCCAAGTATCTAATAGGCAATTGCACTATTCCTAAACACTGAATAACACACCCAGTGTATGTAAACAATTGATCCGTCGTTGGTGATAATGGCAACAATTTAAAATATTTTTTGTATACTTTTTCTGAAATCGCTGTGACTGCCGATCCGGTATCTACTTCGAACTTTAGCTTAATACTTTGAATCGACACTACTAAAGTCATAGGTTCACCTCTGAAAGAACAAATTTTGTTTGTCTTACCGTCATCGTCACTCTCACCCGACCCGCTAGTTCCTACGAAATTTATCTTTTTACACATTCGACGTAGGTGGCCTTTTACGTTACATTTCTTGCATGTATAGCTTGCAAACCGACACTGAGATGTTTTGTGGTTTTTGTAGCCGCAAACTGAACACTTTTCAATGTGAACACTCGATTCCTTTGAGTTGGTGTCGATTTTGAACAACGGCTCACTCGACGGCAGCGCCTGTACCGCTGCTGACGACGATGCTGCTGCTCCCTTGCGTGCGCTATGCACGCTCTCCGCCAACTCCACTGCTTTAGCCAGTGTGGTTTCTTGAAGTTCACGCGCGAAAAGCTTATCTTTTTCAGGTCCCGGCCGCATACCCATAACAAAACGGTCGCGCAGCGCCTCTTCTACATTCAGAAATCCGCAATGAGTGGTCAGACCGCGAAGCCTAGCAGCCCACTGCGAAAAGGTTTCTTCCAGACCTTGAGTAGCGGCATAAAAATTATACCGCTCGCCAAAACCACATTTTTTTGGCGTGAAGTGATTATCCAGAAGAGTGAGAATATCATCGAAAGGCACCTGCGAAATTTCCTTTGGCAAAGCTAAATCGGCCGCAAGCTTGTATGTGCCGTCGGCGAGTGCGCTCAGCAATATTGCCCGTCGTTTCACACCTATTGAGTCCTTCACACTGTCTAAATCGTTTGCAATGTACCATTGCAAAATCCGCTGCTTATAATTTTCCCATGTCTGGTTGACATGGTCAAAACTCGACAAAATACCGAAGTGAGCCATTTTTTTTATTTTGTCGTGGGTCCTCGTCGCCAATGATAAGTATGCGGATATTGCGGAGGGCGAAGGCCTAGGACTTCGGAAGGAGAAATGAACTGACGGATAGCTGGTAGCACACTGACGTTTATTTTAAACAAGTCAAGCTGACATATAAAAACCATAAATAAACATAAACTATACAACACTTACGATAAGAATGTCCGAAAAAGATCGTGGTCGAAGCATGGGCAAGCCCCACAGACCGTGGCAAAGCCTGGCCTGACTCGGAACAAAGTGATGCTGTGTGTTTGGTGGGATTGGAAAGGAATCGTCCACTATGAGCTTTTGCCGCCGGATAAAACTATCCATTCTGACCTCTACTGTCAACAACTGATGAGGTTAAAAGAAGCTATTGAGAAAAACCGGCCGGAGCTGGTGAATAGGAAGGGCGTGGTGTTTCATCATGACAACGCCAGACCGCACTCATCTATAGCCACCCAGCAAAAATTGAGAGAGTTTGGCTGGGATGTATTGATGCATCCTCCGTATAGCCCTGATCTTGCTCCATCAGATTTTCACCTGTTTCGATCACTTCAGAACTCTTTAGGAAGCATAAAGTTAACCTCAAAAGAACACTGTGAAAACTACCTGTCAGATTTTTTTGATAAAAAATCTCAAAACTTCTACAGCAATGGGATCATGGCATTGCCCACAAGATGGCAACAAGTCATCGATCAAAACGGCACATACATATTATAAATAAATAAAAAATTAAACCTAAAACAATTTTTTTTTTTTGTATGAAAAATACGAAAATACTTTTGCCCCGACCTAATATGTTGGTACGTAGGATCAATAAGTAAAAGCCAATATTGAAATTTTCCTTTATTTATAAAGTTAAGTAATGATTAGCGCCTTTTTAACGTCAACCATGTCAAACGTCAAAAATGTATGACTTTTATACGTCCCTTAACTTTAATCAACGTTTATAAATAAACCCCTTGATGTAGCACTGACTAGAGAGAGATTATACTTACACAATGTGCAAAAAATTCCAATTGAATGAATGAACTGACCCGAATATGTGAAACGAATGAAGTAGTGCACACATGATCCGATCAAACGAAGCAATTAGCAAAATATATCAGGTATTTGCACTTCAGATAGTTTTTAATCGGAAAACAAAGGGTATTAAAATCTATGTTTTAACCTATGATGCGAACTGCACGTGCAAACCATTTTTTTTTCAGAAAAATATTTAAGGATGAGAATTTATCTCGACGGGCGTTGTGTAAAGTACCGGTCGCTTTTAGGGTGATGCAAATTAATAGTATTAGGTGGCGATGGCGTAGGTGCATTCATAAGCTCGCAGTCGGTAGGTTAAAGATACAGCGACAAACTTCTGCACATATTCATTTAAATTGACATAAAATTGTAATTTTGTTGTTATATTTCAGCATTTCATATAGTGGCTAAGGGTTCATATTCTTTTAATTTTACTTCTAAAAACAGAAGTGTGAATCGGTTTTTGTCGCTGACTGTACCTGTAGTATCGTTGATAGGGAAACACGCTTCAAAAGTAGGTCTACCACGAACGCCTAGGTACGCAACAATATCAATGGTAATACCAACACCGTGCACCGCAATGCACCAGCACACATCGCACGGTGGGATCGCGCTCGTTAAGATCCATAGCTGATTGGCGACAGCAACGTGCACGCAACACCTTATGACCCACATCTTCATCATACAATGCTATGACGTCAGCACGACATAGTACCTGCGTGGTACGAAGAAAAAATTGCTAGAATTTTATGATTAAAAGCCGTTTGTAACGTTAGATTTTTCTACGAATAGTTCTGATTGTATCCATGAGAGGTTCAATAGGAAACGTGCTAAAATAATTTTCTACCTGAACCGACCGTATCGCAGTATCGGTAAAAACATAAAAATAATATGTGAAATCTTTAGCTGAGCATTTCACATGAAAAGCAAACTAGTAAGTGCCTTTATAATGTTTTGCTTGTTTCCTGAAGTAAACTTAAGCAACTATTTAAAAAATAAAACAAACTTTATAAATGCATACTTCATAGATGCTAATAGTAAAAATTACTAGCTTAAAAATGTTCAGAAGTTGCTGTGAGCTCGGGTACCTGAAACTAATGACAATCTAGAAGGTCCTTTGGTTACTCAACACTGGAGTGTACCAGGCTATTTATTGCCTCTCTACGATCTAGGCGAGAAAATTATCTTGCACTAAGGACCTCTTGACCTCCGAACTATATGCTAGCTGATAGCTGATTTTGTACTAAAGTAATAAGCGGTTTTATCAGATTAACTCATAAAATCATATTATTTTTCTTAACGTGACATAGTCAGTCTATTGTCCGAGGTCAAGTGATGCTTATTCGTTAGCTGTCAATAATCGGTTTTAGTGTGCATTTGTCAAACTAAGCTCCCGTCAGTTAATTACCGATCAATCAGATCGTGAAAACAGATGATCTCATAAAAACATGGACAAAAACCCGCATGCAAAGGGCGCGAGATCGAATCAATCAGTTGCGGGGCAGCGGCCTGCAGGCAACAAATTGACTGAACATTTTACTGCACAATTTTCTTTGTGTCTCCACTGAGCTGAGAGAGCTGCATTCCTACTTTTTGCATTGTCACTGGCTTTGTTCGTGACACTTCACTTTTGTCTACGTTGAAAATTGAGTTCCTCAACGGCAGTAATGTCCCGTGAATTTTCGCTCAAGTGCACACAAAACAACCATGTTGATGCTATCTATGAGTGTTGCTGGGAACGCTCTCTTGTAACTTTGTTCAACCTGAGTGTTAGTTGGCTGCAGACGAGCTGTTCGATTTTGTCAATGCTTCTAACAATGGATTTCCATGAAGCATATCGTCAAGTGAAGTGTATGTAGATGATATGCTAATATCCTGTCACATTAATGCACAGTCGTGATCTTGATGTTACAGCACTTAGCTGTAATATGTATTACTCAAAGCTTTTTCTTATTAAATAAAATTAAGAGTAAATGCTGATCTGATACGTCCACATATTCGATGCCAGGCATCTGCCACACGAAGACGACAGCATGACGGAGATAAAGCTTGCTCACCTGCCCTACAGAGTGTTCTACACAGAACTGCTATCCCGTCATACACTGTAAAAAATATAATCTGTATTTTCGTAACGACATGTTCTCACGAATAGAAATGCATTCGTGATCCGAGACAGTTTGCTTGACACGGCTATAGCGCAGCTGAAATTGCTTTAGAAAATAATCAAATTGAGTACGCTCGAGGGGCGAGGGGCGTGCGTGCCGAGTGACGATGTATGCAATTACGCTGGATTCAATTTTAACTTTTATCAGACTACGTTGATAATAACTTATTCATACGATTTTACGAGTTGGTTTAAGTAAGAGTCATTGGCACCGCTTAGAGTGGGTTTTACTAATGTTTCTACCGTTAGTATCGCCTGGAAATAATTTTGAATTATTTTGTCAATCTCTGATGAGAATGTCTACATTTGCTTCGAGTATACTTTATCATTTTAGACGTTTATAAAAATAAGAGTGATCTATAATAGCTATCTATGACCGTCACAAAAAAAAAATAGTTTGAAGCCCGAGACAGTTCAATAACTTAGCGTTTGTGAGACGTCAACAAACTCGGTTGATAAAGATGAAGATTGTTTCAAAACAGATTCCTCTCAGAAATGTAAAGTGTCTTTCGGCAAAACTTGCGACAACACATAAATCTAAGTTAGAGATAGCTCACGCTTCTTACGCGGTAAACACAATTTTGGAACAGAATCATTATAAGTTTCTTCTGATCTTACATTGCGTGCTGTGTCTATTATCTTACTTAATGACTTTTTGATTAACTTATTATGACTTCATGTTATTACTTTCGCGTATCTATTTTGTCATTCAAATGACGAACAAGTTTAAAATCACTTTCCCACAGTCAAATAGATGTGAAGATACATAAAACTATGTGCACAAGACAGGCTACAGGTTATCCGCAGCCAACTTTATGGCCAAACCAAGCTTAGGCGTTAAAGATTGCAGTATCGCTTAAGTTATAATAGTTTAAAGCTTATCGCATCGTGCACCATTATACTCATAATCCAGTTTGCGTTTGACTTGGAGTTGCGTGGTGCGATAACGAGCCATGTTCTACGTCACCCTGTTGACAGGGTGAAACATTTTGGATGAGGTGGCTTTAATCCGGTGTCTTTGTCCGCGTCTTGCCCTGAAGTCCATAGGTCGGCCTCATTTTTTTTTTTACTAGTTTCGTTCTTTGCCTTGTATTATACAGGGTAAAATTGAAAACATGCGACAAATTGAAATGGGAGATTGTACTCATCATTATGAACAACTTTGACTATGGGACCAAACCTGCAATCACGAAAAAAAAAACGGCTGTTTCCTACATTTATGTTCGCATAACACGTCGAAATGTAGGGAACAGCTGATTTTTTTTTCGCGATTGTAGCCTTTGGTCCCTTTAAAAACATTGTTCATAATGATGAGTACAATCTTAAATTTCGGTTTGTCGCATGTTTTCAATTTCACACTGTATGATTAATATTCATTACAGCATAACGAATTTTATTATGGAAATAAAATTAAATAATAAAATTCGTTATAATTTTATTATGGAATAGAAAATATATTATACAACGTGTAACGTAAAATGCGCAAAACCTGAAAATAGTTTGTTCATAATTGACTACTGAATCGATTTCTGTAACTTTTAATATAGGTTTTTTTTTTAAAAATGATGTATTTTGCCATACTATCCGCCGATTGAGCCAAAGAAAATTAAGTCTTATTTTAAGGCAATAAAATTCAATGTTGAATGCATAAAGCAATGCTAGGATCAACACGATTTTCTTAATAAAAATAGTTAGCTTTAAAAAAAATAGTTTTGTTCATTGTATTATGCTTTTAACTCAATGCTCTAATTGGGGTGTATGAGGTTTTGCGCATTTAACGTTACACGTTGTATATGTACACACGGCTACACATCAAGCTATACATTTCCAGTATAAGCTGATCTCACATTGTATAGGATTTCCGTACGATGCGAGACCAGCGTAAACTGGTTTTGTATAGCTTGATGTGTAGCCGTGTGTACGTAATAGCGTGGCGGTAGACAGGGTAGAAAGAAAGAGTAAATGTGTAGCGCTGATCAAGTAAGGACAGGAAGATTATGAGCTAGCCATGACAAGTTCACAATCAAAGATCAGAATCACTGTACCTTTACTGTCTAGGCTATATTCTCACGGCGAACAAAATATGAAACCCGGTCCAACTCTGAATCATGTCGCTCGAAACTCTGGCTCATGTTCTAAAATTGAAAAGCCAGCTCCCGAAATAGCGCCTCAAAATACTAGCTAATTCCTGACAGGTTCCCGACAAAATATTTACTCGTTATTACGAACTCGAATCCCGAACTTCAAAACACTGACCCGAAACTGAGCTTGTCACTCCAACAGTAGGAACGGGACAGTTGTCTCGACCGCCAACTGTGGTCGCGGCGCGCGCCGACCCACTGCCGCGCTCACGCGAATTTCAACCTTGCTGCACTAAACATAAGGTGGTCTAAACCTAAGGTGGGTAGTAATTCAGTTTGCAGTGAAGTTATTATAGGGACATATCAAGCGGGTGTCAGCGGGCCCAACGGAAGCAATTTCGTTTTTGACGCCTTTTTGTGAACTGTTCTTATAAACAGACGTAATATATGTGGATTGTTTATGGAAGTAGCGTGCCAGTGTGTCTGAGGAGCGTGATTAATAGGTTTAGTACTGCGATGTCATATGCATCCGGGTCATATGTAATTTTAACAGAAGTGCTAGCTGAATAAACCAGCACGAACATGATGATATTTCAGCGCATGCTAAAGTAACATGCTATTTTATAACCATTTTAAAAACTTCATGTCAAACTACAGCTAAGTTACGTCCTGTGATAGCCGCACTCTGCCACGTCGTGCCACAGTCGCTCAACAGCTGCCAACATTCCATGAACATAACTTGCGAGGCAATTTTTGCATTTTGTCGGAGAATTTATAAAATGGAATATCTTGTTCGTATATCAAATTGCGCAAAATCTAGTTATAGCTTACAGGTATAGCATTTTTTCAATAAATACTTCTAGTCCATTCGCACTGACAACTTTTAGCTAGTGTTTTTTTTTAATAAAAATCCTCGATATTTCTATTCGACTGGTTTATTTCGCGGTATAGGATAATAGTCAATATTAAATGTACAAAAAAAATCTTTTGTTATTGAGCTGTTACATAATCGTGAAGCCTCACAAATTGTAAGGTCTACTCATAAAATATGATCGTTTTCACCAACACTAGACGACGAACGGGAATGAATGTCGCCATTTGTTTTTCATTATCTCAATAAGTATAAGATAGTATAATAATGGATATTCCTATATTAAACCCACGGCTGCTATTAAAATTTCCGCAGAATTCCGAGCACGTTACTGTAGTGACAGGTTAGGTTAACCGCATAATAACGAACAGTCATCCAACTTTCACAATCACGGATAACGATTAGTTACATTCTATACGTCACACAGTGCTATCTGAAATAAAATCAGGGCTTGCAGTAGCACGGGCGACGGGCGACGCCGCCGGGCAAACGAGGTTTCATTCCAACATGTACCACGGCACAGTTACTCCGCACTTTAATTATATTTTCTAACTGTTTTATTACTGTGCTTTAGAACATGGCCGCGTGTAGGGTGTGAGGTTGACTGCAATTTTTTGGTGTAACTGGGAAATTATGTTTGAACAGCGGTCGATGTAAGGGTTTTAATTGAATTTGAATGGGGTACAGTTGTGTGAAGGAGTGATGTTTGTTGTGGTTAGTGGTATATTCGTGTTGAAGAAAGTATGGGATTGAAGAACGCTATCCTCGAGTATTTTTTGAGTTCTGAACCTTTTTGTAGCAGGTTTCTCAAACTTTCGAAACTACATAGGTTACTGGTTTTAGTACTTAATTGCAATTCGAAGATGCTGACGTCGACGCTGACGACGTCGCTGACGTTAGAAATACACAAGACTATGTAACAAGCATTTATATCAGGACACGATGCAAGGCTTAAACTTAACAATATTAAAACTTAAAAAATAACGCAAAACACCTCACACGTCGTCAGCAGCCTCCGGGAGTAAAGCCGGTCCCCCACCTCCGGCGACGCTACGCAATATCGCAACCTATTTACATCGTGTAAATAAAAATGTGCCGACAAATGACGTTGGGCTTGCAGCGCTCGCGTGACACCGGCGTTAAATAATGTGAAGGCATGAGCCCACGATTTATGAGCCGGGCGTAGCACGCGCGATCAACACGCTATGACGAGCGTGCTCCCGGAGCCGCACGACGTGCGCCGTGCGCCGTCACGCGGCGACGCGCGCCCTATTTATAGCGCACCTTGTTTTTATAGCGCAGTAAAAGCGGTGCAATTAAACTTTATGAACGTGACGTCAGATGACGTGGTTAGCAAACAAATGGCACAGTTGATAAGACGCGCTAGAGTCCCGAGGTTTATGTTGATGATGAAGATTGTGTACCTGGAAATGCTTCGAGATGCCTTCAGCTTGCTTGTATGAGAGACACTTACCTGAAACAAAATTAAAAAACAAATGAATACAATACATGATTGCTTTTAAAAAATATCGCTTTCAAAGACCCGGTTATTTGTAGGTACCTATTATATTTCCGTAACATTCCAAATTAATGAGAGTGAAATGGTAGCGAATTTTAAACAAAAGACCCGAGGAAGTAAGAACAGAAACCCACACAGGAAAATATATTTTTAAATAATTTATCTTTACAAAAACATTAATAGAATCAGTGGTCCTTTATATAATATATGAATTACAAGTGCCGCGATTTGTTGAAAAAAACGAATTGCTACGTAAATAAACGTCATATTTGTTATGTGGAAGAGAAACACAAATAGGTACTGCCAAAAAACAAAACTACACGAGTTTTGTTTTTTGGCAGTACCTATTTGTCAATTTCATCTATTTTAATCTCATCTAATGTATTATTCTGGAAGCTGCATGGTTTCACTTGAAGGCAAAGAAATAGATTGTCCACCAGTAACAACTTAATATAGATAAACCGATGGAGTTACAAACCTTTTATCGACATTTGCATGACCAATGTGAATTCAAGTCAGGCTTTCTATATTGTTCATTTCAAAATTTTCAGCGATTTAAAAGTGAATTAATTCAATACGTAGGCCCACGGAAGGATTATCTCATGAAATTGTCATAATCCTTGCATTTGAACGCGTTATTGCTTCAAGTTTCAAAAGTATGGACATTTAAATGAACATTTTGTATATTTCTCTTTATTACGAATTTGACAACTGAGGTGTTATTTAGTAACGGTCTACGTAAAAAGTATTTCATTTCGCTGCCAACATTTAATTTAAAGGATGCCTAGTAATAAACATTTTTTATGCTCTATGATGAATATAACTTCTATTATGAAATGACAAAGGAAGTTTTGGGTTTGCATATTATTACCTATTTACTCTTTATTGTACGAGTATAATAAAGTCTTTATGTACAAATTATTGTATTGTTTATTTTTTCATTTTGAGCTATGCTTATGTGTGAGTGTGTAGTTAGTTTGTGCGCTCTAACTCCCGAAAGACGACGTAATGAAGAGGGAAGAATGCCTAACAAAGGACTTAATATCTTAGGACCTCTTTTATTGAAGGCAATTTGTTACAGATACTATTGTAAGTCATTCCATGTCTAGGTGACTTACTAGCGTCGCAGTCGCCAGAAATAAGAGGCGGCCATCAAATATAAGAATGTTATTCATTATCAAGTCGAAAGCACAATGAGAATTGACAGTTCAGAAATGTATAATTCGAAAACTTTGTAAAACTTATGAATTCTGTTACGTTTAATAACTTTGTTTTTCTATTTATCTAATTTTAAGAATAAAATGGCACAAACAAACCCAAAGCTAACGAAATCATTTGCCAAAACTCCAAAAGTATGATGAAACAGCCGACACAGTTACACAGAACTTACGTTCATAAAGTTAAAAATATAATGAAACCGCGCTCTGCGGATGCCCAGTAAACTACCTTTCATGTGGTTAGTTAGAGAGGCCCCACTCTCCCCCTTACCTTCTGGCTTGTATACGTGCACAGCAACCCGTATTTAACAAACTTTATAATTACTGTGGTCACCGTTATGCTACATAACATACTTATCACTATTCGCACGATGGCCCATACAGGCATATTTATTATTTAGTATCTCTGAGCTTCATAAATAAGATTTAGCATAAATAAGTTATGTACATCTATGCTATTCAGCTGTCTAGGTGGGCTAGGAATGTTATATTTTTTATTCATCAATGCATAATATATGATATGAAGTTTGTAAGATCGGACCAAGTATAGCACCCTGAGTAACGCCGTCGTCAGTTTAAATGATGTGAATGAATTTATTTATTAAAACGACGATATTAATGATACATTGTTATGCTTGCATTGGTTTTTTCTCGTCGAAAACATCTAATATTTAACGCGGTATTATTATCTCGGAATTCAGTTCACCGTAAAAAGAAAATGACAGTCCACCAAAACAAACAAATAAAACTTTCTAGTGTAATCAAGCAGGAAAAAGCAAAATAAAATAATCTGCAAAGGAACGAAGCGGAATTCCCGCAAAAGTAGAAAGACAAAGAGTGGTCCTGAAATATGACTTGCTCTTTATATAGTCAGTATTGTAAAAGAAATTGAATTATCATTCCCGCAAGAATATAGGATTTTCAATAAATAGGATAGCGAAATGCTTTTAGATATTATGTTACGGCAGCGCGCGTGCGGTTTTATCGCATTCACATTGGATTTTATCAGCGGGAATATATGTTGTTTCATTATTACACTGCATATTATTTTCTTTAGTCCTACTGAAATCTGCTTATTTTTTATGGAAGCTGGATGATGTTGCTTTTAATTTTTGACTTTTGTTTGGCTTTACTCATTCGTCTGCCTGTAAAAGTCGAAAGTTAAATAATGAAAATGGATTTTATGCTGCTTTTATGTTGGCTTATCGGCTTTATACTGGGGGGTCTAGTTATTATTACAATTTTAAAACTTAGCACTTTGTTGTGAGATGTTCAAAGTTGTGAAGCTAATAAAAGATAACAAGGAAACTTCATCGCTCTAAGATAACACATTGGCCAGACAGGCGCGCCAGCAGATGATACGTGCTTAATTGTGATCCTGAAACGAAACATGGCAGTCGGTAGCTACATACCTATGGGAAAATTGATTGAAGAAACAGCTAAACGAAATCAATTATACCAATTGCACTGCAACACATCAAATTAATTGAAGAATACATTCTGCTAAGCTTTTCTTGTTTAATATAGCATGAATTATTTTACATTCTTTGATTAAGATTTATCTCCCTTGAAACCAAAAGCTCCACAAAGCTCTTAATACTGCATCATAGAACATATACCCACATGCCCCGCCAAAACAAACTTGTCAACTAAAAACTTGGTTAACACGACACGCGGGTTATCACAAATTAATCAAGTCGTGATAAGTCATTAGTCTGGCGTCGCCGTCGTGGAGGCTCGATCAAACTTGCTACTTTAATTAAAAGTGATCCGAGTAACTTGTAATGTGAAGCGGGGCCTTTTGAATTTAAATATTTATTGAGAGCGACAGACGAGCGGAGACTTGATGAAGACGTCGCGAGCGCCGCGGCTGAACGTGCGGGGTTATGCGAAATTAAATAAGGAAAGTGTTCGCAAACGCGGAGATAAATGGGTTGCAAAATACACTTAATATTGTGAACAAAATTGTGCGTATATGCCTCTGCAAGAAAAGTATGCTGTTAGGTGATATGACACAAGCCTAACTATTATTTTTATCAAGTTAAGGCTCACAAACTGGGAAACGCATTGTCAAAATATTGGTTACAAAAAAATATGCTACGTTTAATATTTAATGTTTGATGTTGGCATTGGTAAAAAGCAACATACCGAAATAATTAAAATGAAAATTAATGACAGAATAAATCAAACTGTAAAAATAAAGGCATTTTCAGAACCAACTATACCTACTAGCAACATAATAGAAATATTTAATCCCTAATGAGATGTAATTTACCGCAAAGTCTTGTAAAATGAAACTTCATTTGTGCAGTATAAGCTAATATACCAGGAATAAATGTCTCTATACATGTAGTAACAAGAAAACACAAATAATTATGGAACATGGTTATAGTCACCGTCTGCAGAGCACGGAATACGCGAAAATTACATATTAATAATACACAGATATTTCGCGGGAACCTCACGCTGTTTCCCTAAGTTATATTAATAATACCCGAATATGTTACTCATAATATTCCTAATAACGGAGGGGAAGGGGCAATTATATATAGATTATTGATTTGTGAACGAAGTATTTATTACACTTTAAAATGTGATGTCATTATGGTTAAACGAAGCTAAAAGAGTATGCAGGTGGCGTTCTGTAGTATCTGCTTATCACCCTGTGAGTGGTATGAGTTTATGATTGTGTGTGTATGTATTAGACACGGTATTTAGCTAGGTACCAACTAACTTCATTGATATTATAGTTTCTTGTCGACTGTCTTTGCAGAGATTGGACTATCAATATAAGTCCCAGATCGAACAGAATGCGATTTGGAATTTCTAATTATTGGGAATCGGATTTGGGAAAATGTTCATGACTCCTTTGATATAAATTGCGATTTCGGAATATTTAGGATTAATATCAGGTTATTTATGTCTCTATAACTCTAAACTCAGTGGTAGGTAATTACAACAGAACATCTTCACAGTTATTTACAGCTATCCTTAAAGTAACATAAATATACAGCGTGTATCGTTTGGGCTATAGCTATCTTGAAGCACTAAATATAACAGCTGGTATAGAGTCACTATACATAGTTTCAACTCAAAATAAAATACTCTAAGAATTGATACCAAATTTTCGGTTTCATTGGTTTCTTAAATTCAAATCATAACAAACGTGTCACCGCACTACGTAGGTCAATAACTTTTTAAGTTACTTGCCAATATCACGATAAATCTCTTCCGTAACTCTGCGCGCCTAGTACCGTAGCCTACTGCAGCGCAGGCGGTGTTGTTTGTCGGCGCCAACTGACGGAATATTCCGCCGCCGCCGCGCGCGCGCGCAATAAGCCATACGTACTTTACCGTGATGTAAAAATTAATGTGTAATTCTAATTATTGATTTACAGTTTACTCGTTAATATTAAGCCAGAAATTGCACGTAAAAACTGGAATAACAAAACTTACGTATACAATCGTAACAAAGTTTAGGTAGGTACCTAGGTTAACTAGTTTCATCCCTTATTATTACTTTATACCGAGTAAACAGTAAAATCTTAAAGCTTTGCTTAATTTAGTAAATTGACTTACATTTTTAAAGATGGGGTTCGATGTGGTGACCTTGGTATTGTATGCACAAGGCCGCTCACTTGTTCATGGACACACATTACGTAGCATGTCTGGTGTTATTGTCCTGAAAGCGGCCTCAATCCGCACTTTAATTTGTATCACACTGCACTGCGTACACTACACACGCACTATGGGTGCTGACCGTCGTTGCTCAGCACTCGCCATAGGTACCTGATTACCTATGGTTAGAGGCACCAAGCCGATGTACCATCCGAGATCAAACTAAAACATGCCGACGAAGGCATCTATCGACGCTCAGCATCTGGTCTACTCTCAATAAAACGGCGACGGTACAGTTCTCGGGCAGCTCGCAAATTACTGATGCGCATAATTATCATAGGGATAAAAACGAGTGTACTAGACGCAGGACAGATGTCGACTGACGGCGACGAGCAAAGCAATAACAAAATGAAGCTCCTATTCCCTGCTATCCTGGTACGTAAATATTATTTCGTTAAATTTGATACTTATAGGGTAGCTGTCCCTATTAGTGTCCACTACTGTTAAAAATATTATTCAAGATTTCAAGATTATTTTACATACTAATAATAATTTCAACTAAACTCCGTTAAACTTTTATGTAAATCTAACACAACCGAGCAAACTAATTACGAATTCAAAATTGAAAAATCATTCATTTTTTTTTGGGTGGGAAAATCATCAATGACTCAGCTGCCGCCCTGGGTGGGGCGGAAGGCTGAAGGAAGTGTTAGACTCTTACTGACTAAATACCACCCTGTTCCTTCAGTTGCCCTTGCATTCCGGGTTATCTCGTTAGAATATTCCCGCAATCCCGGAAATTCCCAAAACTCCGGAAAATCATTCATTTCAATCCATTAAAGATCATAATATGGGTTCGCGTTATCTCGTTATAAGTCTGAAATAAAAATTGTATTTACCAGGAGTAATTGAAACTACACGGACTGCAATTGGTTCACGTACCCTAAAACCCAGGTTTACACACACATCGATGTTACATTGTGTGTGTAACGACGTAATCAGGGTTCTGTGAGCAAACGATATTCAATTCGGAAATAACAATTCCTGTTACTCATGCGCTTCTAGTACTTTTATTAATTTCTTTCGACAGTTAAATGCAATTTTGCGACATTTTCTTATTTGAATTATAATAACAAAGACTAAACGTGCTCAAACTAATAAAACCTATGTATGTACCACTCAAACAGCACCGACAGACCGTGAACTCCGATAATTCTTTCGGTTAGTTCTACACACAAAAATTATGCGTGCGTGGTATTATTTTGTAATAAAAAAAAACGATTAACTTGTTGCTAATAGTTTACGTCTTATTTAGTAAAAAAATAACCTTATTTTAAAAATTATGAACGGAACCCACTGTGATTTTATTTGTACTAGGAGAAGAATAAGTTGCGAAGAGGTGAATTGAAATGATGTTTTGGGTTCAGTTGGACAAAAAAATGGTTTCTAAATCCTTTTCCTATTCTAAGTACTAATGGCAAATAATAATGTTTATTTAAGCAATTAATTGCCGGTAGGATGCACGTAAGGATTCGATTTTTATGATCAATTCAATGGTTGTACAAGCTGTCGATTTTTCGAAAAAATCGTTTTAATGCGATCTTCAAGCAAATCGATTCAATAGTAACGTGAATCGAATCTCTTGGATCGTATGTGTAAATAAAGGCTCTTAATAGTTCAAGTTCATATTTGCCCAAAGCATTGTGCTGACAATCATAAACAGCGAATAGGTAGGTTTATCTATTTCAAACAAGATCAATTACATAAGTATGCCGACACTTTTTAACTTGTCCGAAGATTGAAACATATTAGTCATCCATCTGAATTAAAGTCATTGAATTACGCTGGAAAGGTTATCAAATATTATTGACGTACCTACCTGACTGGCAACTGTAAATATGTCACAAAATAGAGGTGTGTTAAATGTTGTTTAAAATTTTTTAATTACGATTTTTGAATGAATTTTTAGAAGATCGATGTAAGAAGAGCACGGGATTCGATCTGTGAATCGAATGAAAAATCGACTTACAGCAAAAAATCGTTCATCTTTATGGCCACCAAAATAAAAGGTTAGAAATAATGTTAGGAAATTTACAGGAATATTGTTTTTGAATTAGGTATTTACTGTATTGTAGGTATGATGGAAAGGTGGGTGGCGGGTGGAAGATTACTACGAGGTAGATAATAATTATCTACAAAGTAATCTTCTACAAAAGGACAACTACGTAAAAAACCAACAAGTGTGTAAATGATACGTGACAATTCAAGCAGGTATCTAAATATTTCGTTAACTTTTGATACCTAGACCAATTAATTGTATTGTAGGTAGCTAGTTCACAAACATAATCAAAGTTTTGGAAAAGTCAGTAATAATATTTTGTGAATAAAAAATAAACATGCGGAACCGTTTATTCAGAAATACCAGGAGTAGGAGGTTTATCTTTACTTACAAATAGTTCGTTGACATCAGCTGTTTTAGTGCTAGTGATGTGTTTATTTCAATTTGAAAAGTTCGGTTTCTGGTATCAATGTATTAAAAAATCTCATAACTTCCGAACATGTAGCGATAGGATTAAAAAACCCTTCCTATATCGTTTGATATCATCCAAAGAAGCCGTGCCCTTTGTATGTATATACCCTTTCCGTTACAGTTGTATAGAAAGGTTCCATCAATTAATTCATTCACATTTGGACATTCTTGAGTCAAATCAATAAGTATGATTTATCAGTTTCAGATTTTGGCTTATCTTTTGCTGAGCTGAGCTTTTTTCTTCACCGGGTAACGTGTGATATTTATTTTCGGGCAAATTATTTATTTAAAAACTTTTTAACAAAAAAAAAACAACCGACTTCCAAAAAACACTACAAACTGAAAAATAACTTTAATTTCGGAAGTCGGTGTCAATAAATGAAACTGCGGAACCAACGACTCTGACTTCCGAATTAAAAGTTATTTTTCAGTTTGTAGTGTTTTTTTGGAAGTCGGTTTTTTTTAAGTTTTTTATTTTTTACTTTTTAGTGAGTCAGTTTGTAATTTATCTAAGTTATACAATAGCCTAATGTCAACTGCTCATTACCCTTTATAAAATATTGTTTTTCCCAATGGGGGGACTTTAATTATTGAGGAGTTCTCCTATTAAGAACCAGGAGAACTGGAGCTGGTTAAGAAGTCACCATCAGCTCCACTTCACCATACGCATTGTGACGAGCATAAATTTCTTTCGAGTCGCAACCCGTATTATTGAGTAGTTTCGATGGCCATCTGTGGTCTTCATTATCAGTTCCACTTCACTAAATGGCGCGTCCCGAGAGCAAATGCACGAGTTGCTATAAAAATACCACTTTGGGTTTTTGACAGTCACTTTGGGTTACGGGTAGTCAGAAGCCCGAAAATCTGACAACCAGTCTTACCAAGGGGTATCGTATTACCAAGTAACTGGGTTGTGGAGGTCAGATATGCAGTCGCTCCATGTAAAACACTGGTATTCAGCTGCATCCGGTTAGATTGGAAGCCGACCCCAACATAGTTAGAAAAAGGCTAGGCAGATGATGATGAATTGACGGAGAAATCGGTGAATATACATATAAAAAAAACAATACATAAAGTCGAATATACAACCTCCTCCTTTTTGGAAGTCAGTTAAAATGTCCAAGACAAAAATTATTTCCAAAAGCTATCAGTATCACACTACATTCAAGTTACCAAATATCTAAAACACCGCCTTCACCCCTTCTTAACAGATTTGCGTGTATTTGGCAGAGGCGCGGCGCACTACCCCACGTATCGGGTAAAGTCAACATTTTAGCGCTTAGCACACAAACAACTAATGTTTGCTCGGCGTAGTAACAGTTTTAATCTAAAGGAAATTACTATGTAAAGTGCCCATTACTTTAGCTAATATGCGAAGTGACTGTCAGTTACTAGCGTGTGTGTTACTATGAAGCTTGAGATTTACCTAGTTAATCCTTATTACGTGGTGAGCATGGTTCCTGGTTGATTAAATAAATAATGTAATAAACGTAGATGTTTAATGAACTAAGCTAACATCACACTTAGAGGAGGGGGACATGCGAAAGGCGAGAAACACACACAGAAAGTTAGTTGAATGATAGCACTTTAGTCTTTGTAAATATTTCAGCTCACTATGAAAGCAACTGAAGATTATGTAAGAATCGAATTTGCGACAAAAAGGCCAACGCTAAACCGCTATGGCGTAGTAATACACAGACATAAGCTAAAACACTTCAGCATTGAGTTATTATCATATTAAAAGAACCAATAAAACCATTACGACGAATTATAATATAAACTAGCCAACATTTATTATGAAAGGTATACAATTATTATTCCAGGAGACACGCTAGAGAACTAAATATATGGTACTAACGTACCATAATAATGGCATTAAGAAGTTTAAGTGCCGGCCGGCGCCGTACAATGTGCGCCGGCGATTCTTTGAAGCACCCGGCTAATATAGCTATAAGTGGAAGAACGCGCATTAACTAGATTCTATTTGCATAAATTCACCTGTAATATGTGGAGTGACTCATTGACGACATGTTATTATATTAATTGTGGTATAAACCGAATAAATACGTCAGGAGACTTGATTTTGGGTAAGAACAGACATCCACTTAAACTGTCTCATATGTCGTAGGCGCTTGACGCTTTAGAATTAAAGCAACTGAGAGCTTGCGGATATTATTATGTGTTATGTCATGTATGTGCAGGAGAACTCACAATTAAGAAGTCATTATTTTTTAATTTTCGCATTTATTTATTTTAATTTGGCAAGTCTAGTGTTTATAATAGACTACATTGTACCCGCGACTTCGTTAGCTTGAAATTTCTTGTTCCCCCGCTCCAACACGTCGCATCGCATCGTCTGCCCGCGTTGTTAATTCGTTTTCGCTTAGCGTTATTTCGAAGTGTTTTTTTTTTGTTTTTGCTCGGCTCTTAAGGGTTTTAGCGTGATGTTAAGTATAGCCTATAACCTTCCTCAAGAATTAGACTAACAAATATGCAAAAAGAGATCAGAGATTAACGCGTTCAAACAAACAGAAAAAACAAAAAAAACTCTTCAGCTTTATTATTAGTATAGATTATTGAAGACAACTTTTATAGAAGAGTTAATATTCTGAGCGCTTTTTATTTATGAGATAGGTACAGGCGAGTTCATTAATATATTGGCAGTGACACAGCTTCAAAATATTGTAAGCTTTAAAATGATCATATAGTTCTATACAAACTTAGCCATAAATAAAATGTTAATATACATTTAAAGTTTCAAAATATTATAAACTAGCGACCCGCCCCGGCTTCGCACGGGTGCAATACTGATACTAAGTACAGGTATTTCAAGAATGCCAGCACGCGCCGCCGCGGCCGGTACCGCAGCAACCGCTATGTCCCTGCATTTTAAATCTGTAATATCTTCGAAAATATTCATTTAAATTACATGCTGTAAAGGGCCATATTTATCTATATTAAATGCACAATGTATTTAAGGTACTTAATTGGATAAGGATTAATGCTGTATTGCTTAAAATCGCTTCGTAAATAAGCCATTATTTCTCGTAAAAAGTAAAGGATAAAAAATGATTATTGTGGGTTATCCCTAAGAGATAGATATATACCATTGCGGACTTTTTTGTAGAACTTTTTAAGGTGTACAATACTGTAGTACATTATTTTGACCTATCTCGTAGGGTTCAGCCAGCGTTTGAAAAGTAAGCGCAAAAAAATGTGTTTATTTACGACATCATATGCATGCATGTATTATATATATAAACCTTCCTCTTGAATCACTCTATCTATTAAAAAAACCGCATCAAAATCCGTTGCGTAGTTTTAAAGATCTAAGCGTTCATAGGGACAGAGAAAGCGACTTTGTTTTATACTATGTAGTGATTGATCATCATTTTAACGCTTATATTATTTTGAAACTTTTTGACTGTACCATAAAAGTTTTTTTTTTTATTAAGTTTTGACAGACTCGATTTAGACTAGACACAACCAATTTAATTCTTTATGATAGTTGTGATACTTTGGTGACAGTCGCCGTCATGTGAAATTTCTAATAACCTTTGAAAATATAAAGAAACAAAATAGAAAAAACTAATGAAAAATAAAAAATAGTTTATTATTTTAACAAATAAACCTTAAAAACTAGTGATTGAAGCTTCATTTTAACCAGAGGGGCAATTCTCGTAATTTTTAAGAACGTTCACAGTCTGATCTCAGTCTCAATCTGTCAAAAATACTTCAAATTTCCCTACATTTTGACAAGTTTTTGACATTTGTTTGTCGCCGAGATGAGACTGCGACTAGATTTTGAACGTTTTAAATTAGCAGAATTGGCCTACTGATAAGCAGATAAGTGTTAGGAGACTCCGCTCTTCCATAACTTAATAAGTATCATAACTTAATAACAAATGCATAAAACTGAAAGTAATATAAAGTTTTATTAGTTTGTAAATGTTGCACGATAACTTAGACTTACAAATATTTTGTAATTTTACTCCGCAGTCGGCCATATTAAAATTACTCAACATTTTGCATCTCAACCGTAAATAAACTGATAAATTTTCTCGTTAACGTTGAAAGAAAAATCACTTGGAAAATGCTTTAAGGGAAAACATTGAATAACTTAAGTATGTTCGTTGAAATCAAAGTATCATAGTATCAAGTATAGTCACAACGGTATGCCAGGAAAACGTCGGTAAGTGATTCGCAGAAGTAGGCACGAAGGAATTTATAAGTTTTCTTTAGAAATTACTGGTCCCGTACCTTTCAATTGGCGCATTGTTTAATAATTTATCATGGCACATGACGTGATAATCGGAGTTTAATGTTCATTGAATATGTAACTTCGTAGTATTTTTTTAAACAATGGTAATAACTGTTCCTAATCAATCATTTTGCCTTTCAATTTGGTTCTACATGCTAAGATGCTTTTGATTTATAATACGTCGTCGCATTAAATGAAGATCTTACTCCTTGAGGGGCAATCAGCGTTAAAAACGTAGTAAGATAATTTACTCATTTTTTTTTTTTTACAAAATCAGCTACAAAACTGCAACCAAACGCAAGAGCGAAGCACTCACACAGTTAATTAACGAGCTTTCTACTCTCCTCATTTTCCATTCTCCTTTGAACCAACAAACACAATTTTACACTGCCTTGCACCGAAGTCGATTTAAAGAAACCCTCTCAGGCTCTCGTCTCGGTCCCACAAAATTTCTTACACAATTTATCAACGCCTTCCTTTGTTTTCACACCTGAAACGCTACGCGCATACTTTTATTTATAGAGTTTGTATTAGGAGTGGGTTGCATAGAGCTCGGGAGGTCTCTTACCCAATTTAAAATGGACTTTATTGGTTTTGGAAATGTGTTGGTAGGTATGTAAATAGCTACCTAATCATAAGAAGGATATTACAATAAGTTGGTCAACAAGGCTTTTTACTTATTGTAGGTAGGCAGAAAGTGTGATTTACAAATTAATAAACCAATTTCAAGACTACTCATAGAAGTCGGTTTTTTCAGTTCCTGTACAATTTTTCTCTATGCGAACATTGAGGGTTTGGTGGCGGAGATAAGGGCGGTTCTACCCTCGTCACGCTTTGTGGCTTTGTTTGTTTTTATCCGCAGCTCTAATCCGGAGCTGATTGTCGAGCCGAGAAATAACGTCATCTGGCGGGCACTAATCATTAAGGAGCGATTGTTCCGAAGCAGCGTGACAGCCTCAAGTGTTCGAACTCGACTTAGAAGATTGGCTTTTGTGGAGTGGAGAAATGAGCTTATTAAATGAGCTTATTAAAACGGTCTTTTCACGTTTAGGTTTTCGAACTGACAGACTAATTAATGATGACAGTTTATTTGTTTTACAGTTTTGTATCATAGTTTACACATTTTTGTTGATCTCAGTAGTAATGGAAACATGAAAACGCCGCTGTCACGATATCCTTGTTGATCGTTCCTGTTCTAGTAGATTACTTATATTCGTACTATAAGTTGCGTTCCATCCCAAAAATAGAATGTTATCATTCAACAATACCGCCTCTGTTAAAAAAAAACGTACGAATCGAATTACAAACGAACTGATAAATAGGCAAGATGCTGCTTCATCGCCTATAACGGTGCGGACGTGAGCTGCCCACATTCCCCGGGAATTGGCCCACATTACCCGGCTTGAACCCGCATTGACCGGCGCGACCGGCCGTTGCGTGCGTTGGAAATTTTTATCTCTTTGCAAATGGCGAAGGCATTTGTCCTGAAAATACTGTGAGGTATTGAGTTGTGGTAAGAGATCATAAATAATGATGAGCTTTGTCCATACAACTACTAAAAATTAACCGACGAATAAAAGGAGAAGTTTATATAATTTTAGTGCTTATCATTGTTAGAATGAGATGGTAAAGACCCTAATCTACAAGTGGATTATTTAGTAGGTAGGGTCGTGAGTTTGAGCCTCACAAGCCCAGGCAGGCATTCACTTAACCTACTTGGTGCAATTTATGTTATCAACACTGCTCACAAGACTTTAAAGGAAAAAAAAAACGTCTTGAGGAAACCGGCAAGTAGAACCAAAAACTGAGCTAGCATGATGCATTACTAAAGTCTAAAATTCATCCAGACAGTGGGAGCAGTATCCTACCTGTGCACGCGGCCGCTTGTTTAATTTTTCCACTCAACAACATAAGGAAATCCATCACACGGATGTAATGGCCCACCTGTTTGTTTTTCAATAAATGCTTGATTCCAAGCCACCGATGCAAAATCTCTTTAAAGTAGATTTGATAATTTAGTTTTAGTAATTCTAATGTTCTTAATTTGCTCGTTCTGTTTTTACTACTCATTGCCTCGAGCGGAGATTTAATATCGAGACACTAGATATGTTTTCAAAAATCATACATTTTAATTTTATCTGAGTCTTCCAATACTGTGGTTGTTTCCAGAAGTTCAAAATTCGTGGGTCCAATTTAATGAAACCGACGAATTATATTGACATTGTTTCCGGACCACAAACTCACGTATACAGAGTTTCTTCTGAAAAACATTGCACACTGAAAGAAATAAGCAGTAAATATTTGAAAATACATTGATCTGAACTGCTTTAAACAGTTCCATATGAGCCTACAGTTCAAAACTATTTTTTACTGATCCGAAAACAGTTAAAGCTTCGGGCAAAATGTTACCGTCATGACAGTTAACTTTAAAGTTTTTTTCAGTAAATGGTATGTTCAATCGTTAAACCTTACTGATTAGTCTTTTATTGTTTTACAAACATTTCTTCTTACTGTATAAAGTCAGTAAGTCTTAATGAAATTTGCTTTAATGTGGTTTCGTAAGAAATTATTTTTAGGGTTCCGTACCTCAAAAGGAAAAAACGGAACCCTTATAGGATCACTTTGTTTTCAGTGCAATTACTTTCAATTGCTATTTTCACACTATATCGACATATTCATGCACAAACATATTTATTTTACAATAAAAAGGTCTTTCACACAAAATGATCGAAAACGTTCCCAATCATGATACTCGCTATCCAATCAAATATCGATAATGAATTACGACAAGCTCTCTCATCTCGGCATCTATCCAATCAGGTTCATGAACGATCAGTATTATTTCTATCTCAAACGAACCGAGAGTAAGGTTCTGCCTTTCAAAAATTACTGAACCCTTACAAGTAAGGTAAGTGCTTATTTGGACAACTATTCTTTTCCCTTTTCGATGTTTAACCTTGAGTAAAAGATAGAATAATCTGATAATAAAGGCATCGCAAAAAATCTTTTACGAATAATGGTTATCGTGGCCTTACTAGACTAGCGACAGTCGCGAGTGGGGATGGGGGAGGGGGCTAGTTTTTTGAAGTGAAAACTTCTTTAGCGGCGCTGCGTATTTTGTTTGGAATGGGTAAAAATCTCTAAACTCGCGTCAGGACACGTGACCTGATCGAGAATTCGTAAGACGGATGGAGAGAGGGCAGGCGGCGCAAGGCGCTTGCGCGAATGTTCGATAATTGTCATGTTTGTGTACGATAGCGCAATGAATAAATATTGTATCCTACCACATAAATAATAATACTTTTATACTGATAACGAAAGCAATTCGTACAAAATTATTCTCTAACCATTCCAAAATATCAAAAATGCAGAACATTAATATTTAAGTTTTCACTTCTGCCGGCACTCCCGGAGTGCAACCCGTTGATTTTTTTTCTGAATACCACAAAAACTTAAAGGAATAATAGGAATACTGTCCCACAGTGGGGATTCCGTTTTGAGTGTTATTTTTACGGGACCGTAATTAGTTAGGAAGAGATCATAATTAAATTGAGATCAAACTAGGTACCTAGTTACAAAAAGGTATGAAAAACATGCTCTAAATCGAAGGGCTGTCCAAAATCAATACTTACATAATCCAGTCAAGAACAGAAACTTAATAAAGGTGTTCTATTCAGAAATAAAATGTAAATGAGTGAGATTGATGCCGGGACCATCGTTAACATGGTCTGATTGAAATATAAGGCGCGGACAGACAGGTGGATACCCGGGGGGCAGGGGGACAGGACAGTGGGCGTGATACGCGTTAATTAAATCCTGCGACGGAATATGATGGATCATGACATAGGAATAGCTGCGTTTAGTGACAGCTTAAATGATTAAGTCAATCATTGTTTTAAAGCGATGGTGGAATTATTTCTCATAAGAAGCCAAGTATTTCAGTAGATTTCTTAAACCCGAGTAGAGATTTGAAGCCAAACAGCTTTATATCAGAAACATACAAAATATTTACTTGATATCAAAATCGTTTAACCCCACTACTCATACAAATCTCTCATACTCGCTTATGAATAATTCCTAACAAGTTCGTTCAACAGAGCGTTTGTTTCATCACTCATGTGTGTACTGTTTGAGTTTAATATCGACGAGCCTGCTCATTGGTCCGGGGCATGGCGCGGAAAATATTGTCCAATAACAGTCTATGCACGCACAGGCCGCTCGCAATAAATTTACGAAAAAAAAAGAAACTCACGCAAAAAAGGTGCCATACGATTTTGTGGAGTTATTCTTTTTTTAAATAAATCTGTTTTATGTGATCCGGGCTTTATAATTGTGGTGTTCGGTGTTATTCAGAATTGGTTGAACAGCGTTTTTTGAGTTAATTCAGTTTTTATTTTGTTTTACGAATATCGATAACATGATGTTACTCTTAGAACTATACGAAGTCATAAAATATCATTCCAGCCAATGTTCTTAGCTGATCAACTATGTGAAAGTACCCAGAACGATGTTGAACAACTGCGCAACTAGTTGTCCGACCACAATTGCAACTTGTCGCAACTGGCCGCACTTGATCGGACTCTGCCTCACTTCGTCGGACTCGGCTGTAGTTGTGTGTTCGAGGCTTTCCCCAAGACAATTAATGTGGTGTCAGTGCGTTGGTTCACAAAGCGTTGCTTGATAAACTGGCTCTTTAGCGCAATACTAATAGTTTACTGAAATAAAAACATCTCGTTGAATGTACCCAACAACTCAAGTACAACTCCAGTAACCGTGTCTCTCAAATATAACAAACCAAACAACGACTAAACTAACTGAAGATAAAACATTAGACTATCGGAACATACAATAGCCTGCTCCTAGGCAAACACATAAAGCGGTGCCGTCGCGCTGTGATAACTAACTACCCGCAATAAAACTTTTAACCCCTCCCCCCTCCGTACCATCCATCCTCTGAAAATAATCCTCCCTGAAAAGTCAGTGAAACGGCATTCTTAACAAAGGGAATTTGGCCGGCTTAAAGTTGTGCCCCAATGACAAGGCTACGCTACCACGATGCCCCGCGATATATTATGGAGATTTTATGATCCCCTCTCACCCCCGCTGAGAGGGTAAGACGGCAAGGCTCTCCCGTAATATAAGCATTTTCTTACACAGATTCATTTTAAAATGCTTTTAGTATCGCTAAGTTGGTTTGGCAAGAGTTGCTCATTAAGTTAAGCTCGACTCTGATTGCGGAAGTTACGCGGGACGACGTAAAGAAACTTTTAATTTAGTTTTTGCGCTATTCGCCACTGTCAATGGAATGGTGGTCTAATTTAAAATTGTTTATCCAAATAAAATGGGTAAAAATACGCAAATCCAGGCTTGAGTTTCTAACGGGAGCAAAAGTTAAGTTCGTCGAAGCTTTCAAAACATTAAATTAGGATGTCTATCAAAACACTGGAATAAACTAAATGTAGAAATTTAAGCTGAAATGTAATTTAAACTCAACTGTAACACTCATAAAGAATATTGTCTACGATTAATGTGGAACATTTTCATTGTTTTAATACCTTTGGAGAGAAAATATACCATGACGAGCACTTTAAAATTTAATGATCCTACAATAATTACAAAAAAAAATCTGTTAACCCTACCTTAACATGAACCAACAAAATCTCATAGTTCCTAGGTACTTTACTTCATTGCTGAGCATAGGTCAGTGTTTATTGGCCGCGTCAGACGTCTACAACGTCAGAACACATTTGTTCTACTGACGTAGTACGTTGACTTACGCCCAGCACTAGTCAGACCATAGACAATGCGGAACAATGACGCGATGTCTAGATTAATGTGATGTGGTTATTACGGTTGCTGTACGCAGTATAGGTAGGTGGAAATTATATTAGATATTATTCTATTCTATTTTATATTATTATTATTATTAGATATTATTCTTATACATATAAGAAAGTTAGGAAAGGTCGAAAATAATACAGGCTGTTGAAAAAGACAATTGATATGTGTTATTTATTTACATGTCGGAGTGTGTCGGAAATACGTCATTCGTGTTTAACTGATCGGGACGCGAGCGCCATCCGTTGGCGCTGACAGAGTCTAGCCTGAGTTCGTGGGGAGTCAAGGAGAGCGAGCAGCGAGTTGCAGCGGCTCGCTTGGACATTGGACATCGTACGGACAACATGTGCTCAGAAACTGTCCCGCGTTCTGTATCTAGTTGTGTCGTGTACCTACAGTGTGTGATTCGCTAGTAAGATCAATTTTTTCGTGAAATTATAATCTGATTTGAACTGCAAACGGTTTTTCTATTTCGCAATAACTAACACTACCCATAGTACGCCCACAGTAATTAAAATATGCATGATGATAACGAGATACACATGCCTTCTCCGTCATACCTACTTTGTCGTTAGTTTTGGGTTGAATGTCTAATGAGATGAGATTCTAAGCAGAGCTCTGATGAAACTTGACGCACTCAAAACACCTTTTTTTTTCTCCTACAAGGAATTGCTGAAAAATTGTGCCAGCCACACTAACCAAACGGTAAGTTAAACAATACAGCATTGCGTAGCTTCTACCGGTATTGTGCCCTATACAGCTGACTATGTACTGAGTAGTTTGAAGTTCAAACTTGTGTTTTCAATGAGTTCTGTTCCGACTGAAACTTCAGAGATGAGCGAAGGTGCTATTTACATTCGGTTCCGTCTCCTTATAAATATTCCGTTTTTCATAATCTTACACTCTTGTTTCTTTACTGTTCTCTAAACTCTGTAACAGAAATTCAGCAAATAATTTAGTTACAGGAACAAGGATGGTAACTTACATTTTATTTTCAAAGAGATGTGAGCACTTTGAGCACTTTTATTTTTTATTATTTTTTTAAATCTTCTCACGGAGTTTATGAGACGAATTTAACATGACGAATACGTGAACTTATGTTGTGTACATAAGTTCACGTGTTTGTCATGTTAAATTCGTCTAACACGTACTCGAGTTTATACTCTAACACGTATGATTTGTTTACCCCTTTTTTTTTTTTTTTTTTTTTTTTGTGGATGGGAAATCATCCAATGACCCCTCCCGCTCTGGGTGGAGCAGAAGGGAGTGTCAGACTCTTACTGACTAAAACCCACCCGTGTTCCTTCCTTAGCCCTTTGTGTTCCGGGGTAGCGGTAACCCTTTCGGACAATCCCGCTGCCCCGGCAGGCTTCGGCCCTTTCGGGCCCCTTCCTTGCTGCTGACATCTCTTTGAGGCGCGCGTGGAACACGTACGCGCCGTCCGGCACGGGCCTGGTCCTGATCGGACGGAGAGTTACCCATTACTCTCCGCCCGCAGGCCCGCGCCTACGGTGGCCGGGAGTCGTCTCGCGGCTCCCGACGCCCGGGGCGTCTCCCGCGGCGGCTGGGACGTGAGGCCCTCTCCCTCAGCCGTCCCGCCACCTCCTTCGCTAGCATGACTGCTTCGCAGAAGGAGGTGACTGCCTCCCACTCCCTCTCGCCCCGGACCATGGCTTGAACCAGGGCCGGGCGCGAGAGGTCGCCGCCGCTGCCGATCGCCTCTGCGAGAACACGGCGGTGCTCCGCCCAATTGGGGCATACCGCCACCGTATGCTCCACCGTGTCCTCCGGGCGACCCTCGCAGTGGCGACACCCGGGCGTTTCCTCCCGCCCGATGATGTGCAGGTACCTCCCGAAACACCCGTGTCCGGTGAGGACCTGCGTCAGGCGGTAGGTGAGGGCGCCGTGGCGCCTCTCTAGCCACTCCTCAAAGAGGGGTCTTACCGCCGCTATCGCGGCGTGCCCTGCGCTGGGTTGCGACAGTCGCTCTTTCCATGCCGCCATGAGATCGCGCCGGAGGTCGGTCCGCTCCGCTGCGATTTGCCGCGGAAGCGGAGTTTCCCCCCGGCGTAGTGCCTCCGCGCGCCACTCGTACAGGCGCGCGAGGACTATCGCCTCCAGATCCCACGGCGGCAGTCCGGCAAGGAGGCTTGCCGCCTCGCCCGAGATCGTGCGGTATCCCCGGATCAGCCTTACGGCTACCACCTTCTGGGGCGCGTTCAAATAGTGGGCAGCTCGCCGCCGCAGTGAACGCGCCCACACCGGGGCCCCGTACAGGGCCATGGACCGCACGACCCCCGCGTAAAGCCTCCGGCAGGAGGCGTTTGGCCCCCTCAGGTTGGGCAAGAGCCGCTTGAAGGCGGCCCCGGCCCGTTCCAGCTTGGGAGCCAAACGTCGGAAGTGCTCGACGAAGTTCCACCGGCTGTCGAGGACGAGACCCAGGTACCTCATCGTTGTCTCGACGCCGATGTGAACCCCTCCTGCCGTTATTTGGGATCCCGAAGGCGGCCCGTTCCGAGGCCCATGAAAAGACATGGCCTCGGACTTGTGCAAAGCCACCTCGAGACCCAACTGCCGGATCCTCTCCACGACTATCGCAACCCCGCGTGTCATCGCGTCGGCCGCCGCCTGATGCGACCTCCCCTGCGCCAGGACTAGCGTGTCGTCAGCGTAGCAAACCACGCTGACTCCATCAGGGAGATCGGCCCGCAGCACCCAGTCGTAACCGATGTCCCACAGGAGCGGCCCCAGAACCGATCCCTGCGGGACACCGCACGACATCTCTCGCCGGTTCCATTCCCCGTTGCGACCGGGGTAGATGACGGCTCTGTCCGTCAGATACGCCCCGACTACTCGACGGAGGTAGGTCGGCACCCGGTGATACCGGAGTGCTTCCCCAATGCAACTCCAGGGCAGGGTGTTAAACGCGTTGGCGATGTCGAGTGACACCGCCACGACCACCCCACCCCGGGACACCGCGTCCCCCGTCGTGAGGGCCCTCACGCGCATGATGGCGTCCACCGTCGAGCGCCCCTTGCGGAAGCCGAACTGGCTGTCCGCAAGATCCGGCCCCGTCCTCACCAGGTGCCCGACGAGGCGGCCCGCAATCACTCTCTCAAAGAGCTTGCCGACCTCGTCGAGCAGCACGATGGGCCGGAATGCGGACGGAGAGTCCGCAGGGCGCCCTGGCTTCTGTATGAGGACCAGCTTCCCCGTCTTCCAGCGGAGTGGAAACTGGCCCCTCTCCATGCATGCGCTTAAGAGCGCCTCTAGTCGGGGCCCGAGAGCCCCTGAGGCCAGGACCCAGGCCTTACCCGGCAAGCCGTCGGGTCCTGGGGCGGTATTTTTGGCCTTCAGCCTATTTACCGCCACTCTCAGATCTACCCCGGTCACTTCAGGGATGTCGTCGTCGTCCGCGTGGTCCGCTTCAGGCACCGCAAGTGGCGGAGCCATGGGCGGGGGAGTATGCTCCGCCCGTGAAGGGAACAGAGCGCTCACCACCTCCTCCACCAGCTGGGGGCGGAGACTCTGCGTCAGCGGGGGGGCCCAGGTGCGGAGTTTATTCCGCACCATTTTATAAGGGCGCCCCCATGGATCTCTGTTCAGAGTCTCCACCATCTCCTCGCGGGCCGTATCCTTGGCCCGCTGGACAGCCTCGTGGAGGGCGGTCTTCGCCGCTCTGTACCCCTCGTACAGCTCCGCCTCCGTGGCTTCCGCATCCGGAGGGCGGATGCGGAGCCTGCGGTGCCTGGTGTACAGGTGTCGCGCGTCGACGCACGCCTTGCGTAGCGACTCCACCTCCCGCGACCACCAGTACACCCGACGTCGGGCGCGTCCTGGCCGGACTCGGGGCATTGCCACGTCGCATATCTCGGACATGGCCTCCCGGAACCACTCCGCCTCATCGTCGATATCGGCAGGCCTGTCCGGTGATGACACCCAGGCCTGCACGATCGAGGCTTCCAGGAGGAGCTCCCGGTCCAGCTGCTTCAGCGCCCACCGCGGACCACTCGGGGCCTGTTGGACCGGCGCGCTGGAGGTCTGGGTGGAGACGTCGAACCGGATATACCGGTGATCGGAGTAGGTCTCCACCTCCTCCATGACGCGCCAGTCAATAACACTCTGTGCCAGAGCGGGGCTGGCGAACGAAATGTCCACCACGGACTCGCCCCGCATCCGCACACACGTGGGAACAGAACCCCGATTTAGGACGACCAGGCCTGTTTCCAGAGCCCAGTCCTCCACCATCCTGCCCCGCACGTCCGTGTGACGGGAACCCCAGGCCAAATTCTTGGCGTTGAAGTCCCCGAGCACTAGCACGGGGAAGCGATGGTTTCCGGCGACGACGACACTCAACTCTGTTAAAGAGTTCTGGAACTCGGCGAGAGTTCGGCTCGGAGAGAAGTACACTCCCACTACTACTATCTCTCCGAACCGTGCTGCTACGCACCCCTGTCCCTTCGTGACTCCTTCGAGGGACGGGGTGCCGGCGGCGGCCGACGAAATTAGGGCCACTGAGCCGCTCAGGTCCTCCACCCAGTCATCCCTGGGCGGGACAAAGTACGGCTCAGCGACCACGGCGATGTTAATCGACCACTGCGCCATGCTCTGGAGCAACAGGTCCTGGGCGCAGGCGCAGTGGTTGATGTTCGCCTGGAGGAGGCGTAATGGAGCCATCACTCCTCCATTTCAGCCCCCTCCTGGGCCCCCTGCGAGGGCCCCTCCGCGGTGGCGGTGGCGGCGGTGGCGGCGGCGGCAGTGGCGGTGGCGGCGGCGGCGGTGGCGGCGGCGGCGACGGCAGCAGAGGCGGCAGCGACGGTGGTGGTGGCGGCGGTGTTGGCGGAGGGCCTCCCTTTTCTCTTGGCTCCGTCGGGTGGAACGCAGCACCTGCTCCCTGCCCGGTGCTCGGCCGGCTTGCCGGCAGCCGCACATGCGACGCAGTGCGGCGCGGCGCTGCACGAACCGGCCGTGTGTCCGGGCTGACCGCAGCGGAAGCACAGAGTGCTGCGGTCCACCTCCGAGGTGCACTGGACGCCTACGTGGTGCCCCACATGGCATCGGAAGCACCTCAGAGGTCTGGGTTCCAGCAGCTTGACCTGCGCCGAAACCCAGCCGACCAGAAGCCTTCGGCCCTCCACGATCTTTCTGGCCGCCGTCACGGGGCAGCTTACCGTTACGGTTCGCATGCCCGTGAAGTCAGGACGTATGGTGCCCGCCTTCACTTGGTCGGCCAGACACCCGCCCGTCCTGACGACGGCGGCCACCACCTCTCCCTCCGTTACGGAGTCATCCAGGCCCAAGATGCGCATGTCTGCGCACTTGACGGGCCTGGATACTCGAACCTCCTCCGCATTTAGGGACGCCCTTAGCTTCTCAGCTAGGGCGTCAGCGGTGGGGCCACTCGTCACGCCAGGGATCTCCAGCATGCGGGCGCCAGTGGCGGTCACCCTATGCCGGAGGCCCCCGGCGATCCCCAGCTCCTGGAGGTCCACCGTCGCTCTGGCCTTAGTGAGCACGTCGCAGTACGTCACGCCCTTTTTGACCGCGTCCGGCTGCAGTGTTATCACCACAGCCGCGGTCTTCGGGGCGCGGAGCCTAGCTGCGACGGCTCGCTCCTTGCGGCGCCGCCTTTGCGCCTTTTTCCTGGCCGCCTTGGCCGCCTTCTTTTTCTGCCCGACCACCTGCCATTCGGCGTCGGTCGCGGCAGAAGTGGGAGAGTTTTGGGGGCCGGGCGTAGGCTCTGGGGCCTTCGCCTTCCCTCCCCCTCCGCCCCTCTTCCGGGCCGGCGCCGGGGTTTTGCCAGCAGGAGCCGGCCTTACCGTCGCCGGGGCTCCGCCTGCAGGCACCGGTTTAGCCGGCGCCGGGGCTCCGCCAGCCGACGCCGGTTTCGCCCTCGCCGGGGCTCCGCCAGCAGACGCTGGTTTGGCCGGCACCTGAGCCCGGCCTGACGGCCCGGGTTTAGGGGCGGCCGTTGCCGCTGCGGCCGCGTACGAGGCCGCCTTCGGCCCCGGGGCCGCCGCCTTGCCCGCCAGAGGTGGGCGCAGGACTATGCCCTCCAGGACGGAAAACCGCGCCTGGAAGGCCGCCAGCTCCTGCCGAACCAGGTCCAGGACCTGGTTCTCCACCGGGATAAGCCGGCTCGGCAATTCCGCCTGCGCCCTGCCGGTGCTCCTCAAGGTGGCCAGGTCTGCCCGGAGCCTCCCGTTCTCCTCTCGGAGATGCTCCATCGCGGCCGTCAGGCGGGCGACCTCGGCTCGCAATTCGGCCACTTCGCCGGCCGAAGGGCCGACGTAGTTGGCCGCCTCCGCTGCCTCCATGATGGAGGCCGTAGCCGAGACTATGGCCCTGTTCTTTGAAGCTTGCAGCTTCTTCAGGGACACGTCCCGGATCGCGGCCTCCACGACCGCCGCAAACCTGCGCTTGCGGTCCGCCCCGGGGGTGCCAACCGCACCCGCCTCGTCGCCAGAGGACCCCGAAGCGACCGCGCGACCGGCCTCCGCCTCCTTTGTTGGCTCCTCCGCCAGTTCTGCCGCCTCCCGGGCAGTGAGCCCCCTCCCTTTGCCTCGCTCCCGGACTCCTCCCCGCCTGCTGGTGGGGATTTTCCGAGCCGAGGCCAGCTCCCCGTCAGAGGAGGACCCCTGGTCGTCCTCTGACCTTGGCCGCTTGCTGCGAGACTTTTTCGCAGCAGCGGCCACCTTCTTGGCACGGCTGGGGCTCCCTGAGCCTCCCGTGCTTGCACCTCCAGATGCGGCGTCGGACTCCGACCCCGCATCACTCCTCACCTCTTCCGTTTCTTTATTTTGGTATTTTATATTTTCCATAGCTGTTCCCACGAGTATATATCATGTTTTATTGACTCAAATTATAGTGGTTCGCACTAGCGACTAAATCAAGCTACCCATTAGCCAAGCTTAGTACCTCCCTCACGGTGCGCCGCCGCTTGGAGGTTTGGGGAATTTTTTATAGAGGTTAATCTTCCTCGCGGTCCGGGCGGTTAAGCCAAGACCCTCGACCCCCTTCAACAGCCAGAGACATGACCTTAACTGTCTCCAGGGCTACGAGATTAGCGGTGGCAGCAGGGTTACCCCTCCTGCCTGCCCGGCGGCAGGGTAAGTGCACACCGGGCCCGCTCTGACCCCCCACCACAACTGCCGCTCAGCTACTCAGAGCGGCACGTGTGGAGCGATCCTCCTGGCAGAACATTGGCATGCGGACAGCGAGATTCCACTGGGAAATAATCCCAGAGGAAAATCGCTGCCCGCACCCCGGGATGCACCGGCCCGAACACTGGTCTTCCCCCCGGACGTATCCAGAAAGGAACCCCAGTACCCAGGCACACGTGGAGGTTTTCTGCCCGAGCACCCCTTTGTTTACCCCTTACGTTCACTCATACCAATAGACAAATGATGGAAGTCAACCGCCAAAGTGACACCCACCACATTTCTCACAAGAACTTCGACGAAGCACAACACAGCGAAATGTTACTGATACATATTAACTACACAAACAAAATGATTTGATTTGAGTTGACGTGAAGAACGGGCGCAAACAGTCTCCCTGTCACAGATGGATGAGAGTTTCAACGCAAACACTCTGTATATGCGGCAGGAAAGGACATACAGTGACTAAACTGAATCAATACATAACTGAATTGACGGAGAAGGTCTTTGGGCATGCAAGAGAGCTCAACTCAATAATAATAATAATTTCAGAGTTTGGTTACTGAAAAGAACCGATTATTGTGATTGTGGGAGATGACTTACGAGATCATTTGAGATGATTGAAGCTCTCTTCTTTTATTATTATTATTTAATACTTCAAATAATTGCACAGAGGCGGACTTAATGCCATAGGCATTTCTACCAGTCAACCTTTGGGTGATGCAGAGATAAAGAGTGGTAGGTGCAATCATGAAAATTGAGGAATAAATATTTTAAATATAAAGATACGGCTAAACCTATTAAAACGATGAATATACTTAATATATACCTAATTACATATACACACATCAAAAGTGTCTAGGGATCAACATATATTTTTGCAATAACTTTTCTCCTGATTGATATTAATTAAAATTTTCTTTAAGGATTCATCAAATAAAGTGTTTTCGTTTGTCACAGTAACGATAAACCAAGTCACCTTTGCATTAATAAAGAAATTTGCCATTTTCCTAATAAAGGGATTTTTGACATTTGAACCACTAACACAAAAGTTCGAAAAAAAGACTGAAATAACAGTTTTCTCTAAAATTTTATTGGGTAACTTAAACAATTAATAATCCGTGTTTCTACCGCGAACACTAACAACACAAGAACATCGGTTTGGCATACTCAAAATGAGTTCATCCAAATCACGCTGTGGAATGGCCGCCCATGTTCGTTGCAACAACAAAAAAAGGTCTTCTTGCGACTGGATACCCTCCATATTCGGCAGAGCTCTTCTCTGTAGCATATCCCATGCATGCTCAATCGGGTTCAAGTCTGGCGACTGAGCAGGCCAGGGCAGGACATTGATGTTAGCTGCGGCGAGAGTCTGTCTTACAACTCTTGCGGTGTGCGGTCGTGCATTATCATGCATTAACTGAAATAAGGGACCGATTTGCACTTGTAGAGGAACGATGACGTCTGATACAATCGTCTCAGCATAAATTTGAGCGTTGAGGTTGCCTCTGATCCAAATCAACTCAGTTCTTCCGCCGATCCAAATACCCGCCCATACCATGATGGTTCCACCACTATAAGGATGGACTTCCTGGCAGGATTTTAATCGCTGTTGGCGTCCAGGGGTTCTCCAGTGTCGTATACGTCTTGTATCCGGTCTCATACCAAAACGAGACTCATCAGAAAAGCACACGAAACGCCATTGTTCTTCTGCCCAATTTCTGTGTTCAAGAGCCCATTGATATCGAATCCTACGATTGTGCATTGCTATAGGTGGTACCCGTAGCGGTCTTCGGGAATGAAGGTTCACTTCATGCAAGCGGTTTCTGACTGTTTGGTCGCTAATTAAGTTCCCTGAAGAGTGATGAAGCCTCACGGCTAACATCATGGCGGTTATTGTTGGAGCTCTTCGAGTTAAGATTTGAATGTATCGGTCTTGTCTCCGTGTGGTGCAGCGATACCGTCCTCCATGGCGCTCAGCCACGGTACCAGTGCTTCGGTAACGTGTCCAAAGTCGACTGATAACACTCTGACTTGTATTCAGAGCTAAAGCCACAGTACGTTGCCGGGAACCAGCTTCTATCATTCCCACGGCTCTGAGCATTTCTTCCCTGCTTAAATGACGTCGCCGCTCCATAATAACGTTGGTTTTAATCAGTAGTAGGGAAACAGTAGCACTAATAATGTCTTCAATGCGTTGTATGTTTTTATAGGGAAAATATTGACAGCTGATTTTCATCTTTTACTCGAATTTGATTCACAGTTCCTGATTCAAATTATGAAATGCACCAAAAAGGATCCATATAAATTTATAAAATCATAAATTTATTACAAAGCCACATCTCAATCTCAAGAAATCCGCATAAAAATGCTTGATCCCTAGACACTTTTGATGTGTGTATATATAAGCACAAATAAATAAACATAAATACATGAATATACTTACTAAAAATAAATAAGACAAACAATGAGAAAATATTACCGTTGTGATGATACTGCCAGCTTCTTGTGAATGCGCTCGCGAACCTTAACTTTAAAGGATAATCGGTTGGTTGCCATCCTGATTTCCTGGGGGAGCGCATTCCACAGAGAGATAAACTGAACGAAGAAGGAAGAGTGAATGAAGTCTGTGCGGTGAGTGGGACACTGGAGAAAACGATTGTGTGATGAACGTAGATTTCTATTGTGGTTGGTGCAAATGTACTGTTATATGTGCCGTTAACAATAACAGTCTACCGTCTATAAAAGAGGCAGTGCTCAGGAACCAAAACAGATAACATTGAACTTGCCTAGCAATGGAACGCGATATTTGCGCGTCGCTGATAAATTAACGCGCATATTAACATACACAAATTATCACAATCACTTTTTCATTTTGTGGATCATAAGAAAATTTTTAAATATACTATTTATCTACATTCATCATTAATAGCGAAAATCTGGGACGATTTTTTAATTCATACAAAACGTCAAACGACTGACATGTGTTTTGTCTCGTCGAAATTCATTTTTGTAATTGAACTAGGTGATGTGACAAAGAGTATTTAATACACATTTTTCTAAAAAATAATAATATTGTAAGTGCATATCGGATATTAGCGTTTGGAAAAAAAATTTGGTATAACAGAAAGGCGAAAATTAATCTTTAGGCGTAGAAATTTTGCAATTTTCTTTTCATAATATATATTTTATATATACAAAGTGATCTATCAATAAAACTACTAAGGAGTTAACAAAAAAAAAACGAAAATTATCAAAATTTTAACTTCTCAGTGCTCGAAAATAGTATAATTATAATCGTAACATGAATTACCCCTGAACTTAAAATTCATACAACCACATCAATAAACAAATTTAGAAAAAAAATACGAGCGGCCATTTTTTTGGGAGTAACTGTTCTCGTGTGTGAGATAAGCATGATCAAGTAATAAGAGAGCTGACTTATCTTTTTGGTCCGAAAGTGGTGTAGGTAGGTAGTAGATTGAGGTTATTGGTACTCGATCTTTAGCTAAAGCTACCGCAAATTGACTTGTGAAAGTTGAGTAACTTATTCTTAAATACGAAACGTAACTTGATTAGCATTTACCATTTCCAGAAGCGTTAAAACAGACAAAGTACAGGCTACATGTTTATTAAAGGCATAAAATTAAGAGTAACATCCTAATTTGCTTAATTACCAGCTGTTCGCAATCTAGCTTCTATTAACGCTATTAACGAAAACTTCAAATGTTCATGTAATACATTATATTTTATACTCAACATCTTTAACGAATATAAAACAAAATAAGATAATAAATTATCCAAGGGAAAGGGAAATTAACGTCGGGTATCATAATTAATTGATAAGAAATTAAAAGCGCTTCAGATTTTTATAGCGAGTAAAATGAAGCTTCTCAAGCACCTACCGCGCTTGAGAATATAGTAACTGGAAACTTTTTTTATTTCGTTGAAAAGAAAAATATTAAGTTTGAAAACTAGCAATCTGTCCTAGATTTGTTACAAGTAAACAGCGAATTATTGGTTTTTTTTCGTAAAGATAAACCTAGATAAAATAAAAGATTGTCTTTTACAAAATCTTAAAACTTATCAAGCAATCGGTAGGTACCTACTATCTTCTGTTAATAACACATTCATACATACATCGCTACGATCCTTGCATACTCTTTTTGCCTCGTTTACGTTTATACATGAGGTCATACACGCTCGCCGGTTGCGAGTACTACGCAGCTGACCTTTTGACTTTTCTGACATGACAGGTAAGGTCACTATTATGTCCGTCTAGGGCATCCCGTCCCAGCGTTTCCACCCACATCTGCTTTGTAAATACCTTCTGTTAGTCGCATCCTCTAATCATGACCAAACCATCAAGATGGTAGATGCAGTATATGCAGTCACTGTATCTATTTCACTACGTCTTCTTTTAACTTTCTATTAATAATCTATACTTATAATAAATCTGTAGAGAGGTCAATTCTCTACATGAAATAAATTTCCAAAATAACTATCAGTGGGTGATTAGTGATCGTTACTGACGCCAAAAATGCAATCAGTAAAATTTTTGACTGTCTGTCTGTCTGTCTGTCTGTATGTTCGTTATAGAAACCAAAACCACTCGACGGATTTCAACGAAACTTGGTACAATTGTTCTTCATACTCCTGGGCAGGTTATAGTATACTTTTCATCACGCTACGATCAATAGGAGCAGAGCAGTGAAGGGAAATGTTGGGAAAACAGGATTTCTTTTTAGGTGAAGTAGTAATAGGTTAGTAGTACATAGTTAGTTAGTAGTAGGTAAGTTTTGGTTAATTTATGTTCAGTTTTTTTTAATATTAAGTAGGTAAAAGCGTAGGTACTTTTATTAATTATAGGTATAGGTATTATTAATTATAGTAGTTATAGGTATTTATTTAGTTTTAAGTGAAGTAGGTTTTATTATATATTATTTTATATATTAGACGTAGTTATATATTTTTAGTTATTCAAGCCCCAAGCGGACGCCGGCGTCCGCCCGCTATTGTCTTGAAAAACGCGTTGAATGAGAAATACGCGTTCTCAAGAATCGGCAGAAGAAAGAGCACATCGGTTAAACTCTATGAGAGTTAGTGCCTCAATTTCCGGAAGTCATTATTCCACGCGGACGAAGTCGCTGGCAAAAGCTAGTAAATAAATAAATATGTAATTCGGGTTTTGATATCTAATGTAGTGTTATGAAATTGCTCTTAAGTGATTTAACTGTTTTGATATTGCACGACTTGACTAGTTAACATTTTATTACACTTATAATATCTTTAACTAATTTTTTTTTTGTTCTCTTTAGGTTTGAAAATCGCTGTCAACTAACATAATCAACGCATAGTAATTGTAACTAGATGTATATAATTATGTGAAAGCTTGTAATTAGCAAATTTTCCTGCCTATGAATGATTTTAAATTGTATTATTAGTCTGTAAGCTTTCTGTAAAAATAAATGAATAAATAAATAAATAAATAAATAAATAAATAAATAAATAAATAAATAAATAAATAAATAAATAAATAAATAAATAAATAAATAAATAAATAAATAAATAAATAAATAAATAAATAAATAAATAAATAAATAAATAAATAAATAAATAAATACATAATCAGCTTATAATGTTCCCACTGCTGGAAAACAAGGCTTCTTCCTCTCCTCCCTTCTATCAATGTATCTTCTATCATCTATATGTTGTAATATTTTACCAAAAATAGATAACAACAAGATAATAATTTGGACTGTATACCCATTTATTTCTACCTGCATAGGGGCACGGTAAACTCTTCTCGTCAATTTTGTTTGACATAACAATACATTTGATACATAATATAGCGTTATTAGCCTACACCGCACTTCTCCATTTTTTTCATAATATGTTGTATCAAAGTCGACAAAAGGATGGTAAAGGAACCTAAAGTAATGTTTTACTGCGGCACTTTATAAACTTCGGTACCTATACGATCTCATGAAGACTTGCTCCAAAGAACACCTGTTACCGAGGTGCTGCCTAGAGCTTTAATTTACTAGGACGGAATGAAAAACCTATGCTTGAGAAATTGAAAAAAATTTGCGCATATTTTATGAATAGTGCGCCGATATGGTCTGAATTTACTTTCTATTTTAAGATTTATTTTTAAAAGATCTGCAATATCTGAAAACTCGTAAACTGATAAGGACTTACTGCTAGAAAAAATATTAAATACATGCGTGACATAAACGATTCCACTTACAACATATACAAACCAGCCTGCGTATTTAAAACCATCAAAATATCTTAAAACTACTTTCAGATTTTTATGTGGTTTTAAACATCAGCACTTACTTTGATATCATATGAGTCCCTGACATTAGTATGATACAAAAATCCTCCATAAAATAAACAGTGAAGAATCGAATCGAGTTAAATACTTTACCACGATTACCTATTTAACCCCATTATAGCACGTCATGTGAACTGTTCCCCGTTCACATAGATTAACAACACTGCCCGCACCACCGTCCGCAGCAAAGTATGCAAAACGACGTAGCACTCGTGAAACTTGCACTCTAATTATACCAAACATTATGCCAACATTTTTCATATGAAAATGTTGAAAAATGCTAGCTTTTGAGGTCTGGACATCCACTTGAAAAATAATTATTGTACTTAAACATTAACAGTCTTATTTATAAACACCTCTTAAATTTTTAGAAAAATTCTTATTCATAAACACAATTTAGCGATAAGAACCTCTTATCGCTAAATTGTGTTTATGAATAAGAATTTTTCTGAGCAATTGATTAGTAGCTGTCATAAAAAAAATAAGCCCCGAAATAATCAAACAAAAAATAAGTCTAAAAATTAAAACCCGACTACTGAAAAGGATGAAACAAGAAAGTACCTTCCCGTGGTCGCAACTCGCATGCTACTGTAGCTTATAAGAAAGTACCTTCCCGTGGTCGCAACTCGCATGCTACTGTAGCTTATAAGAAAGTACCTTCCCGTGGTCGCAACTCGCATGCTACTGTAGCTTATAAGAAAGTACCTTCCCGTGGTCGCAACTCGCATGCTACTGTAGCTTATAAGAAAGTACCTTCCCGTGGTCGCAACTCGCATGCTACTGTAGCTTATAAGAAAGTACCTTCCCGTGGTCGCAACTCGCATGCTACTGTAGCTTATAAGAAAGTACCTTCCCGTGGTCGCAACTCGCATGCTACTGTAGCTTATAAGAAAGTACCTTCCCGTGGTCGCAACTCGCATGCTACTGTAGCTTATAAGAAAGTACCTTCCCGTGGTCGCAACTCGCATGCTACTGTAGCTTATAAGAAAGTACCTTCCCGTGGTCGCAACTCGCATGCTACTGTAGCTTATAAGAAAGTACCTTCCCGTGGTCGCAACTCGCATGCTACTGTAGCTTATAAGAAAGTACCTTCCCGTGGTCGCAACTCGCATGCTACTGTAGCTTATAAGAAAGTACCTTCCCGTGGTCGCAACTCGCATGCTACTGTAGCTTATAAGAAAGTACCTTCCCGTGGTCGCAACTCGCATGCTACTGTAGCTTATAAGAAAGTACCTTCCCGTGGTCGCAACTCGCATGCTACTGTAGCTTATAAGAAAGTACCTTCCCGTGGTCGCAACTCGCATGCTACTGTAGCTTATAAGAAAGTACCTTCCCGTGGTCGCAACTCGCATGCTACTGTAGCTTATAAGAAAGTACCTTCCCGTGGTCGCAACTCGCATGCTACTGTAGCTTATAAGAAAGTACCTTCCCGTGGTCGCAACTCGCATGCTACTGTAGCTTATAAGAAAGTACCTTCCCGTGGTCGCAACTCGCATGCTACTGTAGCTTATAAGAAAGTACCTTCCCGTGGTCGCAACTCGCATGCTACTGTAGCTTATAAGAAAGTACCTTCCCGTGGTCGCAACTCGCATGCTACTGTAGCTTATAAGAAAGTACCTTCCCGTGGTCGCAACTCGCATGCTACTGTAGCTTATAAGAAAGTACCTTCCCGTGGTCGCAACTCGCATGCTACTGTAGCTTATAAGAAAGTACCTTCCCGTGGTCGCAACTCGCATGCTACTGTAGCTTATAAGAAAGTACCTTCCCGTGGTCGCAACTCGCATGCTACTGTAGCTTATAAGAAAGTACCTTCCCGTGGTCGCAACTCGCATGCTACTGTAGCTTATAAGAAAGTACCTTCCCGTGGTCGCAACTCGCATGCTACTGTAGCTTATAAGAAAGTACCTTCCCGTGGTCGCAACTCGCATGCTACTGTAGCTTATAAGAAAGTACCTTCCCGTGGTCGCAACTCGCATGCTACTGTAGCTTATAAGAAAGTACCTTCCCGTGGTCGCAACTCGCATGCTACTGTAGCTTATAAGAAAGTACCTTCCCGTGGTCGCAACTCGCATGCTACTGTAGCTTATAAGAAAGTACCTTCCCGTGGTCGCAACTCGCATGCTACTGTAGCTTATAAGAAAGTACCTTCCCGTGGTCGCAACTCGCATGCTACTGTAGCTTATAAGAAAGTACCTTCCCGTGGTCGCAACTCGCATGCTACTGTAGCTTATAAGAAAGTACCTTCCCGTGGTCGCAACTCGCATGCTACTGTAGCTTATAAGAAAGTACCTTCCCGTGGTCGCAACTCGCATGCTACTGTAGCTTATAAGAAAGTACCTTCCCGTGGTCGCAACTCGCATGCTACTGTAGCTTATAAGAAAGTACCTTCCCGTGGTCGCAACTCGCATGCTACTGTAGCTTATAAGAAAGTACCTTCCCGTGGTCGCAACTCGCATGCTACTGTAGCTTATAAGAAAGTACCTTCCCGTGGTCGCAACTCGCATGCTACTGTAGCTTATAAGAAAGTACCTTCCCGTGGTCGCAACTCGCATGCTACTGTAGCTTATAAGAAAGTACCTTCTCGTGGTCGCAACTCGCATGCTACTGTAGCTTATAAGAAAGTACCTTCCCGTGGTCGCAACTCGCATGCTACTGTAGCTTATAAGAAAGTACCTTCCCGTGGTCGCAACTCGCATGCTACTGTAGCTTATAAGAAAGTACCTTCTCGTGGTCGCAACTCGCATGCTACTGTAGCTTATAAGCATGCGACCACGGGAAGGTACTTTCTTGTTGCATCCTTTTCAGTAGTCGGGTTTTACTTTTTATACTTATTTTTTGTTTGATTATTTCGGGGCTTATTTCAGTAATATTTATATTTTTGAAATGTGCTAATTAAGCCCTTTTATTTGATGCTCAACAAGAAACCATCCCAAAATATTTTATAATTAATTACTTTATGTCCTTCAGAGGGCGCCATATTGAATTTAGTGTAACGTCACATCTATATATATAAAAAGACAAGTCCTGACTGACTGCACTTAGGGCAATCCGCGCAATTTATAAAATGAGTCCTCGCGAGTCTCTTAGAAACAAATTCAAAGAAATTGATATACTAACTCTGCCTTCTCTTTATATTTTAGAAAGTATTTTGTATGTTCGCAAAAACTTAGGACTTTTTAAAATAAGAAGCGATTTCCATAATATAAATACCCGTAGTAAAAATGAAATTGTGATACCTAAATTTAGATTAACAAAAACTAGCAAGTCTTTTCATATAAATAGCATCCGTTTTTATAACAAGTTGCCAAAGCCGGTTACAGAACTTAGCGATGGAAAGTTCAAAACCCTCATCAAACGTGTCCTTATCAAAAAAGCATATTATAAGATTAAAGACTACGTTGAAGACAAGGTGGTTTGGCAATGATTGCTTCTGCACATGTGGCTTCCCTGGCATCTCATTAACGGCATAACTACATAAACGTCTATTAACTGCTCTCAAATTACGATTTTTATTTAATTTTTACATACTTCTTTGACATTTAATCTTTTTACTATTTGACATTATATAGAGACAATTCTAATCCTCCAACTCTTTTTATTGGTTGTAATGGAAATTATGATCACTTGGTTTTAATAGGTTTTTATATTTTATTTATCTTTTTTTGAGTTTTTGATTTTGTAAATGTGAGGACTTTGTAGGCCCTGTAGATTTTAGATCTGTAGATCATTTTTTATTTTATCAAGTACCTGGCGCTTGTTGACAGGCCTACGCTGTTCTCCCATACCTACTGTAATTAGAAAACATTGTAAAAGCCAATTATTTTTAAAAGAGTAACCGTGGAGTTTCTTGCCGGTTCTTCTCCATAGGAAACGACCAATTGGAACCGTGCACCTAGCTTCTGACGTTTCATAAGTGCCCTTGTAGGCTTATGTGAAATAAAAATATTTTGATTTTGATTTTTTTTGACTGACTGACTGACTGACTGATTGACTGACTCATCAACGCCCAGCCCAAACCCCTGGACCTATAAAGCTGAAATTTTGCACAGAGGTTCCTTTTATAATGTAGACGAGGAATAAGGAAGGAATTTTCGAAATTCAACCCCTAAGGGAGTTAAATGGGGGATGAAAGTTTGTATGGAAAATCTTATTCCTTGAGTTAATAAACTTGAAACTTGGCATGAATACTTACCTAAGTAAATTATGAAAATTGGTCTTTTTTGTTTTTCTAACCTACCTTCTAAAGGGGGATGAGGGGGTGTCAAAATTTGTATGGAAGAATTTTAATGCACGGTCCGATTAACTCAAAACTCAGTATTTATACTTAGTACTAAAAATAAAGAATTACGTGTATCAGGGTTTTTCGAAAATCTGCCCCTAACGGGGAGAAAAGGGGTAGTTAATTTTACAGGGCAAATTTTACTGCCTGGCTTAAGTAACTCAAAAATTGGTATAAATAATCTGTAAGTCAAGTAATAAACACATTCCAAACGATTTTTCAAAATTCCACCCCTGTGGGGGTGAAAAGTGGGGATACAGCTTATATGAAAAATCTTATTCCTTGGGTCAATAAACTTGAAACTTGGCACGAATACTTATCTAAGTAAATCATAAAGTTTGGCATTTGTTGTTTTTCTAAACTACCCCCTAACAGGGGATTGGGGGGTGTCAAAATAAGTGTGGAAGAATTTTAACGCGCTGTCCGATTAACTCAAAACTCAGTATTTATACTTAATACCAAAAATAAAGAATTACGTCTATCAGGGTTTTTCGAAAATCTACCCCTAACGGGGAGAAAAGGGGTAGTTAATTTTACAGCGCAAATTTTACTGCTTGGCTTAATTAGCTCGAAAATTGGTATAAATAATCTGTGAGTCAAGTAATGAACACATTCCAAACGATTTTTCAAAATTCCACCCCTGTGGGGGTGAAAAGTGGGGATACAGCTTATATGAAAAATCTTATTCATTTGGTTAATATACTTGAAACTTGGCATGAATACTTTGTCTAAGTAACTTATGAATTTTGGCATTTTTTCCTTTTCTAAACTACCCCCTAAAGGGCGATTAGGGGGTTTCAACATTTGTATGGAAGAATTTTAACGTGCGGTCCGATTAAGTCGAAACTCAGTATTTATACTTAAGACCAAAAGTAAAGAATAACATGTATCAGGGTTTTGCGAAAATCTACCTCTGACGGGGTGAAAAGGAGTAGTTAATTTTCCATTTTACTGCGTGGCTTGATTAACTCGAAAATTGTTGGAAATAATCTTTGAGTCAAGTTATGAACGATGTGTTCATTTTTTCAAAATTCCTCCTGTGTGGGGTGAAAAGTGGGGAAAAACTTTATACGAAAAATCTTATTCATTTGGTTAATAAACTTGAAACTTGGAAGGAATATTTGTCTAAGTAATAAGAAATGGGTCTTTCGAAAGTAGATCCCTGACGGGTAAAAAAACGGTAATCCGATTTTTAAGGCCGGTATTATAGTGCGTAGCTTGATTTACTCCAAAAAAAATGGTATGGATAAATTTAAGCTTCAAACTTGGCACAAATACTTATCTAAGTAAATTATAGTTTGTCATTTTATGTTTTTCTGCTCTAAAGGGAGATTGAGGGTGTCAGTTTGTATGGAAGAATTTTATCGCGCGGTCCAATAATATAAACTCGGAACTCAGTATGTATACTTAAGACCAAAATAAATAAAAAAGTGTGACTGGGTTTTTCGAAAATCTAACCCTAACGGGGTGAACGGGGGTAGTCCATTTCACAGAGGAGTATTTTATTGCGTGGCTTGATTCAATGGGAAATTGGTATAAATAATCTTTGAGTCAAGATATGGAAACGTCCCATACATGTTTTCAATATTTCGCCCCTATGGGGATAAAAACTGTGAAGGTGAAAATGTGGTCTTATTCCTTTGGTTAGGAAACTTGAAACTTTTCAACATTTGCCTAAGTAAATAATAAAGATTGTCACTTTTAGGGGTTTACTACTTACTTACTTAAAATAAAAAAGTGTGAGTTTCAGGGTTTTACTTATTCTACTCCTACCGGGGTAGAAAAGGGTAATAAAGTTTAAGGAGTATAAACTCCAACTTCCATTAACACGAAAATGGGTAGGTACATATAAATAATCTTTATATCATAAAAATGGAAACGTACCAAATGCAAAAACAAGCCCTGTCGTGATGAAAAGGGAGGATAGTTTATTTGAAACATCTTAGGTAGTTTAACTAAAATATTGGCCCGAATACTTATTTCTTTAAATAAAGTAAGTATAAAGATCGTAATCAATAATTTTCGAAATACCTTTCAGGGGGAGGTGGAGAGGGTGTTAAATTTATTTGAGGAAAGTACGAAACCCACGCGGACGAAGTCGCGGGCAAAAGCTAGTAATCTATAATCAGCAGACAGTCAAGACAATTCTAACGATACTTCATTTGTCAAATTATTATAAGTACTTTTGAAATTATGAGGAAACAGACGAACTTACAATACATACATACCGGTTAACATCATAAATATACTTACCCTCCGTAGTTGGGTAAAAATTAAACACCACCGGAGCACTGTTTTAGAGGATGCTAAGAGGCAAGGTGGCGGATTTCATTTGAATTTGAATAATATCGAGTAGTGCGTAAATATGGATAACGACAATCATTTACTGGATTTCCAAACCGACGTAGAAGAGTTTATTTATTTATTTATTTATTTATTAGGGATAAACAAACAGTTACACATTGTATCTTAACTAATGTATGACATAAGAGTAATTTAATGTGAAACTCACACCGTTATCCACAGAATACATTTTTGATTGATTACAATTATTGAGAACTACATGCAGACATGCTGGGAACAGTGTAAAATTATAATATTCAGCATTTAGGTCTGTTTATCAATATCAAATATTTTGTTTAACAAAGCGGTACGAAATCTATTACTTGACATAGAAAACAAATCAATTTCAGTAAAAAAGTCATTGTAATTTCTACCTAAGCGACGAAGAGGCGCGCGGACTCCAGCATTAGTTCGACATGAAGTCACTGCGAACACTGGTCGAACGCGCACCTTCCGTCCTGAGATGGTTCTTGGCACAACATAGCATAGTTTATTAGCAAGTTCTGAGCAGTCATATCTGTCATTACATAAATCGTATAGAAACATCATTTCAAGGTACAGCCGCCGAGACTTAAGACTAACTAGGTTGTATTGTTGCAATAAATTACTGTAGGTTACCTAAATAATTTTGAAACGCCGGAAGGAAGTTGAAGAAGGAAGACCTATAAAACTCGTTTAAGTCCGCTACGAGAATGAGTTCGTGAAGAAGCTCATCACAGATAGTGAGTATTCAATGTGATAACCCATGTGCCCATGTGTTATCTTATGACGCCAGTTCTAAGGTACATAACTAAAGAAACGCTACGTTGTGGCAGTCACACACAAATAATAAGAGACATTTGGTAGAAATAATTTATTTAGATACGTAATAAAACTATATTTTGTTCTATATTCATCGTTTTTGTTTTCCAATACTCTTTCTCCACAGACATATGTGTGTGTGTCATTCTTTTCTCAAGCCATTCTCATTCCTTATCTTTTTCACGTAGCATGGTCGTCTCCCTCCCCATCTTTGTGAGGTTGAATAGTATTGGTGCTAGGTGCTAATAGTAGCTTTCATAATAGCAGTCAAACTTGTACCTGTAAACAAGTATAATAATTGTTATTAAAAGACACTGAAACCTCGTTACAATAGGAGTAGGAAGTAATATAATAGAGAGACAAGTATCCACTTACATTTCTAAAAGAGCAAATTCATGTTAACAAGCATATAGGGCATGAAAATACATAGCTATTATCGGCTACTGCTTTTACATTAATTTGGTCTGTTTATTTTAATTAATAAGTAAATATAAATTCAGAGATAAATACCTTTTCCTGTTTACTCCAATTATTAGAGCTTATTATTTTCCTTGCTACCATCACAAACACAATAATTTAAACATAATAAATAATTTTATTCATATTCAAATTATCCTATGAAATTTCTGGCTTTTATCTGCCAAAGTCACGCAAAAATCGTGGTTTTAACAAGTTTATTCTATTTTTTTTTTATTCAACTATTTTGATTATAATCTGTGTCGACCGCATAATTTCACCTCTATTTCGTATCGCTACTAAACACCTGCTAACTTAGCGTTTATAAATAACGAAAAGTTAGCATTGATTAAGAGCTAACTAAATGGTAAGCTAAACAGTGGCTAATCATTGAATAGCGAGATTTTCATAAATAAGGCTGTAAGACCCCACTCATTTATTATTTAAAAAATAGAATCTTTTCGTTGAGAGCCTTTTTATATTTTGGCGACCGAAATAAATCGAATGAGGCAAAAGTGAAGGAAGGGTTTTGGACAAATGGCTACTACCACTTAATGTACTTTTATGTAGTTTGATATTGTATGTAGCTTGATATTTTTTTGTTTGTTCTTATTCGCGTATACTGTTGTTATACTAGTTGATTTGAAAATACTGTACACCTACCATTTCGATGATGGTTCGTATTGAAATACGATGAAGAGACCCGTATCATTGTCATGATAATAGTAATTATTGTATATGGACTAGGCAACCAAAATCAAATATCAAAATCTAAATATACTATTTAAAAAACCTTCATGGGCACTTATGAAACTTCAGAAGCTAGATGAACGGTTCCAATTGGCGGCTTTCTATGGAAAAGAGCCAGTAAGAAACTCCACGGTTACTTTTTAATACCCAACCTAATCTTATCCTCTGATCTTCATTCTATTAATTAGGACCAGACATTTTCAGTTTGATATTATTCATGTCTGTGAAAGGACAGCATCATTTTACAGCGGGGTAGGTAGAGACTAGGCAGTAGGTAGGTAGCACATTATCATAAACAATTTTGTAATCAATTCTATTGAATATTAACGTCCCACGCAGGTATATGTGTTCCTGAAAATATAGGTAATTTTGGAACACGTATTTCTTTTAATGAAATTTAACAGATGGCACTAATGATAGTATTCTAAAATTAGTCTAACATGCCTTTTATATTAGTTACAGCAATTGATATTTCAATTTGAAGCAGCAATATTGCTGTATCTTGGTAGTTGTAACATAAGGCACAACAAAATAGCTTTAAAATTTTAGGTAACGATTATGATGTATCTAATAAGAGGTAAATTTATCAGTCCTCGCATTTCATTGTAGGTACCTAAAATTCTTTTTAGAAATAGGTACATCTTGAAATTTGTGTTAAATACAAATAAAAAAAAATATTATAGCTAATTAAAATGCTGTATGTTTATTTCAACAATGTTATTTAGGAAATAATGTTTGACCTAGTAACAATCATTACGTATTCAAATAAAAATTAAATCAGTATCTAAATCTAGCTGGCTTAAAATACTCAGGCGGCGAAATTGCTGTATCTCAATAGAACATTATTTTGTGACAAATACATAATGTCGTAACTATTTCGTAGCATACAAACGAGGACCGTGTATCTTGACTGTGAAAAAAAAATACTTTAAGCATTTTTGTTGTATCTATGTACAATTTAAAAATAGTTGATAAAATAGTTGTTAAAAATAGTTGAGTTGTTTTTAACAAAACATACTTATGCATAAGTATGTTTTGTTAAAAACGTTTAGAAAAAGTCAACGTTGTATCATAAAAAAAACATCGTAGGAAAACGTTGATCAGGCCGTCTGACGCAGTATTTTTTTCTAATTTCAATGATGCAATAAAAAAAAATGCCATTTTTCGAGATACGACAAAATCGCTTTCCAGCGTCGATATGTTCCTGAAAACACAAATTTATCCAACGCAGATGGTGAATAAACAATTATTTTCAAATATCTTATTGCCAAACATACATAATACATTAGAGGGAAAAAAATAAAGGGATGAGAAAGATTAATCGATCAGATCATTATATGTAGTTAATCGTGAGCCATCAAATACATTCCTCCCTGTGGTGACTTTTCCTGACCTTCATTATTCTGGCGGTAAAAATGCGAACCATCTGACAATTGTTTTGATATAATAATCGTTTTCTTTCCTAAAGATGGAAAATGTCAGATACGAGTATTTAGTTTCGAAAATAATGGTTCTACAATTACTTAAAAAAAAATATTTCATGAGTAAATATGGATTTTTTTTTTACTAGCTGACAATTAAGTCACTTTTTAATAGCTGTAGGAAAGTATATGTGAAAATTGATAAATAGCGCAAAATATTCTTAGGGTAGCAATAAAATCTAGCAGATATTCCAAAACCATAAAATTGAGATTTCTGCAGAAATAATCTCATGAAAGTAAAAACAAAAATGGTTTAAACAAAAATTCCAACAAAAAAAAAAAAAAATATTTCAAACGATTCCATTTTACCTGAATTTGAAGATCCCAACAAAGAAACGATGGCTGCTTACACACATGAGCGAACAAATCCTTTCGTTCCACATATTAAATAAGGAAGCTGCCACTCGACTGTGGTAATGAGCCCTAAGTAGGGTCCATATCCCTCCGCTGTGTCAACGAGCCAACCTTACACATTCTGACATGATTTTGTACAAGTGTGCAAATAGTTTAGGATGTCAAAACCTTCTATTGTTATTACTGCTGCTTCAAATGAATTGAGACTTGCATAATCAGCCTATGTTCCTACTGCTGGCACACAAGGCTCCTCTCGGTGAGAGGGAGAGGGCCGTACTCCTCCACACGGGCCCAGCGCGCGTTGGTGGATGTCACATATCTTCGAATTTTTGTTCTAGGCCATGTCGGTTTCCTCACGATGTTTCCTTTCACTGTTTTGAGAGCAGTCGTGATGAAATAATTTACACAAAGTAAAACGCCTTCTGGGTGACAGAATTAAATTCATCTGAACTAAAAGCATTTTCATATAGAACATTCAATGAAAAATTATGTCCAATATCATTAGGATACCTTTTTTATGTTTCTGGGCTGGAATATTTTCATGGATGTCCTCCGCCCTTGGGTGGGCGGCGAGGTCTGTCAGACTCTTACTGACTAAAAACCACCCTGGTGTTCCATCTCACACCTACGCCGGGAGTCGCGGTAACGTACGATCCTTCCGCAACCCCTGCAGTGGCGGGCATCCTCGGGTCAGGGGAAGAAGTGAGGTGTTTGAATCCCCCCGCGACGTCTAAGAGGGACGTGCGTGGAACACTACGGCGCCGCCACCTCAGGTCCTGATGTGTGGTGGGTAACGGACGTACCCGAGTCCGTCGCCCCTGGACCCATTTAGGGGGGCTGGAAGAGGGCGTCATCCGCCCTCCGCCGACGCCCGGTGCGCCTGCTGCGGGCCGGGGGAGTGGACGAGATCTCCCTCTCCCTTTCCGCAGCCTCCTTCTGCGAGACGAAATCACTGTTTCACAGAAGGCAACCACCGCGTCCCAAGACTCTTTGCTGCCGACCATCGACTCGTCATCGGCCGACAGCGACAGGTACCTGCCTACTTCTGAGATGAGGGCACGGCGTGGCTCTTTCCAAGCGGCACACTCTGCCAGCGTATGCCACGCCGTGTTCTGCCGGCAGTCGAATCAATAGGATACCTAGCTCAAATTGTAATCAGTGCTTTTAAACTTTTTGGGACAATGATATCCAATTTTACTTTCAATTGAAATAACACTTTCGGAGTTCATTTTCATACAATATTTCTTGAGTATTGTGATTCAATTGAATAGCATTAAAGGGGTATATTTTATTTTAAAATAATACATTTGCCTATATCTCTTGTTCTTATCCTACCACTTTCAATATTTTAAAGCTGGTCTCAGTATCTCGTAAAATTTATTAACCAGGTCCAGTATCTTGGAAATATATTGGTCGAAGGTTTTAATATTGTATCGTCCATTCGTGCCGTAAAATAGTATTAATCTTCTGTGTCAATGACGTCATGTGTTTTTAAACTCGTACAGAAATACATTCTACAGCAAAATAACGGACCACTGGATTTGGGTCCAAGGACGTCCAATTCTTTTGTTCCTAAAATAACACGATCTTTTCCTTTTACCTTACATTTTTCCCGTAACCATTTTTAAGGCTTATGTTCGATGTTCGTCGAAATATATTTAATTTTATGAAATTAGTTTTATTATTATCTTCAAAGCTTTTTTTAAACTCTGTCATGTCTTCAATTTTCAAAAGAAGTGATGTAGAAGTTGTATGGGGTAGACTAATTGTAAAACTTAAGTAATTTTGACGACGTAATCCTTTGAAGTTTCAGTTTTTTTTTTCTATTAACCCTCATACAATTTCACTAATGTCTTTAAGATAAAAGTAACTGTTTTAAAATGTTACCCAAGTAACACGATCCTCACCTCGCAACAATAATTCACCTCTTCAATTCAGATCGAATATTTCAGCTTCTTCGAAATTGTTTCCAAGCAATGGAAGGCTACGGAAAATAAATAAGGTTTGCTTGAAACAAACGGCACATTTGTCTCGCGTCACCTGAAACAATTATCGTTGGCTTCGTTGTCGCGCAACAATGCCGCTCGTCGATCTTCTGGCATTACGAATATTTCGTGGAAAAATAATTTACGCGCACCCGAGGTGATTCATCTGGTATTTCGATGCCGCCATCTTTTTAATTACATTTTTCGTTTAAATTTTTAATGATATCATTAGCATTGTATGTTTTATCAGATAGAGAGGCGGTTAAGCTGACGCGGCACATAATATACTCACGTGTCGAATAAAAATACTAAGTTTTATTTACATAACAGTCGTACTGTTCGATCGATCAGGTTAAGCTACGCTTGCCGCAGTTGGTCCGTGGATGGGTGACCATCTTTACATACCAAGACCCCTCCGTGCCTCGGAAAGCACATTAAGCCGTTGCTCCCGGCTATCATTCGTCGATCTTTGACAGTCGTTAGGTTCGTCAGAATCCAGAAAGTCTGACAACCAGTCTTACCAAGGAGTTCCGTATTACCCAATAACTGGGTTGTGGAGGTCAGATAAGCAGTCGCTCCATGTAAAATACTGGTACCTAGCTGCATCCGGTTAGACTGGAAGCAAACCACAACGTAGTTGGGAAAAGGCTAGGCTGATGATGATGAACAGTACTGTTATATCATAAGATAAGGTAAGATTTCTTTATTTGTTTAAACATTGCGTACATACAAGAGCATGCAAGATATTACATCGTTTGAGTCCAATCATGTTTAGCCGTAACTATCTGCGTACAAATATTTCCATAACAATGAAAAGAATTTTATTATTAACTACACACATCAAAAGTGTCTAGGGATCAACATATATTTTTGCAATAACTTTTCTCCTGATTGATATTAATTAAAATTTTCTTTAAGGATTCATCAAATAAAGTGTTTTCGTTTGTCACAGTAACGATAAACCAAGTCACCTTTGCAATAATAAAGAAATTTGCCATTTTCCTAATAAAGGGATTTTTGACATTTGAACCACTAACACAAAAGTTCGAAAAAAAGACTGAAATAACAGTTTTCTCTAAAATTTTATTGGGTAACTTAAACAATTAATAATCCGTGTTTCTACCGCGAACACTAACAACACAAGAACATCGGTTTGGCATACTCAAAATGAGTTCATCCAAATCACGCTGTGGAATGGCCGCCCATGTTCGTTGCAACAACAAAAAAAGGTCTTCTTGCGACTGGATACCCTCCATATTCGGCAGAGCTCTTCTCTGTAGCATATCCCATGCATGCTCAATCGGGTTCAAGTCTGGCGACTGAGCAGGCCAGGGCAGGACATTGATGTTAGCTGCGGCGAGAGTCTGTCTTACAACTCTTGCGGTGTGCGGTCGTGCATTATCATGCATTAACTGAAATAAGGGACCGATTTGCACTTGTAGAGGAACGATGACGTCTGATACAATCGTCTCAGCATAAATTTGAGCGTTGAGGTTGCCTCTGATCCAAATCAACTCAGTTCTTCCGCCGATCCAAATACCCGCCCATACCATGATGGTTCCACCACTATAAGGATGGACTTCCTGGCAGGATTTTAATCGCTGTTGGCGTCCAGGGGTTCTCCAGTGTCGTATACGTCTTGTATCCGGTCTCATACCAAAACGAGACTCATCAGAAAAGCACACGAAACGCCATTGTTCTTCTGCCCAATTTCTGTGTTCAAGAGCCCATTGATATCGAATCCTACGATTGTGCATTGCTATAGGTGGTACCCGTAGCGGTCTTCGGGAATGAAGGTTCACTTCATGCAAGCGGTTTCTGACTGTTTGGTCGCTAATTAAGTTCCCTGAAGAGTGATGAAGCCTCACGGCTAACATCATGGCGGTTATTGTTGGAGCTCTTCGAGTTAAGATTTGAATGTATCGGTCTTGTCTCCGTGTGGTGCAGCGATACCGTCCTCCATGGCGCTCAGCCACGGTACCAGTGCTTCGGTAACGTGTCCAAAGTCGACTGATAACACTCTGACTTGTATTCAGAGCTAAAGCCACAGTACGTTGCCGGGAACCAGCTTCTATCATTCCCCACGGCTCTGAGCATTTCTTCCCTGCTTAAATGACGTCGCCGCTCCATAATAACGTTGGTTTTAATCAGTAGTAGGGAAACAGTAGCACTAATAATGTCTTCAATGCGTTGTATGTTTTTATAGGGAAAATATTGACAGCTGATTTTCATCTTTTACTCGAATTTGATTCACAGTTCCTGATTCAAATTATGAAATGCACCAAAAAGGATCCATATAAATTTATAAAATCATAAATTTATTACAAAGCCACATCTCAATCTCAAGAAATCCGCATAAAAATGCTTGATCCCTAGACACTTTTGATGTGTGTAGTAAGAAAAATCTAAACATGCAATTATAAAGTTTTAAATTTCGAAACTTCACAAATTAGAAATCACATATAAGTTATAACGTCAAAATTCAATATAAGGCAAACTTTAATGTCAGTCAAATACAAGAATAATGTCAAAGTTCCTACATGTATGTCAAAATTAAAAGATTGTCTTTACAAGATTGATGTCAAAATTACAAGATTAATGTCAAAAATTACACGATTTATCTCAATAATTACACGTATTATGCCATATACTCATCTTTCAAACACAAACAAATTAACAGTGTAATGCCCAGTGTAACCCATGCTTCTCAAAATAACTCACTAATTGACAACCTACATCAATATCAAAACAGAAAGCAACAAAAGACGACGATGGACGACGTCCTTTGATCATAATCAGTTATAAACATGGAATTCCAATGAATGGCGATTGAATTAACTCGTGCACGTCGGATATCGACTGATTGTAGTAAACAAGACGGGCACGTCGTTAGTGTCAATGCGCCGGCACTGATTGCATGCCCCGACCACTTGGATGGGGCGACAACTGCACGGGTGGACTTCGGCTTATTGGGGACCAATGTCAATGGTTAAGGCTGGTAATCTGATGTGCAGTGTTGATGAAGGGTATCGATACATTGTTCGTGATACAAAGACATGTAATATCTAATCGAATTTTAACAGGATAAAGTTCTGAAGTCAAACACTTGTACGGAACTTGGCGTTAATGATCAAAGAGTAGAAAAATCAGCTGTTCCATACATTTATCTTCGTCTATCTCGTCAAAATGTAAATGTAGGGAACAGCTGATTTCTTTTTCGCGATTTCAGGTTTGGTCCCATAGTAAAAGTTGTTCATAATGATGAGTACAATGACCTCTTAAGAGGTTGCTGGTGTTTTTCAAATAACCAAGAGCTAGCCCGAGATTTTATCTAACATTTTCACAAACATTAAAAAATCTATAGAATCAGTAACTAAAACGTTTTAATCTAAGCCGCAGTAACATAGTAATATGTTGTTCTCTTTAAGAGAACAACACATTACTATGTTATCCACTTGAATCAATTTGAGGCCGAAAGAAATATTCCGTTGCGCTAATAACCAAACCTTGAATTGTAAGAATATCTAATGAAGGCTCCGAATTAATCAGAAGCAAATGACGTATTTATATTCTGAGAACTGATAATTCAATGTAACTTTGTAGACGTATACCTTGAACTGTTTACGGCATCTCATTAGCCAAGGTAATACCTACGTTGTTATTAATTGTGGGATTATGGTTGAGTCCTTCGTAATTTTTCTTCTACTCTATCGATACCACTAATTAATTATATTTAGCCAGCCTAGAATGTTGTTATACGAACTACACTGTATTCTTAGTAAAACAATCTTAGGTAAAATATTGAAGAAATTACAATCTCTACCTAGATTGCATCTATCAGTGACAGTTAGCATATTATCTAGAGTATTGATCGGAGCCTCATTTCCTTCAGAATGCTATGCCATTCAAACAGTTACCTATATCGTATTTATGTGTGACAAGCGTGTGTTAGACAAGCTACAACTGTTTGTTGTCACAGTTTATGTAGGTACATTTGTTCAATGTATACGAAATGTAGGTAGGTAGGTACTAAGATTGGTTTCCAATTCACAGAGTAAAAGTTTTAAGCTTAAAAAAAGTGGTAGGTACAGTTTAGAATAGGCGGACTGTATTAAAATTAAGTAATAATGCAGGAATACTGAAGGACCTAACGTTCTGTTCGCAAAATAATTATTAATGTTCTTTTCTGTCTTCAAAAACCTTTTTCTAGTCCATTCCACGACCCATTTCCCCTAGACCTAAACCAAAAACGTTGCATTATCATTAATAACCACGGCAGCGGAAGTTGTATTATTTTAACAAGCCTCGAAGATGGCGGTTCAAAGGAGCGGCGTGAAATGTGGCGGTCCTTTGACATCAGCTTCTTGACGCGCCGCCGTGCAAATTGCTCGGCCGTCGCAATCAGCGGCCGGTAGGGTAAGCACAATACCTGGATGGAGGTTGAAGAGATGAGTTTTTTTAAGACCAGTTAATTAGAAAACATCCGAAGTGAGAACCTCCTCCTTTTTTGAAATCGGTTAAAAAGCAATAGATAAAGATAGAAGACGGTAATGACGACAAAGACAGACAGTAAAATACACCTTGGTCACATTAGTTTAAGATATAGTAGGAGAAAACAATCTATGAACATGTTCCTAGGATTTTATTAGATTAAAAAGTTTTGTCTACTATTTTGTTGTTAACCGCATCGTTTGCTTCGCTCTTGAGAATTACAAGCACTATTTCTAGCATACGTATTGATGGATCTCATAATTCATTTTGTTTATTGAATAAAGATTCATAATTATGAGTTAATCTTGAAAGTTACTGACATCGGTGGAAAAATCATCGTGGGGAAACTACAGGTTTGAAACCGCAATCATGGTGATCGATGCTTCGTGCCTTCTCTGTTCGAGAAGAGACCTTCTCTCGGCAGTCGGACAGTAATAGGCTGGTGTATTTTATTTTATTAAAGATTGAATTTAAAACAATACTGAAAGTTATAACTGGTTGACCAACCAATCCGTCAGCGCGTTAAGGTGAATGCTTCGGGTAGCTCGCGAAATTCAAATATTCTTAAGTTTTTTGCAATTTCCAAGTAATTATTAGGTTGTATGTTGATCTAAATTTGATTCGCGGCCGTAACAAGTATGTGTTTACAGAATTATATTCATTAAAGTCATCAATACAACTCTATAAGACCAGGTAATCCTAACTACGACAATTCCATGACGTCTTACACTGCTACGATTTAAGTGTGACACAAATCACAGATGATTAATCTTTACTTAGAAAGTTCAACACTTTATACACATCAATGGTTCCTGTAACCGCAGTCCAACACCCGCGTGTGGCAGCCCTGCTTCATGTGCAACACACGCGTGTGGCAGCCCTGCTTCATGTGCAAAACCCGCGTGTGGCAGCCCTGCTTCATGTGCAACACACGCGTGTGGCAGCCCTGCTTCATGTGCAACACACGCGTGTGGCAGCCCTGCTTCATGTGCAACACACGCGTGTGGCAGCCCTGCTTCATGTGCAACACACGCGTGTGGCAGCCCTGCATAATGTGCAACACACGCGTGTGGCAGCCCTGCTTCATGTGCAACACACGCGTGTGGCAGCCCTGCTTCATGTGCAACACACGCGTGTGGCAGCCCTGCTTCATGTGCAACACCCGTGTGTGGCAGCCCTGCTTCATATGCAACACACGCGTGTGGCAGCCCTGCTTCATGTGCAACACACGCGTGTGGCAGCCCTGCTTCATGTGCAACACACGCGTGTGGCAGCCCTGCTTCATGTGCAACACACGCGTGTGGCAGCCCTGCTTCATGTGCAACACACGCGTGTGGCAGCCCTGCTTCATGTGCAACAAACGCGTGTGGCAGCCCTGCTTCATGTGCAACACCCGCGTGTGGCAGCCCTGCTTCATGTGCGACACACGCGTGTGGCAGCCCTGCTTCATGTGCAACACCCGCGTGTGGCAGCCCTGCTTCATGTGTAACACACGCGTGTGGCAGCCCTGCTTCATGTGCAACACCCGCGTGTGGCAGCCCTGCTTCATGTGCAACACACGCGTGTGGCAGCCCTGCTTCATGTGCAACACCCGCGTGTGGCAGCCCTGCTTCATGTCCCCCTAATGTTAATACAGGACGATGAAGGCAAAATTGCAAGCGGCGATGATAAATTGTGCGGTAAATAGAAATGGCGCATGCAACGCTTTTATATAACATGATTTTCATGTCAGCGATCTTTATCGAGTTTTAAATTAGCCCGAATAGCCATAGTTCACTAACTCCTACAAAACGCGATGTTTGCCTAGCCTTTTTAAAAGCACGGCTATGATTTTTAAAAGTTTAGTACAGATTTTTGTTAAAACTTTACGGGGCGGTTTATTGAAATTTGTACCGGACATATTTCATAATCCAATTCCCAAAGCCGTTTTCGCGTCACTCAATGGTCTATGAAATAGTTTTGTACAATTGGACAAATTAATTATTTAACAAAAAGAGGCAGCTTAATTGTATTACATACACTGCCGCCTCACTAAGCTATCCAATAAAGCATCGATACGATTACCATACGCGGCACGTAATGTACGGCGAGTGTGGCGACTGTCGCCACATAATAATGGAGTAGAAGGACCAAAGTTTATACTGGTGCATTATCCGACGCCCCCGTCCCCCGCCGGTGTCTCACCCCGTGCGGGGCCTGGCCCGCCCTGATATCACTTCAAATGATATATTTGGGGCCAAGTCCGCCTTTTTTCTTTGTTTGCAGTGAATTTATCGCAGTGTAGGAGCAGATATGCTTCCTCCGGGACCTACGTGCGTTAGCCGCGGATAAAACCACTCAGGCTTTACCGAAAACGAAAACCTAATTCAGAATGGATGGATTTTAAGTAGTAAATGGGCCGTGTAAAGTGTGGAGATTTTATGGAGAGCGAGTCGCTGATAGCGAGTAAGGGACATTTTAGCTTTCGGCTTCAAACCGTTGTATTATTTTATGGCTCTAGTTTCTGTGGAAATGTTATCTATACTTATAATAAATCTGTAGAGAGGTCAATTCTGTACATGAAATATATGTCCAAAATAACTATCAGCGGGTGATTAGTGATCGTTACTGACGCCAAAAATGCAATCAGTAAAATTTTTGTCTGTCTGTCTGTCTGTCTGTCTGTATGTTCGTTATAGAAACAAAAACCACTCGACGGATTTCAACGAAACTTGGTACAATTGTTCTTCATACTCCTGGGCAGGTTATAGTATACTTTTCATCACGCTACGATCAATAGGAGCAGAGCAGTGAAGGGAAATGTTGGGAAAACAGGATTTCTTTTTAGGTGAAGTAGTAATAGGTTAGTAGTAGGTAAGTTTTGGTAAATTTATGTTCAGTTTTTTTTTAATATTAAGTAGGTAAAAGCGTAGGTACTTTTATTAATTATAGGTATAGGTATTATTAATTATAGTAGTTATAGGTATTTAGTTTTAAGTGAAGTAGGTTTTATTATATATTATTTTATATATTAGACGTAGTTATATATTTTTAGTTATTCAAGCCCCAAGCGGACGCCGGCGTCCGCCCGCTATTATCTTGAAAAACGCGTTGAATGAGAAATACGCGTTCTCAAGAATCGGCAGAAGAAAGAGCACATCGGTTAAACTCTATGAGAGTTAGTGCCTCAATTTCCGGAAGTCATTATTCCACGCGGACGAAGTCGCTGGCAAAAACTAGTCATAGAATATACGTGCTTTGATTTTCAACATAATGAACAGAATAATAAATGTATTTCATTCGTTACATTTTCCGTAAGCCTTACATTACCGGCGTCCATTTTGCTTAAAAGCATCGGCCATAACTAAGCCGGTTAAGTACAGACAACACAAGAAATAAGAGACCTCTGAGAAAAAGCAAAATGAAACAAAAAGCGTGGTCATTACTTTTAAAAATCAATCGTCCCCTTTCTTTATTTCTCCGCTAAGCGGCTACAGTTATATTTTACGTTCACTTAAATTTACGTGAAAAAAAAAAAACTCCGATTGAAATTGATTTATAATGAAAAGCCACTTTTGTTTGGGTCACTGCTTTTAATTGGTTTTCGAACTTTTCCGTTTGTTTAAAAGCCTTAAGTTGTATTTTCGTCAACGTTATAATAATTACTCCATACATACCTACGATGAAGAACTTGTTTACTTCAGGACACTTAGAAAGAAGTTGAAGAAAGAAAATAAGGTTCTTTACTTATGGTGATTTAACAAACAGGTGCAACTTATGTACCGATAATATCTACGTTGGCAGCTGTCGACAAATTCAGCTTATTGACTTTATTATTACTTTATCACCAATGATTAATCATTAAAATTCTAAAATTAACAGCATAAATAAGGTAGTGAAATCGATATCTTGTGAATACATAATTCAGTTTACATATACACCGCATATAAAGCTCGTAAACATTACAAACTAACTAAACCACAGCATCACCAAACAAAAAACCAACCTCACGCTCAATATCTACATCAAACTTGAAGAACCAACATTTAGAAGCTTAAAAACTATCTCCAAAACTCAGCAGCGAGTACAAAAGTCACGTAAATCGTATTTTTAAAAGAACTCCGAAAAAACTCAATACAAAATATCCGTAGTTCCGGACGGAGGTCGCAGAACCGGTCAACTTCCAGGAGTCCTATAAAAGTTTGCGGCAACGATCGCGCAGATTAAAAACTATCGGCTAACGAAGGTGGTTTAATTAAAACTTGCTACCTTTTTGGGCAGCGGCAGGACCTGTGGGCTAGACCGGTGCGGCGTCAGGTTGGTCGGCTCTCATTCGCTAATTATGCTTATAACTTATAACTCGGGCAATAGTTTATTAGAATGTCTATAATGTTCAGGTTTAATATACATGGTTGTGAAATAAATTTTCAGTATCATATTTTTGATATATCCACGCTTTTATCGCAAACTAGCAGTGCCCTGCGGTTACACCCGCATAAGTCTCGATCCCGTAGGAATATCGGGATAAAAACTATCCTATGTCCTTTCCCGGGACTCAGCCTATCTCTATACCAAATTTCGTCTAAAACGGTTCAGCGGTTTAAGCGTGAAGAGGTAAAAACAGACAGCCGGCACGCTTTCGCTTTTATAATATTATAGTATGGATATGTGTAACGTACGTGATTACTTGAACGTATACGGAATAGTAAAGCTATGGCCTGTTAAAAGTAGCTTCGTAGCAGAGCTTCTTCGTAACTTCGTAGCAACGCTACGCCGTAGCTCCGTAGCATTTGTGTTAACGTTTTGCTCTTTATCAACTTAATTAGCTGATAGGTACTGATATCCTATCAACTAGATATTGGGTCTGCTGACTGTCCAAAGTCATGAAGAGCGTCGGTTTGCACCAAGACTGAAGTTCGAAATACTGATGCAACCAAAGCCATGCTCATTACTCCAATATTAATACTTGATAAGTTGGTATCTACTCATGCCTTTAACTATTTTCAATATCCAAACTACATCTTCAACTATACGAAAAGGCAATCCGAATTTCTCTACAACACGTACACTCAAAGAGACTTCCAAAACATTTCCAAAATATAATATTCTGCGATTGAAGTGAACTCTCCGTGTACATCCTCCTACACTTTGCAACTAAGAGGTTGTATTTCGTTTGATATTCGCGTTAGCAGTTGCAAAGCACATAAGAAGCAACTGTGACTGCAAGCGAAGTTGTTCAAGTAGCAACCGCGACCGCGACAGACATGCGAGCGACTAATTGTATACATGTTGAGCAATTATCTGAGCGATGTTAGTCGGTACTTGGCTTTAATTACGGTTTCCTTATTAGGAACTTTAGTGTCCAATATGAATATTTGCACAAATCGCACCTTTAAAGTAAAACCGTTACTAAACGAAAATTTTCATGAATTGAGTTATCAATGCCATCTATTTAAAATATACGTAAATTGCAATATAAACTTGTCATTTTTGTAAAATGTTGTTATACTATGACCTCATTATATGTCTTAAAGAACCCTGCACTCAGATATTATTGACAAGAAACAGTGACTTTTGTCTAATATTGGCTCTCCTGTAAAATTTTATAATTTCGTTTAGTAACGGTTTTACTTTAAAGGTGCGAAATGTCAAATTGTAAGAAAAGCATATTAAGTTTGTATGCATTGTGGCCACAGGCTGCGTTGTGGCGTAAACACGTATTTTCTTTCTTTCCATAACTCTATCAAATCTCAAAAACACCCCCCGTCAAAAAGAAATCCGCCTCTGTACATTTATGTGCTTTTTTTTTTTTTTTTTTTTTTTTTTTTTTTTTTTTTTTTTTTTTTTTTTTTTTTTTTTTTTGTGGATGGGAAATCATCCAATGACCCCTCCCGCTCTGGGTGGAGCAGAAGGGAGTGTCAGACTCTTACTGACTAAAACCCACCCGTGTTCCTTCCTTAGCCCTTTGTGTTCCGGGGTAGCGGTAACCCTTTCGGACAATCCCGCTGCCCCGGCAGGCTTCGGCCCTTTCGGGCCCCTTCCTTATGCTGACATCTCTTTGAGGCGCGCGTGGAACACGTACGCGCCGTCCGGCACGGGCCTGGTCCTGATCGGACGGAGAGTTACCCATTACTCTCCGCCCGCAGGCCCGCGCCTACGGTGGCCGGGAGTCGTCGCGAGACATTTATGTGCTTAAAGTATTAAATAAATAAATAAATACCTTTAAAAGTTTTTAAACCAAATAAAGTAAAAACGTGTACTAACTCGTGTGCAAGCTGTGAGACAGGTCTGCTGCTGAATGTGTACCTAATGTTCATGCAAGTGTAGTAAATGATATTAAACAACACCAACTCGAGCACATATTTCTTCGGCTGCTCGTCGCCCGCTCGTCCCTCACAATCCGCTTATTGGCGGCGCCCACGCCACGCTGCTTCGATGCCATAATACCAACTAACATGTTAACTAAGTACCGGGAAAATAGAAAACAGTTCATGTGTCTATTGGAAATATGAAGGAAGAAATATCATTGGCTTTATATGAAAATAACACTGTAATGGTTACATTTGGAACGGATTAATTAATACCTCACAAATGATTTATGGATTCCTATCTACAGCTCCAATATAAGACTAAAAAAAAATATTCTATCAGGTAAGTAGGTACCTCTCATCACAATCACAACATTTCCCTAATTCTTATAAGGAGAAAATCAAAAATAGGCAAATCGAATCTCAAGCTATTTCCACTGCCTATGAAATAATAAAAAGTAAGCACCAGTAAAGTGCACAACAAGGAGATATTGTGGAAATACACACATACTTGATACTTGCGCACATCTGAGCACTGTGTCGGTGCATGAGGCACTGTGTGTGTGACTGTGCGATGATGAGGGGGTGTGAGAGTGTGTGTCGCCACACTATGCACTGTGTGTGTTAGTGTAGGGGTGTGTGTCTGGAGCATGGTGCACGGCGGCGTTATAAACGGATATTTAGTTGCTCCTTACCGCGCGCAGTAGCCGCTTATAGTGGCGTCTAGGCGACAAATGTGACGCAAAATGCTCACGATGGCACGGAATGTTCTAGAGACGGCTCTAAAGGTTTTATATTTTGTTTTAAAATACGGAAAAGAAAGGATTGCATCCACCAATTGAATTGTTCAGTTTTTTTTTTTGTTTTTGAGTATTTGCTATTAGCTTTTCTCGAGAATCGCTGTTTGTAAAGCATATAAGACAGTAACAAAATAACATCTGTTCCGGTTATATGGTGACCGAAACCGATGTTATTTTGTTACTAATGTCTTGTTTATACCTTTTTAGTAGGTTATTGTCGTAGCTGGGTTTTAGTGTTAAATTTTATTTTTAATCAAGTACTTATATAGCCATATTGGATTTTATATGACGTCATATATCCGTCCATATAACCCGCGAAACTACATGACGCTTCCTACGATACCTCGTTTGTCAAAATACGACGAGCAGTTGAGTTATGAGGGAACAGATGAACATATTTACATAGTATGTATAAATACATAGCCTGTTAAAACCACAACCCTCTTTTGGCTGTGTGGTAGTTGGGTAAAAGTGACTAAGCTTTACTAGTTTGCCTTGGTATTAAATAGAATAATTTTAAAAATTGACATGGAATTTGTAAAAATGCCCTTGCATTAAGAACTGATTGGTTAATGAGTCTGGCGGTGTTCCTATCCTAAAGAGCTGAACCTGGCAGCAGTATACACTGTACATCATTATGTAGTAATGGAGGAACCGAGGAACCATGGAGGATTTGGAAGCCTTCCAAAAACTATGCGAGACGGGAAACACAATCTACCTGCTTAGTTCCCTGGAAGAGAGTCCGCTATGAGGCGGAAGGCGAGTTACTTTAAGTGTATCATTTTTATATTTATCTACTACTACTACTCCCATTTTTTCACTATCTAAATATGCTTTATAACTACTCTAAATATGCCACTACATGAATATTTGCTTCCTATCTACTCTAAATCAATTTTCCGACAACGTAGTTCAATATCAATGTGCTGCATAAAACCAAACTTCAATTTTAGGTAGAATTTATTATCGAACTATCGTAGAAACAAAGAAGCGCACACGCTGGGACCCCTCAATCACTCCGTACCATATTTCGGCCGACACAGACAAATACGTCCGGTACAAATACGTCCGGTACAAATACGTCCGGTACAAATACGTCCGGTACAAATACGTCCGGTACAAATACGTCCGGTACAAATACGTCCGGTACAAATTCACTTTTCGTCTAAACACTCGAGGATATCGATAGCACATTTAGCGTGCATACAGAACTGGTTCCGTGCAAACGGTGCAACTGAAAATTGGCTCCCGTTCTAACGTTATCGATGGTGGCAATAAACTCGCAATGTTCCACAATAAAACTCTGTAAATTCGTGCTAGTTGCGCGTTCATGATCCGATTGTGTCGCGTGCACATCGTCTTTGTGTACATGTGCGTTGATTCAACTGTAGGTTATTGTCTGTGCGTTAGTTAAGCGCAGTTTAATTCGATTAGGTGAAATTCGGTTTCATGGATTTGAGGTAGGTCCTTCGAGGCGGTGGCTATACAGAATGAGTTGCTTGAATATATTTTAAGGACAGCAAAAGGACTCATTAAATTTTACCTTCTTGCACGCTGACATAATTTTAACTTACCTAATATTATAAAGATTTTTTGATGTGTAATGTTAAACTCAAAAAATACTTAACCGATTTTATAAATGATTTCACTTATAGTAAGTTACATTATCAGCATATAACATGGGCTGTTTTTTATTCTTTAAAAATAATTAGAAATCTCCACGTGCAATAATGTAACCCCAAGGTTACATTATTGCATTATTGAATTTCATCACTGGGCAGTTGCCCGCCAGACACAACACCCGTCTGGTCGGAGGATCCTCCCTTTTCTATGGAGGATGAGTGAACTTTACACCCTGTTCCGCACACCTCTATATACTCAGCATTATCCACCAAAAAGGTATTTTTGTTCTAATTAGTCAATCAAAACCCGGGTACAATCGAAAGATGATGATATTAGTATCATGTTATTAATCGTTATCTAACTAAACAGTTTCATAATCAAGGTTGACTATGTATATGTAATTCCTCTTTCAATTATTCGAAAAGTTACGGCGCGCATGCTATAAAAATTTAAAAGTAAGAAAAAAGCCGCGGTGACCGAACAGCTCTACGCTTAGTATATTAGTTACATTTTTTTTTTTTGTAAATTAGAAACGGTAAATAAAGGTTCGAAGGTTGTAATGATGAATTTTCCAAAGGTTAAGGTGGTGTTGAAGTTTAAAGGGGAATCACGAAAGACATGCAAACGAAGTCGCTGGCGAAATGCTAGTAAGCCATAAAATAGTTTGCCGAATTCAGTTTAAGTTGTTATAACGAACATTAAAAATAAAATTTTCAAGGAAGCTCTGCTACGAAAGAAATTAACGTAATCAGTGTAAGCTAACTTGAAAGACAGCTGACTGGGAAACTTAAAAGATTAGACTTGACCTGAATTGTGAAGGCGCACATAATGGCCGACAGTTTTATGTCAGAAATTATTTACAAAGAGGTTATTGAAGCTAACTTAAAAGATTAATTCGCATTCATCGTTTGAACTTTATTCCGCTGACTTGTCGGCTTTCATTTCACCGTGAAAGGTTTAAAGTATTGGAAAATACATTCTGCACAATGAAAGCGAAATAACCCTCGAAAAGTTTCATGACAGACTGATTAAAAATATATATAAATCAAATATAATAAGTAACTACAGACTGATTAAAAATATATATAAATCAAATATAATAAGTAACTACCAATTAATGTTAAAAATAAACTGCGTAAGAGAAAAAATATAGTTAGCTCAGTAGGAGATGAACATTTGTTTCACAATAATAGCAGTATCAGCAAATTGCGGCGGTGCACAAAGTTGAACTCTAAGAAAGTAATAGTTAGTCAGACAGATCCGGGTGCAGTTCGTACAGTACGTACGGTACGTACTCCGGTAAGACCTAACGAACAAATGCAGACGTGTATTCAATAACAAATGTATCCCATTACCTCGGAGCGGACGCTTTGCCACTGCACAAGCACTATGCAGTACTGCTTAAAGTTCAAATTGGATCGGATCGATGGCAATTGTAATATTGTAACGAACAATGCAGGATCCCGGCCGCGCTTCTTCCAGTTATTTAAGAGGTAACTTGGTTGAACCCGACCCGAGCTCCCAGTTCCCAGTTCCCAGCTACCAGCCCGGGTCCCGAGATCCGCACAAGTACACTGTCTCACAAACTCACGTTAAAAATCTTACTGTGAAATGAGGTAACAGATCTTAGATTTTATTCAGCTGTTCGTTGAAATTTTAAAAGTTAAAACGAAAGGTATTCTTAGGGGAATGGAGTTGAAGGTTCTTATTCTTTTAAAGAAAGACAATTCTGATGAAATGAGTTTATTTGTGAGATCCGAACTTTGCTCAAATTGCAGGAAATGGGGGAGCGGATTTTATGTGTTTGCGTTGTATTATTGTGTAAATATTTGTTTCCACAGTTTTTCTTTGAGTCATGATAATGCTAAAACGTAATAATTATGTTTGTAACACTGACATGACTGGTATAGTAATCATACTATATATACCTACCTAATTTGCCATGTGTAAGTGAGTATACTTCAATCATGACAATATTATATTTCCCTCAAACCGACTTCTCTTCTCCTAACTCATTTAAGAGTTTAACTCGGAATCGGCAGGATTAATTCTTAATTTCTGTTCATTTCCAAACATGTTGCGTTAATCCCGCTACATGTCGTCTGTAAATCTAATTTACTTATGTATAATTCAAGTTTTAATTGACGTTGATTGATCAACGGTAATTCAGAGATCGAGGCGCCTTTGATAAAAACAACGCGCTCGGAGCTCTTCCTACAAAGAACTGTCGATAACTGTCGACGAGTTCCTTTTGAACGAGAAATATTGCTCCTCCACTACGATCCAATAAACCACACTTCAACCCATGGATATAAATTCAATGTGCATTTTAATTTATTTGGATGAATGAATAATTGTCACTAAAAACAGTGTGGATGCATGAATTATTTATTCTGGTTTGAACCAAAACAGTTGTTATCAGGTTAACGCTATACATTGTAGGATATTCGATGAAAGCTTAAATTGTGCAAATATTTCAACAAAAGTAGATTTTAAAATAAATCGTATTTCGTACAATACTTATAATGAGCGTCACTCATTTTTATTTTCAAACAATAATAAATTTTAAAAAATAAAAAATTATAATATTTACGAAATATATAACCTAACAGTCGTAAAGTAATAATATATGTAAACATATATAAAAAAATAGGGAAAGAATCATAGAGCATCCGAAATTCATCCGCAACGCTGTCAACAGGAAAAGTGCCCAAAAGGCATCATTGCCAGGTACGCGGCTTTGCTCACGTGTCTCTAAATCTTTGGTGGATATTTAGCAAAACGGCATATATGTGTTAAATTTTACGTAAATCGTTTGATGCGCTAAAGCTGGATGTTACCCAATAAAATCACTTTCACGTTTATAATAATTTAGTTCAGATTGTCACTCCACACGGCCACGACGGTCACCAAACCAAAAAGTTCAAAGTTTCAATAAAATATGATACCACTCAGGTTGGTGGAATATTATTTCATCACAGTTATTAGGAGGTTCACGCGAAGCTAGGCACTAATATCACGAAATATGTGCTTCATAAATTGCACAATCTAAAATCCAATTACTAGAAAATAATTCATATTGGTCGTCGATACTAATAACATTTCTCGCCGCCATCGCCGCTGGTCTCTATCAGAGCTTTCGGCTTTTAAGTGATTGTTATTAATGTCTGCTATAAATCTGTGGGTGGAAAGAATTTTGTGGTTTTAGTTTCATGAGGTGTGGAATTAAAATCCATTGGTCAATGCAAGTGAGAGATTGAGGTTTCATACTCAGATTCGATAGTTATTAAACCAAAACTTTGGCATAGACTGTCAACTTTATCATCATCAGTTATGAATGACATTTTTAATTTGATCACTTTTATATCGCGAACGTTACCATCAATAAATTACTTAGCACGTGCATGTAAAAGGCAACACAAAAACTAATCAATTTCCATTTCCCAGAACACTATAAACAATTCAGTACACAACCAGCAAAAACTAGAAAAACGATCACGTTGGAGCCCGTGCATCCATCTACCGGCTAACTGCGCCACCTGGCGACCAATTTTTCTCCAAAATGGAGGCGTAAGATGGGATTGATAGGTGTGCCATTTAGAAAGTGTCCTCCGTTGCTCGCTTAATTAGTGCCAAGCGGCCTCGCAGGGACGTGACCGGCTCGCCAATTACGTGGCACGGCGGTACGGAAGCACGGTGGCGCAGAACAGATGGGCACAGAAGGACGGCTCCATGCAACGAGCGAAAAAACAAATATACACCAGAGTACTCGTACGTACAGACAGCGAAAACGCACTCATGACTGGCATCCGTATGAGACGCCGTATATAGGTATAGTCTGTTCCAAAATTACCTACCTATGTGAAAAAATGGATCAGAAAATGTACCTGTGGATGCCATTTTCTGATGCGACTTACAAAATATTTAGTTCTTTGATTTGTTTACTTGAATATATAAAGATGTTTTTCATTTGAAAAATGAGGATAATTCTATAACCTTAATTTCTATCGATGACTTTTCAATTACAATGAAATTGATATTCTAGTAATATTTGTTGGAAAAAGTAGTGAGATATACACGTAAAGTTTGAATCTTAGATACATATGAATATGTTACTGATTACTATTTCCCTTTAGGGTTGCGTAAGAATTTAACTTGAACAGGGTTTTTTTTTAACTTTCAACAGATACTTCTGGAACAGACCTTACGCGTCATTTGCGTGGGTCTGTATCCACACGTTTTATGAAGCCGCCCTTCTGTGCCCGTTAGTTTCGTGGCGGCACGGTGGCACGGTGGCACGGTGGCACGCTCACCCGGACACACGTCGTGACTCTGCAATTCACGTTGTCGAATGTTTTTTTCTATTATTTGTTTTTGGGAATGTTCAGGATCGTTGTGAGTGGAACGTTTGGAATAATTATTGTTAATGTGTTGTGCAATGTTATATTTGAATGTGTAATGTTACAATGACATCGTTTTAAGATTACCTCAGTAGCTAAATTAAAAATGATAGTGTTTTACAAAGCATTTCTGATTAAAACATTTCAGCACTATTTTCATTTTTTTAAATGAAAATAGTGCTGATTTTATGATATATTATTATGCTTCAAATATTGAAATATTTTCTCTCGAAATAATCCGGCTTATATATTTTTTTTAAACAGAAGGCACTTTTATATTCCATTGTAATGTATAAATGATAACATTCCAATGAATAATTTGGAGGAACCTTACCGGTCACGTAAAACGTTTGCATTTAAAGCAGATTCGACCCGTGTTGAAAAGAATTTCAGATTTTCATATAATCTTGCAGTGTAGGTACCTCTACCTACATAAATGTAATTCAAAAAGATATTTCTGCAATTAGATTAGACAATTTAGATGCCAAAATTGGATTCACAACAACTATTGTAACTACAAAGACTTGTCGAGTCGACACAGAACGCGAGATGACGGCCATCTTAATCAAGAACAAGGTATGAATCTTAAGAAGGACCCAAATCAGATTTAGCTTAATAACGTCTCAGCTCTATTTTAGTTGAAGAATAACAGCACTATTCTAATATGCCAAGGCTATTGCAGGAAATGTAGGAAGTAGCTAATAATAGTTATAAAGGGTTATTTGAAAAACACCAGCAACGTCTTAAGAGGTCATTGTAGTCATCATTATGAACAACTTTTACTATGGGACCAAACCTGAAATCGCGAAAAAAAAACAGCTGTTCCCTACATTTTGACGAGATTGACGAAGATAAATGTAGGGAACAGCTGTTTTTTGTTTCGCGATTTCAGGTTTGGTCCCATAGGTAGTAAATGTTGTTCATAATGATGAGTACAATGACCTCTTAAGAGGTTGCTGGTGTTTTTCAAATAACCCTGTATAGATAAAATAAATACAACATTTATTTAATATGGAGTTTATAAAGAAGAGATTGGGTACATCTTTAGTCACGTGGATATTTTTGACTAAGAGTTTAAAAGAATAATTAGCAAACATTAGATACATCTTCGAAACCATTACCTATTTGTTTTATACATACACACGTAAACTCAAGGCTTTTTCCAGTGGGGCTAGGTTATATTCTTTTATGTCCATTTAATATTACCTTGCCTTTAGGGTATTTGCAGTATTTTCGCAATATTTCGCTGCTCGTCGGTCGGACAGCAGTGAGCCAATATTTGCGCACTCTTCGCTGCCAAATTAACACGTAGATACAAATCGTCTACGGCTCTGATTGAAAAAATCTCACCGTTAAAAAAGCTGTATGCAAAAAAAGCCAAAACGTATCTCATACAATCTGACGTTTCATTTCAAGCTGTTTTACAAAACCGCTAATCGTTGACCCGCTGCATTGATAAATGCAAAACGTTTATGCAAGTCTGCGTGGTCAAAGTCAACTCCTAGATACGTATACGGCAGAGGCAATATAATGATGACCACGATCTACAGGTTTATTAATATCTCAGTGTGAAATACATGACAGTGCCTTGGCTTCAAATCAATGAAATTAACGTCGTAATTTTAGTTTTCTTCAAACTAAAATTACGACGGTAATTTCATTGATTTCCATCAAAAAGTAAAATATCCTATTATTGCGACAGGCGAGAACTCCGCGAGTGTTTCGTGGATCGTGCATTATTTACCAAGCCTAGTATTCGTCAAAGAGAGCAGGCTTCTAGACGTGACAATTATCTTCAGCCGCTGAATTCTTCGCCACACTGAATTTCGTTCGCAAACGAACATAATTTTGGGCGATATTAGGCACTATTCTTTATTGTACTTTTTATGGAGACTTTTGGTACAAGGTCACTGCAAAGATACAGTGTGCCTAATACGCGCACCCAACTGTCCCTCGATGACAACATACATTACGACTACTATCTACTATTATATGTAAGTCACAAACATGGTTACTCTAAGGCACTTTTTGTTGTGTGGGAGTGTGTGGACTGTCCACAGACTCCCACACAACAAAAAATGTGCTTACAGCAAAAGTAATCTATGATCACAGCAAAACTACGCTATTTACTTTGTATTATTGGTGAGTGACCCTGTTTCCTTTAAAGTTTATCTATAGATAAGCTTAGCAGAAAAAGTAAACCAGAAGACCAATTCCCGTAATTAAAAACGTTCAAAATCTAGTCGTAATCTCATCTCAGCAACAATCAATGTAAAAAACTTGTCGAAAATGTAAGGAAATTAAGGGTATTTTTGACAGATTGAAGCTGAGATCAGAGGGGCAATTCTCGTAATTTTAAGAACGTTCACAGTCTGATCTCAGTCTCAATCTCTCAAAAATATCTCTAATTTCCCTACATTTTGACAAGTTTTTGACATTTGTTTGTCGCTGAGATGAGATTGCGACTAGATTTTGAACGTTTTAAATTACGAGAATTGCCCCTCAGGCTATGAACGTTCTTAAAATTACGGTAATTGCCCCCTGATCTCAACTGAAGTGCATATTTTACTACCAAAAAGGACCAATGACGTCATTGGACAGGATCACCCACCACCAGTGCCCACATTGTGTTGTTTCTCTCCGTAAACCAATATCGTATTTCCTCAGATATGGAAATAAGTGCACAATAAATCCTTTCTATTTAAAAAAATAAGTTTTCAACTTCCGATACAAATCCCGCCTTTGTAAAACTAAGGGAGAACTCTAGATTTATTTCTTGCATTTTTATTAAAAGTAGGTTTTATTTCTGAATGTGAATCTATAGCGTGCGGCCATTATTTCTTGATAGAGATGCCACCAAGATGACCGCTGTTTTTCAAATAGATACGAATTTTCTTTACTGGATGACTTGACGATTGCTTTAGGAACACCATGAGAATCACCATCTCTTATGAGTAAACTAGTCGCGGGCTTGAAGTGCTCGAACTCACTGGTGGTCTTGGCCAAAAAGCACTCTGTCGCACGCTGGCTTCGTGTCCGACAGCGCTAATATCAGTGATGAGCAGTTATACGCTATTCTACACGAAAAACGTGTAGTTCTTACGCACAGAAACACCGTTCTGAACTGATGGGCGCGAAAAAAAATCTAAAAGCGCGTCGGAAAATCGAGTTTTATGAAAAAGCACTGCATAAATCAATTACAAATAAAGTTTATTGAACTCTTCGATAACTGACCTTTTTCGGTACGGACTTGGTTTTGAAGATTTTACAGCTCTTTTATTACTTATTTACACCTAAACTTACGTTAAAAATAGCAAGAAAAACGAATATTTGCTGGCTCATAAGTTTTTAATGGCTTTTTATTTTACTACAGACAATTAAAAATAAGTCAAAACGATATCATGTTTCACTTTAGATGTACAATTTCAAACAGTGGAGTAACATTCTCCAGAAATTTGTATAGAAAAAATATCGAAAAGTGGCACCTTAAAGTTAGAATTTTAATTATCCATAATTACAGTCGACATCTTATTCCCTCTAACAAGGAGCGAGACTTTTTATTCGCGAGGTTTCCTTGTAAGAAAAACTGAGTTTAAAGTTCGCACAACTAGTAACAATTTGCTCGAGTCTTATAGGTTACAAGCAACATTGAGTTAACTGGTAACGTTAACTTTAACTTTTACTACTCTTTGACGGCTTAATTGGTGAAGTAGTGTGTTCAGAGGTGGTATGAGTTTTATATTCGATAGTTAGTATATTTTATGTAAAAATGCATTTTCGTTGTAACATTTATTTAGTTTTGAACTTCTTCAAACATAATAATTCGTTTTTGTTATCAATTCGCTTTGAATCTTCGAAATAAATTGGATTGCTGTCAAGAGCGTAGTTGAAAATATTTTATAACGCTAGAAAGGGCGCAACGGGCACTGATCAGTCTCAATAAAAAAACCTTTCAGATTCCCTACAGACCTTGTCTACCACGAGTTTTAACTCTTCAGGTTAAGACAAATATTTGTACTTCAAGCAACGCTTAAATATCATGCAACAATAAAAAATCCGTGTCTTCAGAGTACCCATACCAAATGCCAAATCCGAACTAGCTCGACGCAGTAGGTACCCATTTTTCGCATCCATAAGACTTACAATAAAGTTAGCAAAATCTGCGACCTGAAAGACTGCTCAACCACCACCTGTTAGAAAACCCTAACTATGTACAGCTCTTTTAAAATTATCGACGCCACCGAAGCTTTGATATAGCACCTATACACACACACACACACACCATAGTACAAGCTTCAAGTTAAACCAATACTATTTTATTTTGTAATCGGAATCGCATGAATGTTTTATTTTATTTCAACTCTTATTGTTTTTTTTGTACTTATCATTCTCAAACTGTAATTTAATCTTTAACATTGCACTCCAGAGCTATAAGATACAAGCGCTTAGTTTGTGGCTCACCGAATCCGTCACATTGCATTTTTGCGTTTTGATGAAATAAATTTGAATTTGAAAACTTTATTATTATTTATTAGACAAATTGCTACTATTGCTAGACGCGTTTTCTTTGAGTTCAATCAATGTTGAGTGGCAGTTACATATTAATGTCTGTCATTCTACACAAGATAGAGAATAGTCTTTAGATTTTTCAAACTCAAACTCAAACTCAAAGCATTTATTTCAATTAAACCATTTCCAGGCACTTTTGAATTGTCAAAATTAACTAGTCGGTCAGTTAGTCAGAAAGTTGAAGCTAGTTGCCCATTCCAAAACGTAGATCTCTTGGAGAAGAACGGGCAAGAAACTCCAAGGACACTCTTTTAAATTAAGATATTACAAAATCCTGAGTACAGTATTCTTGTTGCTTCTATATGTGAGAACAATGTTATGAAGAAACAATTCAAAATAGTTATAAGATTAAAAAGAAGCCCTGGCAGCTAAGAGATGACCAGTCTCAACTGACAGCGCCCGTTCACGAACATGACGCATGGATCAGCACCATCCAGCTCAACCATTTTGAAGGGAACCGAATGATCCAACACACGCGCCACCATCAGTGAGACATTTAAGTGAGCATGACACATTCTCAACTGCCATGCTCTTTCAAGTCAATATAAAAAAATTATAATGAACGGATCCATGGTTCTTACATTTAGAAAATTAAAAAAAAATGCTTCTGTATAATAATACATATATACTAGTTAATTTATCACAGAATTACCTCATTCTTCTAATAGATATTAGTAGTGTGAAGGACTCGCGAAAGACATAATTATCAGCGTTGATGTGTAATTGAAGTTCCAAGCCACTTTGGGCCAGAACTAAAGTAACTTAAGTTAGCGGACTAAGTTGGAATGTGGCCAGTCTTAAGTAAAGTGTAGAAGAATAAGTTAATTTCATTTTCAGTACACTTATTCCAGTACAATGAAGCGAACGGTCTGACAGGCGAGGAAGCAGGAGAACTTAATGAAAAGTAGTCCAAAAGTTTTACAGATAGTAGGTCAGGGTGATAAAGAAAAGTTGTGAGAAACTTAAATTATGTAAATACCTAAACATTTCTTTCAAACAATCTTTCAGGTATATAAAATTGTATTTTGCCCTTACACAGATAAAGATAAAGATCCTTTATTTGTCAAACATGCGTTTACATACAAATCAAGCATGCAAGATCTTAAATATAGGTAACAAGTCCATACATGTTTTACCTAACGAGGCGTACTTTTTTTTATATAACAAACAAATTACTTCAATAAACCAAAGGGTAAAGATTGGTTCACTAACATTCATTATTAAATTTTATGCGAATAATAATACTACAGAAATAGTAATATAAAAGTACAAGCATGTCAAAAGTTATCTGTCAAAAAGTCATTTATCTATATATACTTAGGTATAATAAATCTGTAGAGAGGTCAATTCTGTACATGAAATATATTTCCAAAATAACTATTAGCGGGTGATTAGTGATCGATACTGACGCCAAAAATGCAATCAGTAAAATTTTTGTCTGTCTGTCTGTCTGTATGTTCGTTATAGAAACAAAAACCACTCGACGGATTTCAACGAAACTTAGTACAATTGTTCTTCATACTCCTGGGCAGGTTATAGTATACTTTTCATCACGTTACGATCAATAGGAGCAGAGCAGTGAAGGGAAATGTTGGGAAAACAGGATTTCTTTTTAGGTGAAGTAGTAATAGGTTAGTAGTAGTTAGTTAGTAGTAGGTAAGTTTTGGTTAATTTATGTTCAGTTTTTTTTTATATTAAGTAGGTAAAAGCGTAGGTACTTTTATTAATTATAGGTATAGGTATTATTAATTATAGTAGTTATAGGTATTTAGTTTTAAGTGAAGTAGGTTTTATTATATATTATTTTATATATTAGACGTAGTTATATATTTTTAGTTATTCAAGACCCAAGCGGACGCTGGCGTCCGCCCGCTATTGTCTTGAAAAACGCGTTGAATGAGAAATACGCGTTCTCAAGAATCGGCAGAGGAAAGAGCACATCGGTTAAACCCTATGAGAGTTAGTGCCTCAATTTCCGGAAGTCATTATTCCACGCGGACGAAGTCGCTGGCAAAAGCTAGTATTATAATAACATTTGTCTGTTAGTAGATTTCGAATCTTATTTTTAAATTGATTTGTTGTCATGGATTTGTATGACTGTGGATTTTGTTGTAAATTTTCGGGGCCATACAAAAAGAAGCTTCAAGATCAGCCGAACTTAAAAAAAACACCTGTAACAACACAGGGCCACCTCATTCTTACCTCCAAGTACCATCAGCAATAAAAACATGTCAGACAATAGAACGACTGCCCTCGAAGTGAAGAGTCACCAGCAGAGTTGTAGGCCGTATCGCTTGTTATACCATCAGCGGCCGATTGATACCTGACCTACTTGTGGAGAGCGCCGAGCTTCGTTTTAATTACCGCGGACTAGGAGGGTGGTCGCCACCACCACTTGACACGACCCCTGCAGGGCTGATCCGGAAATATTGGACGTCTCAAATATTTGGACTTTGGATTTGAGAGGAAGGTGGGTTAGGAACGTTTGTTTGTAGAAGTGAGGGTCTTGAATGGATGGAGGGAGGGTAACGATGTGGCGGAAGTCAAGGTCAAGGGCTTGTATGAAGAAACGAAGGGAAGTGATCTTACATCAACAAATAAAACTACATGGGCACAAACTCTGTCTCATGAATTATAAATTATAATATAATTCGTTTTTTACAATGAGTATGGCGTGGTGTGATCATAATCACGACGAAGAAGAAAATAACAACGACGAAATAAATTACACTTAATCAAAATCCGACTTAAGAAATTGTCTTGTGTTTAGTCTAAGATTTAGCTTCAACGCCCAACAGCGAAATACGCTTGAGAACAGTTTCTGCATCAGCATGATTTAAGTGTAGCACAAGTAGCGAAGTTTTGTGAAATATACGGCACTGGCACAGCCCTAGGACTGCTGCAAACGTCATGGAAACCTTGCACTTTGCTACAAATATACGCTGAAATTATGGCGCAGCTCGGCTTACTATGTGCATATGTGTTGTGTAAATCTCAGCACTTTGTATCAAGGACCGTCTTAGTTTAGCTGGCGACGGCTTAAAGAAAAACTGATAAGTCTGCAAATATTTTCCTTATAGGGGAAGGATTGTCGCAGATGGACGGATATAATCTTGTTGTGGTACGTTTAAATGGGGAAAAATTGTTTCTTTATAGTTATATGCATCTACTTTAATATCATGCACATTATTAACAGTTGACTGTGAACAGCCTCTATACCTACCTAGTATCGATGGGCATCAACTTACTTCGTCGAATCAACGCTCATATTATATCCAGTGTTTTATTTAAACACTATTCCATCTAATAATAATTTCAACTTTATTGCAGGTGTAAAAAGTTTTGACATAAATTGATGACATGCTTTTCAGATGAAAGTTGAGATGCTTAATTTTATTTTGACACCGAAAAAAGATAAGAACTAGGTATCAGTATCTTTTTGTCTAAAATTTTTTATGATTGTTCGAATATAATGAGAGGGAGCTGGATCTCTAATACCTTTCGTTACACAACGAAACGAAATGTAACGAAAGTAGTTGATGTAAATGAGCAGGTCCAATGTTAAATATCCCATTTAATTTATAAATTGATTATTAAGACGAACAACGTTTAGTAATTAATCATTCCATAACTCTGTCTGCAACCAATATATCGGTGCTGATTTAGGATTCAACCAAAAATCATATAACAAAAGCGACATGTCCAATATCAGAAACGACAGCTTATTGCGCAATACAACCGACTAACGAATATAAATGACATGCCATTCACTACCAAATGTGGCTTACATTCAAATCAACCTCATTCACCCAAATGTATAATATGGCAGAACTTAAACAGATGGGATTATAACGTCGAGTTCCTCAGCAATTGCAAAGGGATTTATTAGAAGACGTTATGACAGACACGGCGGCCGCACCGAGCCGCCGGGCGTGTCACGGGGAACCGTAAACCAAACTGATTTAGATGAATCACTGTACACAATAGACAAAGGAAATACATTATCTGGGGAGGGGTAGGCCGGAAAGAGAGGGGGGATACCTGAAAAATCCATTGAAAAGGAAAAAAGCCCCGCCTTAAACAAGGACAATAGGATGTCTACTATGTGTACAATTAAGCTAAACGAACCCAGATAAGTGAGAAATTTATCACTTTGTGAAATGGGCCAGCGAATTGTTTAGGGAGAAGAGATGGTTTGTTTAAAAGCTACGAAATTGCTGTAAACATTTTGGACAATACACTGGAGCGTTTACTTAGCGGAGTGGAGGGAGGCGCGATTTAGAACTCATTAAGTGTGTACACGGAGAGTTAGCACTGCGGGCAGAGCGGAGGAGGAGGGGGGGGGGGACATGATATTTGTTGATACAAGATGAAGACACTGGCAATGATAAATAGTGTGACATTGACTGTCAATGGATTCAAAGTGATATTTGGGGGCCATTATGATGTAACCATTGAAATTTAGTTTTCAAGAAGATATAAGAAGCATTTATTACATTATGTTACGATAGTGTACTTTAATTACTTAAAAATCTGGATTCCTTAAGCCAACCTTACATCTTTTATGTTTCTTCGTAAGTCTAGAGAGTTTTAATACAGAATCGCTCGATTTTTCATAATCTAGACTAGTCTCAAAACAAACCCTATCTACTTTCAAGGCGATACGATCGATAACTGTTGCTAAGCCAACACTTCTACACAAAGTAGGCACTCCGGCACTACGGCACCACAGCACAACTTAATAGGTGCCTTTGCATTTACGACTCCGTTGAGATTTCAGACTACAATGTTTGACAGCTCGTAGGTAGTGGGTATACGGCGTTCGAACTGCGAATAAGAGCTTAATTTCAATGTAGCGGGGTATGTGGGGCTACCCGAATAGTGTAAGTGACCTCATTTGTTTTGATATAAAGTAGAGCGTGAATGGGATTTAGAATGGCTATTGACACGAATTGTCAGTTTGTGAATGTGAGAATTAAGAACCGTGTTTTGAATAAAGTATTGGGTTCTAATGTGTTATTAGTAGGATATTATTTGTAATACACTCGTGGATTGCGTTAGTAATTAGAGGGTTTCATTGGTGTTTGCAAGAATTTAGTTAATTCTGAATCTTCTTCACCTTTGGGTTAGTATATGCTACACTGATGATGCGTATCCAATTAAGTATCGATCATAGCCATGACCGTCATTTTACAAAACCTCCTTCACACCCAAAATCACGTACCAAAACGCTATCCCCGATAAGTCATCCGACATATCGCCAACATATTGCCGAGCTATTGCCGCGCGGCTGACGTACGTCTGTCGCACGGCTGTCGCGCGTCCTCCACGTGACGTCACTGCACGACAATTGATTTATGCGCGTCGCACCACCGATTATTGCCGACTCATGAATATGCCCTGATCTATGGCGGCCAGCGATTTGCAGGTGTGATTTGTGTGACAAGCTTTGAGTGACAAATATGTTGTTGTTATTGCATTCTCGTGTTAATATGTTACCGGCTTTAGTGCGCTTAATGTAATAAGACGTGGTATTAAGAGTGACGAGCTAAATTTGGTGATGTAATAGTAGCAAGAGGAGCGACGAAATGTACTAAACGTTACACACAAATGATAATATTTCTACAAAAATGGAAAACATATTACTGAAACTTCCAGAAATATTAGTATCTAAGATCCGAAAAAAGGAAATTAATATAATGAACTATCAACATATTTTTATACACCCAACGCCCAACATAAAGATTTTAGTCTTTTTTCTCCAAAAAACCGCGTGAAGACAAGTTCATTTATTTTTTTATGATTTATTCATTATTTTTATGATTTACTTTCATTGGCCGACACAACCCAGCGCCTATGAATTGTATACTAACGCCAGTAAATTGCTTCGAGCGTGTAATATCCCACATTTATGCCTCCTCTACGCGCTCAGAATCTCATTCCAAATCATCCAACAATACGCCGCCTGCGCCCCCACTCCATAATAGGCCGGATTAGTGACTCACACATTTTCCTAAACGAACAATATACTGTAATATTATATGTTACAAGTCAATCAACGCAGTATATATCATTTTGTTTTCCCTCCTAAAAAGCCAGTGATCACAGGGCCGTCCATCACCGCCTTCATCGCATTATTTATATCGTCCGCGTGAAGACGCGCACCGATGTTCCATTATAGAAAATGTACACACATCCGAAATAAAATAGCATTCAATTAAAAAGGGCCAAGCCGCTGACGCGCGCGAGATAGCGCTGCGTCAAACTCGACCATTGTTCACTTTTATCTCGAGAGGGCTTTGTTTCATTTGAGGCCTTTTATTGGTTGTTGGGGTGTAAAAATGCGGATAGAAATTCGCAGCGGCTCGCGTCCGATGCTATCCACGTCCGCACCAGATAATGAGGTGCCCAACAAAAAGCCTAGAGTGCGTTTAGGGTTGCCGGTCCATCCGGTTGGCCCCAGAACAGGCTAATAATTTTGGGATTCATTAATCCAGACAGTGGCGTGGCAAACATCGCATTGAACATTATTCCCGAGTTAAGTTTTCTGTCCGCCAAAATACTTATCGCGCTTCCCAAAAGTGTTCGAATGTCCAAAGCCCAAACCGAACCCTTTCGTTGGCCACACCGCGCCCCCTGGCAGCCCTGCGCGCGTCCCGAGCCGCACTATTGTACATTCAATCTACGCCAATTTAGCCGGGCCGGCGTTACTTCCCCTTTCATTTCTCCATGTACACGTTTACACCGTCTAAAGTGTTGATTTGAAAACGTGATCTGCCAGACTGGACCATCTCGTTTATATTACATAATGGATACCTACGCTTCACTGGGGCTTTAGATTATTCCTTTGGACTTGCTATATTTTATTCTGCAGTCTTGTGTGCGTCGATCAAATTTTTTATCATACTTTTTTAAATTTTATTTACACAACATTGTGTAAGTATAGAAACTCTTATGGACACATTACTAGTTCCATTGTTATTCAGTAATTCACTAAATATTTTACCTATATTCAAGAACGTAATAGACTTTCCCGTTCTTGGAACCGACAGTTATGGTTATAATCTTTTATCTATAAGGACTGCTACTAGCAAAATCAAAAGAAAAAGAATAAGTATTATTTATCAAGGGTCAGACTTCAAATAACAAAAATCTTCTTACGTACTTACTTGGACTAGAAATATTATATTTTTCTATTTGAAACGAGATATAATAATTATCCTTTTCTTTTACTTTCTAAGAGGCAATTGAAAAGGTTTTTATGAACGTTCCTCAGGTACAAAATAAACCAGAAGCGTTTAGTGAAGCTGTTACCGTAACAAAAGCAAACGGTGTTGGTATTTCAGCAGAACATAACACAACACAACGAGAGGCAGTATTTGGCGCAAGTTGAGCGCTTGTCGTAGCGTCGCCCGTTAAACCAAGTGGCCATAATTTTTGGAGCATGAAGCGCCTCCTGGTAATGACCCGTTGTCAACGGTTCCCTCACATCTCCTGTAATTTGTGACGGAATGCCTCCGTTGAATATTTACTTGTATTTGCTCCATTGGCTATTCAGGGAATTGTCTTATTAATTCTAGGCTTACGTAGATTTGTTTCATTGGATTTTCATCTTAATTCTGCAGTGTGACTCCCTTATAAGTAGCTATAACTTAATGTAAAATTAGCATTGCTGGATGAAACTTCGTGGATTTGTTTCTCAGAAATATCTCTGTAACTGCTATTAGGTACATGTTGGTACGAGACATTGTCTGTCATTATTTTGTTTGTACCCAAAGGTATCGGGAGACATTCTATTGATGGATGGATGATATGATAAGGGTAAAATGTTACAACATATTCTTTTATCTATTCTTTGGACATTCTTATCCTGAGAGACGTAACCTTTTCAATCTATGAACCACAATACTAAGAAATAAAATGATAATAATATTTTTCAAAATAAAATAATGATCGTACGTAAACATAGTAACTACTGAGAATAGGGGCTTACCATAGCATAGTACAACCTGCTTGGTAAGACCACACTAAGCGCGGTGACATCCAAATGCTAATTCATGATAAATGATCTATTATTATCCACATCAAACAAAAAAGAGCTTTGTGCTTCCAAGAAAACATCCGTTACCTAAGTAAATATTAGCTCAACATCAACTACCGAGAAGTTTTATATTTCAGCAAACTTTGTCCAACTTAATTTATTTACCAAAAGAATAGAACGAAATGTATTAAATTATACCTATAAAAAATGGCGGCTCAAAATGACGTCATGTTTTCCATGCTGAAAAATATGAATCCTTTTAGAAACTGAAAAGGGGTTTAAGTGAAACCGACAGACAACAGTGATTCAGTGTTTTTAGGGTGCGAAGGCATCATCAATCATGGCCTTTCATCTCAGACCCTAATGATAAGCATCGACTAAGATATCATTATACTGTAAATTAAGTGAAAATTTAATATAACGCAGATTCTCCATTAATTTTGAGATGCACATAATGCTGGCTTATGTGAGTTAGAACCTCATGTAAGTTCTAAGTAACACATGATCGAGAATTCAATCACAGATTCAAATGTTTAGAATTTATATGAAAAAATCTGAGTAAGCTTTTTGAATTCAAGTGAATTTTCTAGATCAGTTTTAAGAACTACTCAATATACTAGAAAGCTTTATGAAATTACTGTGTAAAAGGTGAATCTATAAATAGTTTTGCTTCCAAGAAAATTAATCATTTTAATAGAAGATAAAAAATCGTTTAGTTTAATAATTATGTTGATCAATTATCTAATACGTAATAGATTGCTTCTGAGAATCAAAACATTAAATATATTGTGTTGTAATTACATACATATATATACTCACTAGGTCTTCCCATGCGGGTAGACAGAAACTATAAAACGCCACCTGCTACGATCCTTACATACTTCTTGTGCCTCGTTTACGTTCACACATCAGAGGGGCCATTCTCGTAATTTTAAGAACGTTCACAATCTGAGGGGCAATTCTCGTAATTTTTAAGAACGTTCACAGTCTGATCTCAGTCTCAATCTGTCAAAAATACCTCTAATTTCACTACATTTTGACAAGTTTTTGACATTTGTTTGTCGCCGAGATGAGACTGCGACTAGATTTTGAACGTTTTAAATTACGAGAATTGGCCTTCTGGTCGCACACGCACGCTGGTTGCGAGTACTACGAGCTGAACTTTCTGAAGAACATCCGCAATAAGGCACTGTTTGTCCTCCTGGGGCATCCCATCCCGGCGTTTCCACTCATATTTGTCTTGTAAACACTTTATGTTAATCACCTTTCATTCATCATCTCGACATGAACAGACCATCTAAGCATAGTCTTTTAAATTGTTGTCACTACATCAGCTCACTTTAAGCCGCACCGTTGCCTTAACACATCAGTAAAATGAATAACTACCCCATCCGTATGTAAAGCAATGATCGGTCAGTAAACTAGGTTATCGCCTATCGAATCTTAAACTTTTATCCACTAGCGCCGAACAAAATAATTTTAAAGTTCTGATGAGTCGCGGGGCCGGCTGTTAGACTGAAGTTAATCTCGATTCAAAACGACTTTCACGAAAAGGAAATACGAGTAAGATCTTAATATTTGAAGTTTTCGGCCTTTGCCGTCATTAGAGGACGAATGTCAGCTTTGACAGAGCTCGTTACCTAATGGATGAGCAGTAATGCTCTGATTACACTTATTTTTTTTTTTTCATTAGTCCACACTCAGACCCTCTGATTCCAATTTTATTTTATTAAAGGACATGTAGATATATCTCAGACTCAGTTTTTATTTTAATATTTTCATTGGCTGTGTTTTCTATTCTTGATATAAACCTCTTAGAAATCAAGTTGATAAAACTATTTAACGTTACTATGCAATTCCACTATAATTATGTTCCTAATTACATAATAGACTATAACAATTTACGTAACTTCCTTGCAGACCACAAAAGAGAAAATTCAAAAGCGTGAACGCATTTGTATCATTAATACTAGGAGCTGTCTTAAAAATTATGGTGCGGAAACACCCAAACGATCTATTTAGAAAAACAGGCTACTGAAAAAGGCAAGGTTATTTTTTTGCTGAGTACACAATTAAAGCGCATTCAGTATTGTTTGTATAATAGTGAATGATGAATTCTTCTATTATTCTTCTTAGCTTACGTTCGACGGAACCCGCCTGACGCCGTTCTACGGAACCCGCGTCATGGCGTTCGACGGAACCCGCGTCACGCCGTTCCGATAAACAGGCAGATTTATTACAGCACCGGCTCGGATACGCGGATATTCGGATATGTTAGCTGAGTGTGGATGTTGCTTATACGGGACTTAAGTGGGTGGTGACGTATGAATCAGACCGTGGGAAATTTAGCCTTTTTATTTCGTTTCAGACTTTCCTTGTAAATTAAGAGTCAAACTGGAAAATCACAGCGGCAAAGCTTAGTATACGATTTTTAGCCTAATTTAAAATGGGTAGTCATCATCATCATCATCATCAGCCGAAAGACGTCCACTGCTGAACAAAGGCCTTAGACCACCACGCCGAACGACAATCCACCACTTGCATCCATCGGTTGCCCGCGACTCTCACGATGTCGTCGGTCCACCTAGCGGGAGGCCTGCCTACGCTGCGTCTTCCGGTTCGTGGTTGCCACTCAAGAACTTTTTTTCCCCATCGGGTATCAATTCTACGAGCGATGTGGCCTGCCCATTGCCACTTCAACTTGCAAATTTTAAGAGCCATGTCAGTGACTCTGGTTCTTCGTCGAATATCCTCGTTCCGGATTTTATCTTGCAAAGAAACTCCGAGCATAGCTCTTTCCATTGCTCGTTGAGTGACTCTCAGTCTCTCTAAAAGGCCAGCAGTTAAAGACCACGTCTCAGTGCCATATGTCATCACTGGCAACACACACTGGTTAAACACCCTAGTCTTAAGGCACTGTGGGATTCCCGATGAGAATATTTCACGTAGCTTTCCGAACGCTGCCCATCCAAGTTGGATTCTTCGGGCGACCTCTTTCTCAAAGTTAGACCTACCTAGCTGAACAATCTGTCCAAGGTAAGTATAATGGTCTACAACTTCGAGAGTATCGTTCCCAACAACAACCGGTATGGTGTCACATGGACATTCGACATGATTTTCGTCTTGTCCATGTTCATTTTAAGACCCACCTGTTGGGAAACGCTACTGAGGTCACTGAGCATAGTATTAAGGTTCTCCAACGACTCTGCCATGATGACTATATCATCGGCAAAACGAAGGTGAGTGATGTATTCGCCATTGATGTTGATGCCGAGTCCGTTCCAGTTCAAGAGCTTGAAAACGTCTTCCAATGCGTTCGTGAACAGTTTCGGAGAAATAACGTCTCCCTGTCTCACGCCTTTCTGCAATTGGATTGGTTTTGTGCTCTCTTCCTGAAGTCGGATGGACATGGTGGCGTTTCTATACAAGCACTTTAACACTTCGATATACCTATAGTCGATATGACATCGATGGAGGGAGTGCAATACTGCCCAGGTTTCGATTGAATCAAAGGCTTTCTCATAGTCCACAAACGCGGGGTGCCCTGACGTCGTTTAGTATTATGCGAATTAAATTGAAATTTGAAATAAAATAGGTATGGAAAATTTGCTGTGCAGTCAGTATTCGTGCTATGTATGTAGTATTTTTGTACAAAAATAAATTTAACTGTATTGCATTATGAGGAAAAAAGTAATGTCATATTGATGTATAATTTCGAATTATCTGCAGTTTGAGTTTTGTTAAACATTTAGTTTATTTGTAGTGAAGTAAGTTATTTGATGTAAAAAAGAATATAAATGATGAGTATGTAGGTATTGATAGGCGATTATTTATTTGATATGCAATTTATAATATCCCATTTAAAATAAAATAATAGGTGATTTAAACTATCCATTATTTACTGCCTTAACTTACAGCTCTTTATGACAACGTATAATAATACTTGCCACACAAACTATTGTGTTTAGTATTCCTGAAGAATTTCCTTCACAACACAAGAAAATATACCACGACATAATCTTCCACTGACGTCACAACAAACACTTGAAACATCAAATATATTCATGAAAGCAACCCATCACCCTGTTTACCAACACATCGTCGCTTCCACCGACACAAAAACTGTCCTTGGCCAAACACCGACAATTGAATTATAACACGACAGAAGAGTAATAGGATAATGTCGTACAAGATAAAAGCGTACGCATGCCGCAACCTCTTACGCAACTTTCGTACGTAAATCATGCAAGTTGAACAACTAACATTCGCGTAAACACTTCAACTTTTCCATTAAAAACAATAATACAACGGGGATTTGTCGAGAGTTGTAATTGTTGGTTTAATCTTGTATTAACTTCCTCTGTAGCGTGATTAATGCCGGTTGCTGTGAGCGTTGCATTTTGGGCCTTAACTTTTGTATTTATTTAGCAATGCTTAAATATTTTCTTGATGACATATACCTACTGGTTTGTACTTTATAGCACCCTTTCTGTCTCCTTTCCTGTCTCTTCGTTATTTAATGAGCCAGTCGATGAAACGGTTAGTGACCAACTTATTTATAAGTTGGGTCATGAAGTATACGACGTACTTCAGGGTAATTATGTTGTGAAATTCATACAGGTGACCGCCTTTACGCGGTCAAACGAAAAATTAAGAGCACGACCCACATGCCAGTTCAGGTACTAAAATCATTTCTAATTTCACCTAAGCACTTTTTATAACAATGTCCTAGATACCTATGAGAATCAAAAAGTAAATTCACGTAAGCTAAAAGTTCCATCCCAGTCATTCAAAGTCCCATTACTAATGGTTAATTAATATTATGAAATCTCGAATGTTCACTTAAAGGTACCTGATATGGTAAATGTTTTAATGTAAACATAACAATAAGCATGAACAGCTTGTGCGGGAACAAACACACTTGCGGAATTGAATCCGGAACCTCCAGCGAGATGCGAAACATAAACTCCAGTAAGTTATAAGATACTTTTGGGACTACGAATATTGGGATAGGTATACTCTAGTTTCACATAGAAACAATATAGTGAGTGTTCGGGAGAACTTGTCAACTAAATCGGAGTTGAGAAGGAAGAATAATAACAAAATAAAAGTTTGTAAAAAAAACTGAGCAATGTGAATGATGATTTTCTACAAGATTTTATTGTTACGTACGTTAGAGTTACGGTTATGATAACAGTTTTGAAAATTCCGATGTTTATTCATCGAAAATAAACTATATTTGCTGACCGATGATATATGTATTATTATTTTCGAAGCTATTTTTATAACAGTTTTAACATCATATTTTATACACCCAAAAATATCAGTTTTCATCATAAAACGTCGTCTGTGATTTATAACAAAATAAAACAATAAAAGTATCTTCCTCGTAGCGAGGAATACGATATATCCATTTGGAGGATTTGGAAGCATTCAATTTGTCTTCTCACTGACGACATTTGTTTTGTAATGTGATACACACATCAGCATACACAAATATGCCTTCGAACACCCCCTCTTATACGTATATTGGCGTATAAACATACTTCGCCTTTAAATATGGATGCCAGAGCTTTAACAGCACTTATATTTAAGCTTGTTTATGCACAAAGCTAAGAGAGTTTTTAGTGCCAGGCTCTCGCATGTCATCGACCTGGAACTCAGCCCAACTTTATTTTTCTCATATGAAAATATGTTCGAACATTTAATAAAAATGTTTAACTTTTATATTGGCTCTGTAAGGAATTACGATATTTGTAAAATTGTGATACATGAATTGACACTATTTGAACGTGAAAATTGCTCGACCCTACCCTAAATTTTAAACCACTATGGCGTGCAAATAAAATAAGTTAACTAAATCCAATCGTTTCAGCAATATCGAACCGTAAAAATACTGAATAAGGATTTTATTTCAAGGTCGTGTCTGGCTATTTAACAAGACTCCAACAATTGAACTCGGACAGAGAAAACATATTTTGCAAAAATGCCTAAAGAAAATATCTGTCTCGATGACCTGCTTTGCGATTACTGATGAAACTATAGACACAAAATGGAAAAATAAATTATAGTAAGTACAATGCGAATTAAATATAAAGCACCCTGTGCTATTTTTATATAAAAATACATCTTAATAACCAACACCTCACAATTCAGTTACAATAATATTATTTTCTAAACAACAAACAATCCACACTTCAACTGAGCTACCTACATCATCCTCACATAAACTCTAGAAAAGAGGCAATCCAGTGCGCCGTGTAAACGAAGGAGAGGCGATAATTCAGCGATAGAGCCTGAGAGGGCGGAGGTATCGATCTCCGGGAGGGAGGACCTCTGGCCAGGTTCCAAGGCAGCCGACTGACCAGCACGGCACAGATTTACCGACACTTGCGAGTCGTTTGGATGGAGATATTGTTTTACACGCAGTTTGAAGGGCTTCCCATTGATGTTGATGTCCTCTTGCTTTTATTGACTGTGAGGATAGGAATGGGACAAGTTGAAGAAGGCGTTTTAGTTTTGTTTTAGAATCGGAAATAAGTTTTGTTGGGAGTAAGTACCTAAATGTGAATAATTCTTCAACGATACAAAGTACTTTCAGAGTAATAAACCAAGGAGCAAAATAATATAGTGCGCAAACAAAAGTAAAAGATACTAGAACCTTATCTCTTCACACAAGTAGTAAGCCGTAAAAGTAAACTTTTACGACTGTTTCTAAAGAAAACAGTGACTGTTGCGGTATTTACACAAAGGACAGGATAACGGCTCAGTAGAGAAGTATTGAACTAAACAAAACATTACGATGGCGGACCGTACGCTTTCAATCGTAAACATAAACTATAAATAAGTACCTGCGTACGTTTTTGACATGTGAAATAGAAACGGGATTAATGGAGCTTGAGGAGTTATGACCACTATTTGTGAATATCACAATATTAACCACTATAACATAGTATGAACTATACAACTAGCAACGAACACCAAACCCTGCACAAACTAAAGGGCTCCAGACTAGCGCGGATATCTTGCAAACTGACTAAATTACGGAAAGGTAAACCTTGGGGCAGCAGCTGTTTGATAAAGCCCCTTGGCCATAGCTAATGTAAATTCCGCGGCTTCACCGCCGAAGAATGCCGGAGTCCTAAATAAGTACACTTCAAAGTACGTAGCGAGTGCCTTTCTGGCAAAAAGAGCCAATTACATAATACCACCCTTCACGGTTAATGACGTGATTATGTTCCACGAAAAAATTACGCTTTTCTTTTCACGATGTACAGCATTTGCGGGGTTTTGTGCGCCTGAAAGGAAATTTTGGAATTAGGGAATTACATTTTTGGCCGATGAATGAGAATTCGTTTTAAGAAGCAGATTGATGAAGGAAAAGAAAAGCTTCGCGATGTCCCGCTTTATATGAACTAATTAACTCGCGCACCCCCGCGCACTTGAGGAAAGATCATATGTATGTCGTGAAAGGAAAAGAGAAAGTAAGCATTCTAAAACTAGGCCATCTCCAGCACCTACCTACATAAACTAGGCCATCACCAGAACCTACCTACATAAACTAGGCCATCTCCAGCACCTGCCTACATAAACTAGGCCATCTCCAGCACTTGCCTACATAAACTAGGCCATCTCCAGCACCTACCTACATAAACTAGGCCATCACCAGCACCTACCTACATAAACTAGGCCATCTCCAGCACCTGCCTACATTAATGACAAAAAGGCATAATTTATTAAAGGTAGGTTCTCAAGCAATATTGCAGAGTGTACAAATTCTAAAGGTGCGAGTACCTACGACACAAAATGGTAAGCAATCTCCGACGTTTTGTAAATAAAACACACAAAATTGCTGCGCAATTTTAAATTTTCTCCAGAAAAGATTTTTTTTTCTCTGTTACAATAAGTGCTACGTCTTAATTTATATTAAACGACGAAACACCTTTATTAAGTAATTTTTTAGAAAAGTTCTTGTACCGCGGTCTATTGTGAAAATATTTGATACATTTTTGTAGGATAGAAGCTGTAGCTATCGACGACGTTGTACGGTATTGTTGCCATGTAGCTAGGTATTAAAAAGGTCTCGACAGGTCGACGATCTTTACATATCAAGACTGCTCCGTGCCTCAAAAAGCACGTTAATCCTTGGTTCCAGCTGTTATTCGTGGATTTTTGGCAGTCATTAGGTACATGTCTTCAGAAGCCCGAAAGTCTAAAAACCAGTCTTACTAAGAAGTATCGTTTACCCAGTAACTGGGTTGTGGAAGTCAGATAGACAGTCGCTTCATGTAAAACACTAGTAGGTATTGCGCTGCATCCGGTGAGACTGGAAGCCGATCCCAGCATAGTTGGGAACAGGCTAGGTAGATCATGTATCTCACAAATACTGGGTAAAGTACCTTTTATACTTTTTACAAAGATAATAATTGGTTCACTAATCATCATCATCATCATTATCATTTTTATTTCGAGCAACAAGACTCATAGTGTCAGAAACAATATACTTACAAACTATGTTATTAGTACAGATAATAATAATTTAATAAAAACAGATTGCGAAATCACTACTGCAAGGTGATAGGCCCAGCCGAAACCTTGCAGCAGTGGTTCACAATCACACAATCAAGCCTGCCTGCTATCATAGCAAAAAGCAGCAGCTAATGCAGCTAATTTAACAAAAACCGAATAACAAATCATAATTTTAAAAATAACATTATAAAAACTAATCATTTGACAAACATCTCATTTCGCAAACATATTACTTTATAAGCAATCATTTGAAAAAATACAAATTCCCCTTAAATTTACGCTCCGTATCTAACCTGTCCAAGTCGGGGTGCCCCAAGTCCCGAGCTCGCTTCGCTCGCTCTTGGACCGACACTTGGAAAATTTACTCAAATAAATTAAGTAATTAATTATCAAGCAATACATTTTTTCAAACGTTATTATGCTTTGCGTTGTTTTACCAATTAATGTGATTAGAAAAAGATTACTTTGTCAAAATAATTATGATGTGAATGTTGTCGTTCAATTATTTGTCAAATGAGTTAAGTATTCACAGAAATAATAGTTTGTAAAGTGATGTTAACTTTATCAAGTATTACCTAACATTATTTTTATATAAAATGAAAATTTGTGGTTCGTTTTTTGTTAATTTTTGTTTTTTTTTTCGATGCCCTATGATTCTTTTGCTTATTTTATACATGTACATATTATTATTTTAATTGTTAAATAATGAAGTTACAAAATACAAAATTTTAGGTCACCATAATAAATACAAATATTTTGTCAAAATCCAGAGCATTTTCTGAATTCCTTATTTTGGCGCCAGCAAATAAACACCACTATTTTAGATTATAATCGTAACATAATGGTTGATTAACGTTATACGTGCGTTGTCTAAAAGTGCAAGAGAATGATCGTGATTTGAACTCCTAACAATATTTTCGATCCATCCAATTTCAAATCGTTAGGTAATTTGTCAGGTTCACCTTGATCTCCTACCTTTATCATTCCAACTTTTATGTTTCCTTCATTATTTATCCAGCTTCATCATCTATTATGAACATTAATACACTTGCTCATAAATACGGCATAGTGTCCAACTTTTTGCCTCACATTATGTAAGTGGCGAGCTTTGTGCGGCGGCTTAACGCTAACCGCCGCGTTCGTGGTTAGCTCCGACGTGAACGCACGCGTTTGCGTCCGCCAAACAAAGGGATTTTAGCCTGGAGGGCCTTTGATCTCGACCCATTAAACTGTGCTCACAAAACCGAGCAACACAAGTTTATGTGATACACTACAATTAAGTCTTATTAGGACTAGGCTTTTGCTGGTTTTAAATCAAAGTTTACAAGTCAAGTATTTCAAGGATTTTGGGTTTGTGTTAATTTTAATAAATATCTGCCTTTTCAGGTATAAATGAAGTAATGAACCCAGCCAAATTCAAATGTTAAATACATAAAACACAACACAACAAAATCAGACTATCTGTAATTAAATGTAAAATTCAGCGCTAAACTAACTACAACCCTGAAATAGTAACAGGTACTATTGCAAGGCCAGCACCTAAAGCACGGAGTACATTCGAGAGTCTATTGGCATCCAACACCCGCCGCCATTGTGCACTAATTGTGCGAACCTCTTTGATTAATGCCCTAATCTAGGAAATAAATGTCCAGCTTAGAAAAAAACATTAATAAAAAACGCCCATTTAATACATTTGCCCATTTCCTACAATTTATCACAATTTGAGTTTCTTACAGCATACGGTCATAACTACATTATTCAAATGGAATGTTGCCCGAAGGCGTGTAATTATCCACTCTATAAATTAATTTGGAAGCGTTTTCCTATGAATTATTCAACTTCAATGTGACCTCGACAGCCTTCGGGTCAGTATCGGATAACAATAAGATTCCAGAGGTTTTCTTTTGTTCCTCCTAACAGCTTCTCTCGCGGTTCGTATGGGTATTGAATGTTAGATTTTCATTAAGAAATTTCATAATTTTATTATAATCTAAGTAAGTCAGGTCAGTAAAATATTAGTTTGCGATAGCTTGCAAGTCAAATATTTTATTAATGTATCCAAATTGATAGGAGAATTATTTGCAAAAATTTTTTAGTTGTAATAGTTTTTGTCTGTAACTGTGGATAAGTACATATGCCTGTAACAACTTCCCGTTGTTAAGTGTAACTATTAATTATTTTAATCCAAATAAGTTTAAATAATTCACTAAGGTCACCGGACAGCGCGTGCGAGGCAGACAACTACATCACTAAATTAAACTCACTTCAAAGTTGGAATTATTGCCCTCAGCGAACCTTTAGCAATAGGCTGTTCGATCTATTTCAAAGAATGACGTAGTGTTTTGAAGACTTTTCTAGTACCTACGTCATGATTTTAAAATAATAGTTTGGTTGTTGTATGCATTAGGGACGTCCATACGACTACCGAACAACTAATGTCTTTGCACTTGTTCATTTATTTACTATTTTTTATTAAGGCACATCAACAACACAAACACAAACATTTACATATAACAGAGAACAGAGACATGGACCAGTGTTTACGTCAATTACAGACGTGCACAGCATTCATAACAAAATAGAAGAAAAAACACAGTATTTACGTTACAAAAATAAAAAAATATAAAGGAAAATAAAAACACTAAAAGAACAAAAACTCTAGCTAAAATCTCTGTAATAGAGAGAATACCCTCATCGACTTAAACATTGACTAATTCTATTAATTATTTATATTAATTGTGATATTTTATTTTGTTTTGTTATCTTCAGTCTTCAGTTCATGATGAAATAGGTACAGATTGATAACAATATACTGCTCTAATCGTGTATCGTAAGACTTCGGCAAGCGAGCCGTAGTGAAAATCTACAAGCTATAAGTAAAGGGCTATGAGAAGGGCGTGAGCTATAGGACTTTCCACACTATTATTTTTGTTATCATCATTCTAATTTCTTTCCTAAAGTTACGAAAATTAAGAGCAATAAAACGTAACTAATTAAACAATCGGTTTCGACACTTAATTAATGGTCTCTCAATCTCTCTTTTGAACGCCATGTACTTCCCTTGTTTATAATGACATATGTACAAAACGTGGGTAATTAATTAATCGCGAGCTCCGAATATAATAAACGTACCATCATATCTAGCGTCTCCATACTCCTACGTATTCTAACTTATGCATGACTTAAGATCTGCGTAGTCTGCTTAATAAGTTTAGTCTGGATCAAGAGCTAAGACTTTATGCCGGCACTAATTGTGTAATCTCATTTATAAGAGGAGATAGCGTTCGTTGAGGCGATAATTGACTTTCCATTAGGAATGTCTTAGTAACAGCCCGGAGTTTGGAAGTTGGTGTGATACCCCGGGCGTCGGAAAGCAGGTTAAGCCGTTGGTCCTGCGCCTGATCTCTCTCCAGTCGTGTCGGATAGCCGTCCCATCAGAGTATGAGAGTGAGGGAAGAGGGTGTGCATCTGTGTCTGCGCGCACACACCTGCACTATAACACCTCCTTCGTACCTGGCTAATCTCCGTTAAGATTGGCCACCGTGACCGAAACGGTCGGAGAGACTTTTATCCTGTATTCATAAAAGTAGATAAGTACCTTCCCACTTCAGTACTTTCTATAAAATAAGTTAATAATAAGTATAGTTTGAGAAAATGTGTTTCGCTTTATCCGGTTAGGACATTGTTGCGTTTAGGCGTTTAGTACTAAACAGATTTTAATTAAATTTGGCTGACGTAGTTTAAGTAACTATAAAAAAATTACTACTATTCAAGCGTAGCTCGTAGCGCGTAGCCCGTAGCGCGTAGCACGTAGCGCGTACCCCGTAGCGCGTAGCTTGTAGCCTGTGGCGTAGCCCAGCGTGGCAGATACATGCTAGATAAAGTACGTAGGATCATAAAGATTTAGGTACTCCATTAGATTCAGACTTCATGTGGGCAGAAGATGGGTTTTGTGCAATGAAAACACACTAAGCGCGATACATACACTGCTTTAATACCAAATTACAATAACTACACATCGAATCAAGTACAGTTCCGCGACGTCTTAACTCCGATGTGATCAGACACTGAATATCCTATACTCGCGTAGAAGCGCGCTGTAGATGTGGGCTAATGTAATATCACCAGTGGCGCGCTTGCAATTCGTTTGGTGTCCGTACTTAATGACCGAATGCGACAAGTATTATTATTATAAACAAATGAATAACTATGTCAGTGCTGTGAAATTCGTATACAGTGTTTTTGAGAATCAACAGTTTTTAGTATTCGTACCTGATAATCGTGACTCAGTTATAAGAACTACATTAGTTTAATAATAATATAAGTGTTTACTCCTTATATTCGTGGCTAAATAAAAACACAGGTCGATCTATCAGGTTAAGCTGCGCTTGCCGCGGTTGGTCTTGGATGGGTGACCATCTTTATATAACGAGACCTCTCCATGCCTCGGAAAGCACGTTAAGCCGTTGGTCCCGGCTGTCATTCATGGGTCTTTGACAGTCGTTACGTCAGAACTCAGTACCCCAAAAATCCGACAACCTCTTTCCAAGGGGTATCGTATTACCCAGTCACTGGAGGTCAGATAGGCAGTCGCTCCATGTGAAATACAGGTATTCAGCTGCATCCGGTTAGACTGGAAGCTGACCCCAACATAGTTCGGAAAAGGCTATGCAGATGATGATTCTTTGATGCAAAAATACTATTAAAATATCAAACCGCAGAGATATTATTTTAGCAAAATCTACGCAATCACCAAAAACCAACCAAAAATTCTGAACAATACGGATTTTTTAAATTAATCATGTGTATAAATAATATTGAATGAGCGACGTTTTTCCCGTGGAGAACCAATTTCCATGACAAACGACAATTTAACGATAATTATCAGGCAACATTATTTTCATTTTACGTTTACGAACCTATGCACAATATTTTGACATAATTGCATGATGAATCACGAGATGGCGAAAATTTGTGTCAATAGAAAATGTACTTTGTCTAGACAGCGAAGTGACAGTTTTTCGCCTGAAATTATTAAGGTCTGCCTTCTCTGTTTGAGAAGAAACTCAACTCAAACTCAAAGCATTTATTTCAATTAAACAAATCACAGGCACTTTTGAATTATCAAGAGGTCGGTCAGTCAGAAAGATGAAGCTAGTTGCCCATTCCAAAGCGTAGGTACCTGTGGAGAAGAACGGGCAAGAAACTCCAACTCCACGGACACTCTTTTAAATCATAAAATTGTTACAAACATATTGTTTACATCATTCATGTTGTGATTATACACGTGAGAACGATGTAGAAAGACGTGCACGTTAAAAGCGTCCGTAGTAAAATAAAAAAACAGAAATGAAAATAAATTAAAATAAGCCGTGGCGGCTAAGAGATGACCAGTCCCTACTGACGGCGCCCGTTCACGAACATGACGTATGGATCAGCACCATACCTTCTCCTAGCATCATCATCAGCCTAGCCTTTTCCCTATATTGGGGTCGGCTTCCAGTCTAACCGGATGCAGCTGAATACCTGTATTTTACATGGAGCGACTGCCTATGTGACCTCCACAACCCAGTTACTGGGTAATACGATACCGCTTGGTAAGACTGGTTGTCAGACTTGCGGGCTACTGACGACCCGTAACGACAGTCAAAGATCCACGAATGACAGCCGGGACCAACGGCTCAACGTGCTTTCCGAGGCACGGAGGGGTCTTGTTATGTGAAGATGGTCACCCATCCACGGACCAACCGCGGCAAGCGTAGCTTAAACTGATCGATCGACCTGTGTGGCTGTTATTACTTAGCCACAAGCCCCTCCTCCTAGCAATGGAAATATGTCAGGCATTAAATAAAAACTATTCTAGTGTTAGAATATAACCGTAGCTATTCATAATTCCAATTTTTCTATATTACTTTACCTTTGAACTACCCTCCAATAATTTTTTCTTTAAATCTACGTTTCCCCAATAAGGAAGTTACAAACGATAGATACATGACATTTGTATACATAGTACTCCTGAAGGAAGGTAAGCAGAAAGCAAATACTCCTATTTACGTCCATAAAGATAGTAAAGAACATTTTATTTGATAAGCTATTCTAGATAAACACAATGTAAGTGGATGGGGTTGCCACCCTTTTTGGGCGATGTTAAAGAATTTCTCTGAAGGTAGGTAGAAATAATTCATCGTGTGTCAGTTTGTATAGGGAAATGTACTGAGCTGACATAAATATTACGTGTCTACTCAGATGCGAACTTATTATCCGTAAGATCACTGGTAACGTGAAAAACAGGTATACAACCTTTAGATGTAGGTATACTTAACGTGTTATAAACTCAAATCACCAATGAGAAGCCAGAATGTCAAAGCACTAGTATTTCAATGGCGGTTCGTAGCGTCCTGGACGATAGGCATAATTTTTTTTTCATAGTGACGGTTTTTTCTAGTGACGGTTGATTATAATGGTAGTTTTAAAATTTGGTTTGATATAAAAATGTTCAACAAATATTTGTGTTTAAAAAATGCAAACGCGTGTTGTATGTATTTTATTTCCGGAAAGCTACCTAATATTCGCTGCGTGAAAACAAATCGTGGTTATCAATTCATTTGCAGTTAACATAAACTTTTTTTTGTGTATTTTCAAATATAGGAAAACTAATATCAATAAAAAAATACAGCGTACAAAAAGACCAGTCACGTAATATAGCAAAAGGCATTTAATATCACCCTGTTACACCATCTAGCAATTATACGCGCTCGAAACCTATAAACCATAGAATAAACTTCGTTACGCGTTAAAGAAAGTCACCCTTTAATACCTAAATCAACCCCTGGAATTTCACGCAAATTAAAGTTTTGGAGAGCACAAATTATCAGCCCCTGGGGGCGCAAACAAACAAAGATAAAGTATAACGAACCATTATAATTGAAATTCAACTTGGGGGCGTTAATTTTTAGCTGGTGATAAAGTAGAGTTGCATAGACAATTTGAAGGGGAGAGCAAGTGGCAGCAATGATAAGTTATTTGAATTATACTACTTTTATTTAAGTGTAGGATTTGGCAGAGTTGCAGTTTTGAAGAAGATTGAAGTCCCATAGGGCATAACAAAATAATCAAAAAGCGACACTACAAAAAAACCCATCAATTTAATTTGTCCTTGTCGTTTAAATGTCAAAGAATTGAGTGAGCGATACGATGGAGCTATAGTATTGTTTGAGATATTAGTCGCTTAGAATAATTAATGGCTTGTTATCCCACAAAATGTACAACAATCTCTGGTAAAAAAGAAAAGATATCAAATGTATTTATTAATAATCATATCGTTCAAAAATAGATTGGAAGGTGACCCCCAAACTAGACATTTTCCTGTATCTTGTATATTTACTTGTACAAACATTAAAGTTAACTGCGGGGCTAAGGCTTTTCTCGAGCAGGCACGAGCATTGATCACCACGACTCCTCAAGACAGGTTGGCGGTTTTAGACTTATTAAGTACAAGTCCAGGTTTCCTTACGAAGTCCTGCACGGATGTCAGTTCTCAACTCAGTTATTAACAATTCAAATTATTTTCAATTTTACTAGAACAAACACGTAAGCAATTAATTAAGAAACTATTCTACCAAATAAATCTAAAGAGAATCAATATCTCTCTACTAAGTAAACAGCGAATCAGACAACAGATACGCTGTCTCAAAAACAGCAATATCTGCTAATGCCTAGCAGACAATATAGTGGATGTTTGTACAAATAAGTTGGCTTTTGGACAAACACACTGAAACACAAACTCTGACCGAGACGGTTTATCTCTAGCATCTGTCAACTGTCGGCTGAAAGGTTACCGACTAACATACATACACTTATAACAACTATGGTTTGCTGAGGATTATTGAGTGGTGTAAATAGCTTGTGGCAAGGCTGGCCTACTTGAAAAGACAATGTGAAAAACTCACAGAAATCGATACAAATGGATTCATTTTCGGTCTGTGTGTTCCATATAAATTCGACATGGGACTTAAAGGACCAAATTATCAGATTTTAACAAAGTTAAAAAATGTGCTATTTTCTCACACAAAAAACATACCGTCGAATTGAGAACCTCCTCCTTTTTTGAAGTCGGTTAAAAATTAGGAACCACAATAAACAAAGCGGTGACTTCAATATTAAAAACTTAGTAATAGTCAATCTATTAACTGTTTAATTAAAACAACTTTAGAAACAACTTTTAACTAGAATAATTTGAACTGTTCAACCAGTTAGGTATAACAATGTTGAAATAAACAAAGTTTATCGCAATAAAACTTTACAAAAACAGCATTAATATTCTAAATACCTAAAACAACAAAGCCTGTTATCAGACTCGCCCTAATCCAACTCGTATTCATAGCCTCGCCCGGGAATATACACGTATTCATAGTCCTGACAAGACTGGAATATATTTACTTATTTAGCACGATTCATTGTGTGAAGCTGAAACGTAATTTTTACACGTCTGCGTATCAAATGTCGCATCGCTTCATGACTAAACTGTTTGTCTAGGTGGAATAAATACTAGGTCAACTCTTTACGTGCTTCGTGTTTGCGATAAATCTCGGTGACGAAAACAGCGGGTTACAATAAATCTCATAAGTTTATTCGTGTGCGTCTAAATCGTGGCCAAAACACGTTTACAAGGTGACTGTTTCATTTGGGCTGACAATTCTTCATAGACGTTATAGGAAGCTACAAAATCATTTACGAATTAATTATGCCTATAGTATTCTAGTTATAGGAATGAATTACACGATAATACTTAATTAAAACCAACGCTTTATTACTTTTGTGGAATAACAAACAGAAAATCTAGTTCCAGTTCAATCTTTTCTCGAGTTTCCTTCAAAGGAATTTTAAATTTCTTTCACAAGTGTCCAAGTTCAAGACCTTTCCGCTTTAAGGCCTGGACAAAAGGACCAGGAGCACAGTGCTTCCGACTCCTAGCAGCGAGTGATCATCTTCAAAGAAACGTCGTTAAAATGCTCCTAATGGTTACAGTTCGCGACAGTACTCATCCTGAACTGTTTGATACTTGTAAGCGGAATTCCTACCGGGCTTCTTAGTAAGGCGCGTTTTTTCATGTGCCTATTATTTACTATTGTGAAATAGTAACGTATTGAAAACAATAAGTAAAGGAGACTTTGTTTTCTTAATTGTAGTAATTATATATTTTCCTTATAATCTTATACAGAATTTAAACAATAATATAATACATTTGGAAAACGAAAGATGACAGGGCTTTTAAACGAGCTCAGTTGCTGCTGATTTTTTTAATACATGATTTGCAATCGAGAGTTTAGTCTCAAATTCGATTCCCAGATCAGGGACTGTTAAAATTGTTCGTCGTTTATTATATCGAAATTCTCAGTGGAGGACCTATTTTCCGGTTGAATTGCAGTAAGAGTAACCTCCTCTTACCTAAATGATACTAAATATGTATACAATACTGTACTGGCTACTATTTTTCACCCAGGTCACGGTAACATACTAAATAATAAGTTAAGTAGTACCAACAGAGTCAAGCTAACTAACATACCTCAAATTATTATACATTTATTACATTTTATAAGTAGGTAGGTAGATATTATTGCACAAAACCTTATATTTGTTACTGAAGTGTTTTAACTTTGAATTCTACTGGGAATCATTAAGTAAACGATATTGAAACATACATACTCGTACATTTGACTGTTCACCACATCTATGTAGGCTACTGCCCGGTCTGACCAACCACAGCTGTTCCAAATGAGGCATAAGTGAGATATTTGAACAACTAACTCAACATTCCTAGCTTTCGCTTTAACAAAGCGTTTCAAATTATATACTTATTTTAGTACCCATATACCACTCGACTTATGTAAAAAGAGAAAAGTTTTAAAAATACCTCAGTATTTATATAGATGTATTGTGTATATGCAGGATAAGTAATTGAGATAGAACTGCAAGGCATATCTATATACTTATAATAAATCTGTAGAGAGGTCAATTCTGTACATGAAATATATTTCCAAAATAACTATCAGCGGGTGATTAGTGATCGATACTGACGCCAAAAATGCAATCAGTAAAATTTTTGTCTGTCTGTCTGTCTGTCTGTCTGTCTGTCTGTCTGTATGTTCGTTATAGAAACAAAAATCACTCGACGGATTTCAACGAAACTTGGTACAATTGTTCTTCATACTCCTGGTCAGGTTATAGTATACTTTTCATCACGCTACGATCAATAGGAGCAGAGCAGTGAAGGGAAATGTTGGGAAAACAGGAGTACTTACTCCATTTTTTAAGCTTCCGTCGCGTGTGCAGCCTTAATGGTTAAAGCTACACAGAAATCATGTATGACGGAAATGTTCTCCTTAAAATTATATAAAAAAATATCCTACTAATATTATAAATGCGAAAGTTTGTGAGGATGGATGGATGGATGTTTGTTACTCTTTCACGCAAAAACTACTGAAAGGTTTTGGATGAAACTTTACAGTAATATAGCTTATACATCAGAATAACACATAGGATACTTTTCATCCCGATATTCCCACGGGATCGTAACTTACGCGGGTGAAACCGCGGGGCGCAGCTAGTAGTGAAATAAATATTCAAATGACGATTAAGAGTAGGTTCAATGAGTATAATTTTCTTTCTTCAGTTTTTGAAAAACACGTTTTGTATGTTCAAGAAATTTTCAAAACGTTTTGGTTGCTTAGCCAAATACAACCATTTATCTATGGACATAGTCATTAAATTAATCACTGGGCCAAACTTTCAATGCTAACTGAACAATAATAAGAGCCATTTAAATGTCAATTTCATGTCATTAATAACCTTCAATCATGGCTTCGTTTGAACTTAACTACCAATCATTTACACAGCTTAGCTTCGACGTGCGTGACCCTGGACATAACGGACAATGCATTTTTAACTGACTTCCAAAAAGGAGGAGATTATATGTTCGACTTTATGTATGTTTTTTTTTAATGTGTGTTCACCGATTTCTCCGTCAATTGTGGACCGATAAAAAATATTTTTTCGTTTGAAAGGGTATGCTCCCGAGGTGGTCGCATTGTCACCAAGTCAGAATCTGATGAGGGAATCTCATGGAAATCGAGGGAAACTCTAAAATTTTATAGGCACTATAGCGATTTGGGTATTTTTATAGTAACTCGTGCATTTGCTCTTGGAAAGCACCATTTGGTGAAGTGGAACTGATGATGAAGACCACAGATGGCCATCGGAACTAATCAGTAATAAGTATTTTACGTGTTCACGGGTTCGGGCATAACTCCGTCATTTATAGACGGATTTGCAAAATTCTTTTTTTGTTTAAAAGATGTGTATTCCGAAATGGTTCCATTCAAATTTTGTAAAGATGTGATTATGAGTTTCAGAGACAGACAACGGAACTCTTTAATAAATGCCAGCAAATTAACCGCGATTGCTGCTATCGTGTAAACAATGCAAACATGCATTGTTTACGTAATCACACAACATCGCACCTGTACCCTCTAAAGATGTAAACACTAGCGTTATACACCCTCATTTCTCTGTAGCAAGTAGTGTTATATGAATTTTCGTGGGATAGGTATAACTAAAAAGTGAAAAATAAAAACTTTTTTACAAAAAAAAAAAACCAACTTCCAAAAAAAAACACTACAAAGTGAAGAATAACTTTAATTTCGGAAATAGTTGTCAAAAAACGAAAATGAACCTGTGACACCGACTTCCGAAATTAAAGTTATTTTTCACTTTGTAGTGTTTTTTTTTTTTGGAAGTCGGTTGTTTTTTTTTTTTTTTGTAAAAAAGTTGTGAGTAACAGATTCAAACTTTCGGAATTATCCAATGAATTTGTAATGGTAGGTACCTACATTTTGTTGAGAAACACTTTATGTCCTCTTTAGGAGTGTCCACAATAATATAAGGCGCTAATATTGTGCGGCGGTCGAGAGAATACGTGCTAGACACCTGTCAGTTTCATACAAACGAATACGTGTTTTGCGAATTTGATGTTTATTAATTACAAGAATTGTCTCACTGACAGGCGTCAGAGACGCTCTCTCGGCGGCCGGACTGTCGGTATGCCCTTGTGCCTACAACTATTGTTGTATTTTGCGTTTTAGAACATAAATCATAAGCATGTTCTCCCGTCTCTCCACACAAAAGCTTATCCAAGTACTCCACATCCGACAACTAAATCGGTAACAATAAACAAAACAAAATTAATGCATAGCCCATAATTATAATGCGGTACGCAAGTGAAGCTTCAGGGTGCTTGAATATTCATCAGATCATTATCATAAGCAAATACCCCCGGATTGCTGCCTGTTTTCCTGTACCCCAGTCTACCCTCTATAGGAAAAATATTTCGAGGGCAGGGTCGCGGTGTTGAGGGGGTTCATAGTGGAGTTCAGGAAGGTTTTGCTGATTAGTGTTGCTTAATGAACCGTCAATAAGGATGCAGAAGGGTTTTTGCATAAATGTTTAAGTGTTCATGAATATTACATTTTTTAATAGAAGGTTGTGGCGAGACTGTAGAGGTCAACGTCCGTCTGTGGCGATAAGCGTAATCTTGATGTGCGGACAATAGTGATCTAATTGGGAGGTCGTCTTAGCTATTTTGTGGGTAACTAAGTTATAATAATATGCTAGAATATAACGCTACATTTTGGAAACCATCTGCTGTTTATGCATGTACAAACTTGTACCGTCAAACTAAAACGTCTAGAAAAAAAAATTGTTTGTAGAAAAATAATGAAGACAAAAATATATTCGAGCATGCATAAAGAACGTGAACTCGGAAGCTTAGTGTACCGCTAAAATACTGGGTCGAGCAGACGAGCAGGCTCAGCGGTCTACCTCTAAAATAATTATGCACGAACCACCAACACCAGACTTATTCCTTTACATTTATTCACAAAAACGTACAGAAACACTTCAGAAACATTGCTTCAAATTCTTTCTAATAAGAATTTGTAATAATGTATTGTGCTACGAGGGCCAAACGAGCGTTAATTTTAATACTTTGACAAATTAAAAATAGGTGATTCTAATAATTTACAAATAGAAATGAATTAGAACCGCCTTGTTTAGCTTTTAGCAATATTTTAATCACAATAAAACAGGTCCAAAATGTAGTTTTGTGAGTTATTCAAATTCAGTGAAGGAATTGTGTCCAATTTTCAGTAAAATAATATTATTTAGATAAGTTAGTAGATATTGTTTCAGCATGACACAAATATTTTGTTACTTAAACTTGATAACAACAATAATAATATTATAGAAATGGATAAATTACTCGAAAAACTGTTTAGTTTTAGAATCATATACTTTATTTGATCAACCAAAGGCCTTAGTCTTCAGCCAACACTGATTTAGTAGGTACTAACCGTCTTTCTATACTTCGTGGTTCTAATCAACATGAATCCGGTAATTAAAAACACAGCTATACCAAAATATATCCTCGCCCTTTGCAGCCTCAACACATCTTTTCTTTCCTCCGCCGCAGTCGGGAGCGGAAGGAGCGGACCGAGCCGAGCTAGCGGAAGGCGACAGTCGCGCAATTATCGCGACAATTAGTCGCAGTCGCGGCGCGGCGCGGTTTGTACACGACCTCACGCTTAATTACAATAGCTATTGCGGAGATACAAGAAAAGTGTAAGGATTCGATTCGAGAAAAGTTATGATAAACAAGGAAAACTGTATTAAAATGGAAAAGTTTTAGGACTAAGATGCAAAAAGAACCAAAGAAAAAATATCTCTTCACATTTCTGTTCCAGAACAATATGATGTTACTTTGTTTTTCAAAGCTCACGCAGCAACGTCACTCGCTCCAGTTTTTTATATCGTTTTTAGAGTTGCGTACCTTAAAAGGAAAAAAAAACGGAACCCTTATAGGATCACTTTGTTGTCCGTCCGTCGTCCGTCTGTCAAGACCCTTTATCTCGGGAACCCGTAGAGGTATCGAGTTGAAATTAAAACCCTATACTCAGGTCTGCGGTCCCTTGAAGCTGTGCAAAATCTAACTACTAAGGTAACGTAAAAAAAAAGATACGGCCGTTTATACCGCAAAAAACAAATATTTCGACACTCTCGAGGGAGTCAAAATGTATTCGATACCTGACGTTGACCTAGAATCATGAAATTTGGCAACAAGCAAGGTCTTAAAGCACAAGTAAAGGAACAAAAATCGAAAACGTAAATTTGTACGAGTCCGACTCGCACTTGACCAATTTTTTAAATTAGCATGGAATTCATTTTCTACGTTTTTTAGGTTTTCCAGTTTATTTCTCATAGATCTTGCAATTACTAGTAACTATGTCTGTTCAAATTCCATTGTAATATCAAAAGAATTCCTAGTCTATGAAGCAGATTTTCAACTGAATTCAACACGGAGTGGGACATAAATAAACCATTAGTAATATGAAAACAGGAAGATGGTAGCTAGTCAGAAGATGGTAGTAACTGGCGATCTGAGGATATTGACTTGCAATATTGAGGACAAACAGCTACAGCCGATTCTACTAACTAAATTGTTCAAAAATCGCAATGGAACCACTGCTGAATCACGGCTGTTAAGCGTTTTCATATTCTACTAATGAACAACGATTCAACTGCGGTTACGTTTTAGTTTAAGTCAACGATCGATCGAAATAATTTCAAAATATATTCTGCTAACATAATCGAACATGAGCGTGACGTTTAATCACATTCTACTGTTATTTTGACACTTGTTAGAATCGAATGGTCTAAATATAATTTTGTATTCGAAAATACTTTCGATGACATGTATGTAACATTTTTAGGTTCAACTTTATTTTCTGTGGTATTATTAAACATACTATTTGGCATGTTGGTAACACAGTTTACCCGCTGTTACGTTCCCGCTACCATTCAGTTGCGATTCAGCATAGGTTTAGTTTCCAGTTTGCATAGGAAATAGTAGAAACACTTTATAAGTAACTATCGAACAGCGTGAGTTGAGTTTTATTTAATTTTTAAGTGTTATTATGTTGTAATAATATATCTAAATGTAAAATAACTGCATAAATACTCGGGATTATTGTTTTCCTGCAAGTTTACAAAGTTAAACACAACATTTGGTTGCCTACGGTTACCGGTAACCTCTTATGACAGCTGATGTTCGAACGGCGGATAAAAACGGGGAGTATTGTTTACTTTTACTTTTATTAATTCTATAATAAGCACACAATCGGCATTTAGACTGTAACACATTCATTAATTCGCACTTTTTGTTTGATTTGGCACCCCGCACAGGGTCTGAGTCACTTTGTGTACATACTTAGATATTATCGAAACTTATTGTGAATTATCTAAATATTGGAATTCTATTAATGTTACCTATAATTGTACATGACAAAAATAACGTAGACTATCGTTATTTTCAATAATTACAATCTAAATGCAAAACTAGATTTTTTCTTTATCTAGGCTTCCTACCCACATAAAAATAAAGTAAAATCATACATAGGTCAATTGAATCAATGGTAACTGTGTACTTTATTTAATCATAACAGTTGCTTTTTAGTTAGATTCAGCCTACCTCATTTTAACTATAAATTAACACTAACTTCTCCAATTTCTCCTTTCATTTCTAGCTGTCCTCTTTGTTTGGCTATTTAACTAGTTCTCACCGTTTCTTTATTTCCACTTTCAGTACTTATTCCTGAAACCATGCCCGTGATGACCCGTAAGGCTGCTGCTCAGGAGTTGGAGCTTAAATTGAAAACGACCATTCAGCATCTTAAGGCTTCAAACAGTAAATGTGATCAGCTGTTACAGGAAATAGAGGATAGTGAGAAGGAAGTCGAGAAGGTCGTTTTCAAAAATACGAGCTTAAAACAGGAGCTAGTAGACCTTCATCAAAAATACCTGGTTGTTGTCGATGAACGGGACAAACTGCGGTTGGTCACGGATGGTTTTAATAACTGCAGTAACTTATATGAGGAGGCTTTGTGTAAGGTTAGGGACCTAGAAGAGGAATTAATTCATGCAAATGTACAAATTACTAAGTTACAGAAACTTAAAGAGTGTACTCAAGCTCAGGCAACTAACAACTTGTATAATGAATTATGTAATACTGACTGCAACCCTCATTCCTTATTAACAATAGACCTTACTGAAGACTCGATACTGAAATATAATAATAATAGTTATAAAGTAAGTCAAAATAAAATAAAAAAATATGCAAAACTAAATAAAATTATAAATAGATGCAATAAATTTAGGAAACAACAAAAACACTATTCCAATAATATTAAACTAAGGAAAGAACGTGTTTTTCTATTAAATAAATTAAAAAACTATGAAATTAAATTAGAAGATAGTAAAAACATTTATTACATTGACACTCAGCGTTTACAGTCTGAAATTGAGGTACTTGAAGAGTCACTACATTTACATTATATTAAGTATGTGAGCTCTCAAAAACAAATAAAGGAACACATCCTTGCTGCAAACGAGTTGGTAGAAATGTGTACTGATGAGGCTGGTAGAGTGGACCCGATGACTCTGAGCACACATCAATGTGCTTGTCAAAGGGAATCCAACCTTGAGGCTATCCAACTTGAGGTAACGGAGGACCCGTCTCAGTCTGGAGGAGCTCGGGAATGTATCCCCAATCAAGATACACCACATGCTGTACAAGGTACATCTCAAGTAGCACAGACAGAGACTTACAGAGCTGTCACTTCTTCTAGTAAATTTTGTTGTTCTGTTATGTTTTCAGATAGCTTAGGGAGAGGGTTAGGTAAATTATTGAGTAACAACCTGAATCAGTCTGCTGTTAATTATTGTATGCCTAGGAAATCCTACAAAGAGATAATGTCATCAATAACTAGCAATAAATATAATTCAAATGCCATTATTTCTGTACTTGTAGGTAATAGTGTGAATGTAAAAATAGATGACATCACTGACAGTGTCACTGAAATCTTGAAAATTAATTGTCAGAAAATAATATTGTGTGCTTTCCCATATTTTGAGCACTTATCAAGTAGGCAAAATCATTATATACATAAGCTAAATAACCAGATGCAGTTGTTAGCTAATCACTATAGTGACAAACTTATATTTTTTGACACCAACACTTTTGTTGAGAAATTAAAATCGACTAGGGATACAGCGTATCTGCCTATTAGTTTTAGACGTCAAATAGCATGGCTATTAGCTTTTATTATTAACTCAGACATAAGTAGTATGTCGAAGTCTGATGTAATTAGCACCACAAAAATTAGTAATAATACTAATATTAAGGTGGTTAGCCACAATAATTTAAACTAGTCAGTAAGACAACAGAAGTTACCAAAAACAATATTGTTAATCTCACCTCCAACAAGGTATCTTCTAGCTCTCAATTAGTTAATTGTAAAAAAGGGGCTAAGCAGAATTCCTTGAAATTGTTTCATCAAAATATTCAAGGTTTGTCTTCCAAATTATTAGAAATGGAATTGTTTTTAGAAAAAACAATGTTTGATATTATTTGTATTACTGAACACTGGTTGAAAGAATACGAAATGCTGATTAATTACGAGAACTATAGTGTAGGCAGTTGCTTTAACCGAAAATCCATGCTGCGTGGAGGTTCATTAATCCTAATTAAAAATTGTGTAAAATATAAGACTCGTAAAGACATAGTGGAACTATCGGTCGAACATAGCATCGAACTGTCCTGTGTTGAGCTGGATAAGCATTTTATAGTGTGCGTATACAGACCTCCAAACTATCAAAACTACTCTATTTTTGAGTCTGTAATGGAAGATGTCTTGGGAAAACTGGCAACTGGTAATAAATCAGTAATTGTTTGTGGTGACTTTAATATTAATATTTTGGAAAATAATTCAAATAGCAGTAGATTATTAAGCCTCTTTAAATCATTTAATTTGTCAAATGTGTTCTTTGAACCAACGCGAATAACTACAGCTACTGCTACATGTATTGATAATGTTTTTTGTTGCTGCGAATATTTAGATAAAGCCATTGTAAATTATCTCCCTTCCGATCACAGCGGTCAAACCGTTTCTTTTGAGTCCAACACACCAATACAAAAAGTGCAGATTCAATTTAAACCAATAACATCGGGAAATTTGGAAAAGTTTAATAACACTTTAATTAATAAGTTAAGTGCTCAGGGCCTAAATATGAATAGTGGTAATATTTTGTATGAAGAATTCTTTTCGTTAGTGCAAACAGAGTTCAATAATTCTTTTAAGAAGAAATCTAAAACTATTTGCCCTAAGTTTTTATTCAGTGACTGGGCTACTAAAGGAATCAGGAAAAGTAGGGAAAGATTATTTGAACTGTATGGCCTTAAGCCGTATATTAACACGGATATTTTTAATAAGTATGTTGCTACATATTCTAAAACTTTTAAAAATATTTGCAAAACAGCTAAAGCTTCCTTCATTAGCAACAAGGTTAAATCAGCAGACAATAAAATAAAGACAGTTTGGAAAATTATTAAGAATGAAACGAACAGGAATAAAAAACATAATACTGATTACACACTGAACACTTCCCGTGGCCTTATTAGCGATAACATCGATGTTGCTCAGGAATTTGCAACTTTCTTTACCAATATCCCAATTAAAACTACAGAAACTTTAAATTCCTCGCCCGCACTTGCTATTGAATTATTAAGAGCGAATGTCTCAGCCTGTCCTGTGGAATTTAAATTTAAACATGTAAACCCTTCAGTAATTATAAAGGCATTTAAGCAACTTAAGATCAAAATGACCGAAGATCTGTGGGGCTTGTCTACTAAAGTTTGTCAATCCATTATTGAGACAATTGCACCCTATTTAGCTTTAATATTTAATTTGTGTGTTGATCAAGGGGTATTCCCGGATTTAATGAAGTTCAGTAAAGTTATTCCACTTTTCAAATCTGGGGACAGCAAAAACACTAATAATTATAGACCCGTATCGGTTTTGCCGGTTTTCAGCAAGGTGTTTGAAAAAGTAATGTTAAATCAGATGCTCAATCATTTTAATCGTAATAACATCCTACACGATCAACAATATGGTTTCACCAAAGGACGTTGTACAACCGACGCCGGTGTCACCTTATTAAAACACATATTTGACGCATGGGAAGAGGCACAAGATGCAATAGGCATCTTCTGCGACCTATCCAAGGCATTTGATTGCGTGAATTACGAAACACTGCTTTTGAAACTTGAGCATTACGGACTGGGTAAACTCGCTCTTAGCTTAATAAAATCATATTTAAATGATAGGTTTCAGCAAGTTCAAATAAACGGTGTAAATTCATTGGGTTTAAAAGTCAAAATGGGTGTACCGCAAGGCTCAATATTGGGGCCGTTCTTATTTTTAGTATATATAAATGATTTACCTTATTTACTGGAAAACCGACCACAAATGGTGTTATTTGCTGATGACACATCACTGATTTTTAAAGTAAGCAGACGTGCACAGGAGCTTGACGACGTAAATAACGCTATGCTTGTGGTCCATAATTGGTTTACTGTAAATAATTTGGTATTAAATGAGAAAAAAACTAAATGCATTAGATTCACTTTACCGAATGTTAGAAGTAGTGAATGTCACGTTGTATTGAATAAGGAGATACTTGAATTCGTCGAAAATACGGTTTTCCTGGGGATCACGCTTGACTCAAAGCTGCAGTGGGGTCCTCACTTAACATCACTTGCAGGGCGGCTAAGTTCAGCCGCTTACGCTGTTTGGAAAATCCGTCAATTAACAGACGTGGATACCGCGAGACTGGTCTATTTTAGTTACTTTCATAGCATCATGTCTTACGGTATTTTGTTGTGGGGACGGGCTGCAGATATTGAATCTATCTTCATTCTGCAAAAGAGGGCTATCAGAGCTATCTACAACCTCAGCAGACGTGAATCTCTAAGGGAACTGTTTAAAAAAATTAACATCATGACGGTTCCTTGTCAATATATATATGAAAACATTATGTACGTTCGAAAAAATCTACATCTTTTTAGTAAGATATGTGACAGGCATAATTTTAACACTAGAAATAGGAACAAATTAGATCAACCTCGTTTCAGATTGTCTAAAGTAAAAACTTCTTTTATGGGTTATTGTGTAGAGTGTTATAACAAAATACCACTCGATATTCTTCAACTAAATGAGAAGAAATTTAAAACATGCATTAAACGCACACTATGTAGACAAGCATACTATAAGTTGGATGATTATATCGTAGATAAAAATGCTTGGCTAAATGCTGGTCCTGCTCCACAGACACTTGGGCTCACTAGTTAAAATTTCAATATTTGGAAGACATGCTTCCCTTTTTTTTCTTTTCTCTTTTTTTTTTTTTTAAGTGTTTCTGACATTCGAACTTAATGTGTATTTTTAATTCAATCAAGTTTTAATTGTTACTTTAATATCTTATACCTCTTTCTAGTAAAATTTTATTCATCTCGTAAATAAATTGGTAACTATAGTTTTGTATACTTTAGAAGCATTTTTTTTAATTTTGTAAATGTAAGAACCATGGATCCGTTCATTATAATTTTTTTGATATTGACTTGAAAGAGCATGGCAGTTGAGAATGTGTCATGCTCACTTAAATGTCTCACTGATGGTGGCGCGTGTGTTGGATCATTCGGTTCCCTTCAAAATGGTTGAGCTGGATGGTGCTGATCCATGCGTCATGTTCGTGAACGGGCGCTGTCAGTTGAGACTGGTCATCTCTTAGCTGCCAGGGCTTCTTTTTAATCTTATAACTATCTTGAATTGTTTCTTCATAACATTGTTCTCACATATAGAAGCAACAAGAATACTGTACTCAGGATTTTGTAATATCTTAATTTAAAAGAGTGTCCTTGGAGTTTCTTGCCCGTTCTTCTCCAAGAGATCTACGTTTTGGAATGGGCAACTAGCTTCAACTTTCTGACTAACTGACCGACTAGTTAATTTTGACAATTTAAAAGTGCCTGGAAATGGTTTAATTGAAATAAATGCTTTGAGTTTGAGTTTGAGTTTGAGCGATCTAAATCGAACTGTTATTATAACACAATTGAACGTGCAACGTTGCAAATTAGTAGAATCGCCACCCAGAACTGTACTCGCAACACAAAGGCAATATTAAAGGATATTTGTTAGATTCTGGTGGAACTATGTGGCTACTTGCAATTGTTTGCGACAATGGGATGAATACTATTTAAAAATAAATTGTCCGTCTTATTAATTGATAAATGTTATTACTCAATTTGTGAATTCCCAAATGATTAAAACCTTATAGTTTCCTAATTAATCCTGACATCTTTAACTATTTATTTTATTTTATTGACCATATTATAAGATTTTTTCATATTGACAGTACCTATTTTAGACTATTAAGCACTCGTGCTAAATGTTTGCATGACTAATTTAAGGTAGAATGCATAAGGATCTACAGTATAATTATAAAAACATCTGCATTTTTTGTACCTACTTTCTATGCATTCGTACGAGACGATTGGCGCTACATGTAGGTGCAGTCACAATTATAAATGCTTACACTTACGCAACATTCAAAGGCGATTTTCCCCTAAAGTATTGATAATAATTTTGTGGTGGCATGAACACAGTATTCTTATATATGTTGCAGTCAAAACCCTTAACCAGTCAAAAGTACTATTGACTAGCAAAATCAGTCAAAAGTACTTTTGACTGAACAGGTTGGTCAAAAGTGGTTTTGACTGAAAATTATTGGTTATTAGTACTTTTGACTGCAAATTTGCGGTTAAAAGTACTTTTGACGACGCTCTTCGTCAAAAGTAGTTTTAACTGCAATAAAACATCAGTCAAACTGTTAATAACTCTACAAGAGTAGAATACGGAATTTCGACGCACAAAATATCAATAAATGCTAATACGACGCTACAAAATTGCGATGCACGTTACTGCCAAAGACCGTCTCTGCGAAGCCACTACACTTCGATGCACATTACTGCGATAGATCTTCACTGCGATACTACTTCACTTCGATGCAAGTTACCGCGAAAGATTTTCACTGCGATACTACTTGACTTCGATGCACATTAAAGGTATTTGTATTCTCATTCGCTCGCTCTTGCATCTTATGTCGACGGAGCCCCGCTCCGCGGGGCTCCTATTTCTATATAAAGGGTTTAAAGTAACCTAACCAAACCTAACCTCGGGATGCCCTTCGTTCGCTCTTGACCCTACGTCATCTATTGCATCCGTGCATCGCGAATTTTAAGGCTTTTGACTGATACGAACAGTCAAAACCACTTTTATTCCGTCAAAAGTGGTTTTGACTGGTCGTATCACTTAGTCAAAAGTACTTTTAACCAGCTCTATTGGGCAAAAGTACTTTTGACTGATTTTGCTAGTCAATAGTACTTTTGACTGGTTAAGAGTTTTGACTCCAACATATATATGTTCTTTAGTTCGTATAGAGGCAATCGTTATTTCACGAGATTAATACCTTAGGAGAGCGCCTATACCGCCCGCGTACCCGGGGCTCTGCACCGTTACCATCCTGCTATGCGTCTTATTTTTGACAAACGCGTATATAGCTTCAACTATAGGTCGTGCCAAGACTAGAGAAAACTATTTGGTAATGATTTTGTGTGTAGTTCAATGTCACAGCCAAATAAGAATACTAAGGATTTCTCGTAATTCATAAAATCATGGGAAATGTCGAATGTTTCATTTTCTTTGGTGACGGGTTTGACGGAACCCCGCTTTGCAAACGTTAACTACGGAACCCTCAAAATAAGAAGGTCAATCGTGACCTTTGGTCAAAAATAAAATAGACCATTTTATGCATCTATTTTTAGATATTGGATGCGGCCATCTCAAAATTCTGATTGAGGGATATTTAATCAAACCTAACCTCGCCAAACACACCAAAATAACTTACTGGTGTTTTGTGCAAGTTTATAGGCAAGTGTTGACTTTCCACAGTATCAGAAATAGAGTGAAATAAAGCTAGGTATAAGTAATTTGCTATATTTTATATTTAAAATGGGTAAGTTTAAAGTATTCTTACACCTAAAACAATTTCCAACAGATTATAACATAATGTTAGATTGTACAGACCCAAGCTACCGACATCATGGAAATGGTGGCAACCTCAACAATTTCCAACTTTCTCATATTTTTGAACATTTATCTACATTTGAAAGTTTAATGTACAACTTGTGGATAGTGGTGAAAGTTTAAATTGAATTCCAATAGCTACATAAGGCGTGTTGAATTCATCTTCATACTGTATTTTAGGTACCTATAATAACTAGAGAGTAAAACTTCTCAGTAAAGATACCTGTACACCGTTCCAATAAGTATATTAAAAGAACTCTTCAACCAATCGTCTAAATAATATAGGTACTATTACGGTTATTTGTACTCATCATTGATATTTCACAGACCCAGGTGATTTTCCAGGAACCTCATAAATTATATGACTAACTTTCTAAATAAAATTATGACGGAATTCTAATTTGCAAATTCAAGTATTTAATGTATCCTACTTTTTATGGTAAATGGGTATCAATCACGGCTAGGTACCTACACATTATCATATACCTACAGAAATATCAAAAATAGCCTTCGAAACTCAACTTACCGTTCTGTTGCCCAGGTTTCGCACTCGGCAGCTGAGGTAGGCGGACTTGCCGACCAGCGCGGTGACGTTGCGCGGAGTGGCCGCGTCGAAGGACGGCGCCAGGCGTGCGCCCGCGCCGCCCGCCGGCAGAGAGTTCACCGAGCCAGCCCCGCCCGCGACGTCGCATGCACCTGGGGAGAAAGATGGGCTGGTTAAGTATCCAGATCTAATGAAATATTAGCACCTCAATTGTGTCACACACGTTCAATCGCAATACGAAAGATTTTGAAGGAAATTGCTAATCCATTGCTTGATAATGTACACCCGAAGTTAAGTGTTTGAAGAAATAAAAAATACTGTGTGTAAAGTAATCAAACCTGTATACAGTCAAGGAGCGAGAAATCTAAGTATCAGGTAAATTTTTAAGGTACTTCCAAGTGATAAGGCAGTGATTTTTGATCAGATCCGATGGAATAGACTTAGAAATCAAAATTCAAAGTATAAAAAAATTATTTGAGGACAAACAAAAGCAAGAATTTACCGTCCTTTTTATATGCACTCCTAATAAATTATTATATTACACTATGAAATACATCTATCACAAATCTATAGATACAATTTAGATAAAACCTATACACAATCAAAATAACCGCGTTATTCATGTGCTATCACCATAGTAACACGTGTTACATCATAAATCCATCCAGCATCCGTAAAGTTTATGAGCGAATAAAATCCGTGCTCGTCGCCATTGTGACAAGAGAATTTGTGTAAGACAAAGATGGCGGGCCATTGTAGTCAACATTAATTAAACTATGTGGAAACGGTGTGCCTTTGTTCAAACGTGTTTTTATTTTTACCAAGGAAGAAAAAAATTATATAGTGAAATGGAATTTGCTTTTTCAATGGTCTTTGCGGTCTTTGGCTATTGATTTTTTCGCGTGTTTGTGTGAACTGAGAGTATTGGAACGAAGCTCCTTATCGCACTTTATACTCTGTACACTTGGCGGAACTAGACCGAAAAACGTGAATCATTTTAGCACTTTTTTTTTCCTACGTAACGATGATTAGGTGTTGTGGCCATTAATAACATACCGAACAAGTGCGAGGCAGCCGCTCTTAGTTATTCCAAACGGTAAATGAGAACAAAAGGTTCTGAAATTAAATCAAGGTTTTCTATTTAGGAAACCCTCTGTGGGTGGGTGTATAAAAGATCCTTTCAGTCTTCTGTTAAATACTAAACTTAACTTCATACCAAATAATAAATTCATTTTTACAGCGACAATGAAAATATATCAAAGCAACTAAGATTCCTAATCTTTCCTATAAAAGGCAAATTATAAACTTTTCTAAGTGATTCTTTGTCTGGCTGGAATTGCTTTTAACGATTAGACCGCCTTTTGCACCGTTCATCTCATTTATGTAAATTCCCGGTGTACTTGCTTTATTTCAGTGTACAATAGAGTATCTAGCGTACCCTTTTGAAAGCCTACTACTTTTTATACAAAAAGTTTGAAATCCAGTCTGTCTACGAAATTGGCTTTAAGTTATAACAAAGGATCAATACCCTTAGAGACAAATAACAAGCACAGATATTGTCAGCTCAGCCAAGCATCGTTATGCATCGGAGAGTGGAACGGGCACGGATGTCAACGAGGAAATCATTCCGCTTAGTTCCGCGCGGCGCCGGCTAAATACTTGATTGATGCGCACACTAACCTAGCTATTTGAATACCACAGAGTACCTGTAGTCAGAAGGCTCATGTTTATTCTTATTCTTCTGTCAAACTTAGATTTACGAGAATTTCTCCTGCTTTTGTGAAAAGTTAAGACAGCAATGTTGAAGGGCTGATAATTGCTCGTAGGAACACAGTCAAATACACAAGTGCATCTTACTCGTGCTCGTTCTTTTCTATTTCATGCTCATAAAGAATACAGTTATGATGAGAGCACTACTAGCTCTTTGTTTACCACTGTGTATCGAGTAGCATTCCTGTGTGTTCCTGTCATATACATGTACAATAATAGGGTTATGGGTACCGGTGAACAAGACAATTTCACTTTGTCTCTGGACGGAGTGCAACGCTGAACACGACTTAATTGGCCGTGTCCTTCAGGCAGGCAGGCAGAAGTGACCATTTCACATCAAATGGTGCATCTTACAGTTTCGTGGAACATTATTCCCAGTAAGCTTTCTGTTCTTATATACTCTGCCTGTCGTTATGGAACTGCGCATCCAGGCTAATGCCGGGATAGATCCGGAACTCCGCTGCGGCGTGATTTCCATGATTGATATGCGTTTTAATGATATTAAGGAACCCGTATTAACGGTCCCCTCTAATTATTTCGATTTAATAGCATTGTTGTGAGTTTAATGCGATTAGTTATTTGATTAGGTATTTGATTAGATAGTATTCGATGAACGTAGAAGTTTACAAAAACTAAAACATAACATAATAGATATTATTATGTTATGTTTTGGTTTTTGTAACCTTTAAATCTATTCTATTTTGGCAACTGAATAAATTCTTGCATTTTTATCGTGTGATGGCCCAAAGTTTACATTCCATTGTGGCGAACTGGCGATTGGTTTCATTATTGAACACGGAAGATAGGTAAATACTATCTAAAATAATGTCTATATTTGGGTTGCTACCAGGGGTTAACCTCCTGTTAGCTGGCATGCAGTGGAAATACACAAAAGTAAATAAAAATATTTCCCTCGTCGCGCGCCGTTCAAATTCAATACACACTATATTTCATTAAAATTGCGGTGCGGAGGGAGGTAGTTCCCAATAAATAAATATTAATTAATGGCGTTTTTTCAATGGCCACTAACAAAATCAATCAATCTCAGGACTACACCAAAAAATGGAACACAAACTTAATCAATGAGCCATCAATGGCCGGCCGTGATGGATGTACCCTTAATGAAGCAACAGAATAGATAACAGTACACGCAAATTCGACAAGCAAGAACATACCTTACCACTCTATAATAAGGCGCACACTGACCGCAAAATAAACGTTGTTTCGACAACAAGCAAGTGGAAACAGTATGCAATGTTGGTAAGCGAATTTCGTCTCTATTGTTCGAATAATACGAGCTGTTGTTTGCATGAAATTATTCGGTAAATTCAGAAACAGATTGTGGGCGCAGACGAGCCAATGAGAATGATAAAGTGACCAGTAAACCTGCCGCCGTCAGTGTCAATATTTGCCTAAACAATAGAAACTAATTTGCACCTGTTACTTTACTACTATGGGGAATCATTCGTACTGCAGGCCTAATTAGATTATGGGACAATGCACATATATTGCTTTAGTTGCAGAACTCATTTCAGAAACTGCAAGCCTCTATGTACCTACTTATAAACAGCCTCCCAACCAATATACAGTTAAATATTGCAGCAAACACTATCTTTGGCCGTTTAACTTTGAAGCAAGGCAATCTTATTTAGAAATTAGAAAACAAAGTAAGAACAATATTTTATTTGAGAGACACAGGAAATACAAATAATAACAAAATCATACATAACCCTCCTTTTTGTTTCGCCGTAGTCGGGTAAAAAGAGCAGCATTCAAAATTAACAAACTTACCTTAAAACAACAAAAAAAAAATAACTGTGCGAAGCCAAATAGGCTCCTAACTCAGCATAAATTTAAAACAAGCTTGTGCCGATTTTTTTTTTCAAATAAATACCGTAGCGCTGATATTCTGACAGGGCCCGTTTTCACACATTTCTCAAAAAACGTAGACATTAAATTTGAAAGGAAAAGTCAAATCAACACTGAAGAGGAAATGGATGGAGCTTTACTAACAAAGGCCCCCGTGATAAAAGTTCCGTCGACTAAGTATATTATTATTATATGCGTCTATTTCAGATCCGTAAATACTCTGAATAACATTTCCGAGAACCTGAAGCTCATCCGAAACCTTCTCTTTGTTTGACTTTGTAAAGTAATAACATTAATTGATACGGTGAGTTTGTTCATTTACAAGTAAACCTGAAATTATTGGACCCTGTCTAAGTTTGTTTTTAGAGGGAAGGATAATTAATGGCTTGTAGAGGATAGAGAAGACAAAGACGCTCATCGGGCTTCGTTTATTTTTTACAAATAAATGAATGAATGAGGTTGTTTATTTTATGTTTTTCTATTATGAGCGTGTTCACGTGCGATATGAATAGGTGACTATAAAGCTGTCAGTATTCGAGAGTAAGGGCGGGCGCACATTTCGCGACTTATTCATAGAACGAAAATGTGTTGCGACCGATAACTCATAGCTAAGCTATTATGTTTAAATTGTTTTGTGACGCTTTTAGACAAACTGTTACATAAACCAAGGTTTATTTAACGAAGGCATAAAATGAAGGAAATTGAACAACTTTTATTATAGGAACAAAATCTGAAATCGCGAAGTGTTCATTTTAAGTGATAAATATTGAGTTTTCAGCAATATTTCAATAAAACTCACGTTAGATTTCTTTACGAACAATATTTATTATTAAGCACAAGCGGAATGACATTTGTATACCAAAGAGATAAAAAGCAACAACGTCACCCGTATCAGGAAACGGAAACAAAACGCATATGTTTGTAAAGACACTCTTCAACAAAATGTTTACAAAGATATCTATGATCTATCTTATAAATTTATATTTATTCAACACTCCCACTTAAATTTATAAGGTAGACATAACAATTCAATACATATTTCTTTTACTTTTAACTTAACCTTTCAACAATTTCAGAAATGAAACCTAAATTTAATCCACAAACATTAAACACTAGCCACATTAAACATTTCTCATCACCTTATCTCTAATTGAATTAAATTTATTTACGGGCAAAGCTTTAGTCAGGAAATCAGCCAACTGATTTGAACTCTCCACATATTTAATATCAACAATTTTCTTAGCAACATTTTCTCTGATAAAATTATATCTTATATCTATGTGCTTACTTCTTCTATGAAACACAGGGTTTTTAATCAATTTAATCGCACTCTGATTATCAACATTCAAAGTGATTGAGCCTTGAGGCTCCCCAATGTCACACAGAAATTGCCTAAGCCATAAAATTTCTGTAGCGGCTTCACTAGCAGCCATGTACTCAGACTCAGTTGTGGATAATGCGACAGTATTTTGTTTACGGCTAGACCAAGTGACAGGACCTCCATTCATTAAAAATATATAACCTGTATTAGATTTCCTAGTGTCCAAATCACCTGCAAAGTCAGAGTCTGAATAGCCAACTAATTCAACATTGCCTTTATAAACAATAGACATATCTTTAGAATTAATTAAATAACGTAAGATTCTTTTCACAGCTGTAACATGTGAAGGACCTGGGTCATTGACATACCTGCTAACAACATTCACAGCATATGCTATGTCAGGTCTAGATACAGACGATAAGAATAGCAATGCTCCCACTGCTTCTCTATATGGGAAATTAATAGTCTCATTGCTTGTATTCTTAGATATATGTACATTTACATCAGCAGGGGTACTACTACTTTTAGCATCTGACAAATTAAATTTACTTATTATTGTTTGAATATACTGTTTTTGACTTATACTTAAACAATCTTTTTTAATATTTATTTCCATACCAATAAATAAATTACAGGCTACAATCTTAATATTGAAGTTCTGTTTAAGATTATTTAACATATCAGACAAAACAACTTTACTTTTGGCCAATAATAATCCATCATCAACATAAAGAATTAATATTACTTTAACATCTTTAAAATATCCTATATATACACAATTGTCAGATGGACATGGTTTGAAACCATAGGTAGTCAGAAAAGAACAAAATTTCTCATTCCAACATCTCGAAGATTGTTTAAGACCGTATATAGATTTAATTAACTTACATACTTTTGAAGACTGAGTTTCCAATCCTTCTGGCACCTCCATGTATATATCCTCAGAAAGCTGACCATACAAAAAGGCCATCTTTACATCAAATTGCTCGATCTGTAGTTCGTCTCTCGCAGCGATGCTAAGCAGCACTCTGATGGAATCGTACCTGCTAGTGGGGGAAAAAGTCTCATTATAGTCTAAGCCCTTGACTTGTGTGAATCCTCGTGCACACAGTCGTGCCTTGAATCGATCTATTTCTCCATCTTTATTTTTCTTTATGGTGAACACCCATTTACAAGAAACAGGCTTCTTCTCAGTTCGATCAGTCAGTATCCAAGTTTGATTTTCTTCATGTGACTGAAGCTCTTCTGCTACAGCTTTCTTCCATAGATAAGAATCCGGACTATTCATCGCTTCTTCATAAGTGCTAGGTACTTCCAACTCTGTGAAATTGGCTTCTAACTTATTATTTCGACGAGGACGTAACGTGATGTCTCTCTGTTCTTCCTGGTCCAAATGTATGCCTTTTGGAGGGATATAACTGTCATCTATATCTTCTAAACTCTTCATACTATCATCTGAAGAGATTTCTTCAGGTACATCGCGTTGATGTTGAAACTCACTCCTTGATGTTGACATTGTAGAATGTTCTTTTTCTTCTTGTTCAACTCTCATTTCTACAAAACTTTGTTTTTCTTCTGGTGTACTACATTCATCAAACTTCACGTTTCGGGATATTGTAATCTTTCTGGTATTTTGATCATACATTCTGTAATTATCATGGTCATATCCTACTAACAACATCTTCACACTTTTCTTGGCAAGCTTCCTTCGCTTTTCTTTTGGTATATGTACATAACCAATGGATCCAAATATTCTGATATGTTGTAAGTTAGGTTTTACTCCATGCCACAGTTCAAATGGTGTAACATCTCCCGTCTGGCTTGATGTATTTCTATTCAACAAATATATTGCACAGTTGACAGCTTCTGCCCACATGTTTAAGGGAATGTCCTTAGCATATAACATTGTTCTTGCAGTTTCCATTATAGAACGCATCTCTCTCTCTGCTCTCCCGTTCTGTTGTGGGGTATACGGGGCAGTACGTTCATGCGTTATTCCCTTACTCTCCAAAAATGATGTAAATTCTTGGTTCACATATTCACAACCATTATCCGTATGTAAGATGTGCAAATCACGTTGAAATCTGTTCTTTACAATTGCATTGTACTTCAGAAAATATTGAAATACTTCATTCTTATATTTCATAAAGTAAACATGGCGATAGCTTGTAGCTCCATCTTTGAACAAAACAAAGTATTTCATACCCGACATAGAGGGTTCTTCTATAGGACCGCATACATCGCTGTACACAATTTCACCAGGCTGTGTTGGACCTCGGGTAGATTTCAAGAAGGGGCGTCTTGCTTGCTTCCCATATTGGCACGCTTCACAAACAAAATTCTGATTTCCACTCAATGTAACTGGAATCACACCATTCTTACACATATTTTGAAGTTCCTTGACATTCAAATGTCCTAATCTTTCATGCCAAACTTTTATATCTGTTTGCACAATATTACAATTTTCTTGTTTTATTGTTTTGATATCCAATTCATATAAATTATTCTCTATCAATTGTGCACTCATAACAACAATATTATTCTTCATTACTATTGCTTTTTCTTTATTTTTTACTATTACATATCCTCTTCGAGTGGCAGCTCCTTCAGAAAACAGATTTCTCCGTAAATCAGGTACATATAACACATGCTCAAGTGTACATCTCTCCCAAGTACCATTTACTTGTTTATCTATCAGTACTGTTCCTTCACCACATACTTTGATACTTTCTTTGTTGCCCAATTTAACAGAATTGTTGTATTGAGACTCGTTCAACTCACAGAAGTAGTCACGCTTGAAGGTCATGTGCACTGAGGCTCCACTGTCTAATATCCATGCCTCTTCATCATGTTCAGACGAATAACTTTCGGCGCTAAACGCTAACATATTGTTAGGTTTCTTATCATTGTACTTTTTCTTTGGCACCCTGCAGTCTCTAGCAAAATTTTATTGCAATTGTAGCATACAAATCTGTGACTTGATTTTCTTTGATCATCCGGAGTATTCTGTTTATTTCCATTTCTTGGTTTGGAATTTCCTTTTGACGTCACTAATGCAATCTCACTACTACTTGTATCATTGGCAAGGCTGGCTTCTTCATCTACTAATCGAGAAGTGAGGTTTTGAATTGTTTGGCTATTTTCATCGAGTGACAACCATGCTTGTCTAAGCGAACGGTATGTGGATGGTAATGTGCTTAGAATCTTTGTCATTACTGCTGTGTCACTGATCTTCTCACCAGTCTCCCGTAGCTGCTTTGCTAAGCCTTCCACCTTGGACACATGCTGTGCCATCGTATCACTGGCACTATATGAATATTGGTAAAACTTCTCATGAATTAACATTTTGTTATATTCTGATTTCTGTTCATAGATTGCTTCTAATTTTCTCATGACTTGTTTAGCAGTCTCGCAGTTTTCTATAAGAGATATTTGGTTCAAATCCATGGACGACGTTAAAATGAACATGGCCATACCATCATCTTTATCCCACTGCACTTGCGAACTGGTTTCCACGGGTCTTGCCTTCTCTATGTTCAATCCCTTTGCTCTTAATGCACATTTTACTTGAAATTTCCATTGTTTGAAATTTCAGCCATCAAACTTCTCAATTTTCATCGCGTTCGTGACCTCCATTACGTATGTTGGTTTTACACCAGTAGTAATCTTGCTCTTAACTCGACTTTTTATTGAAATATTTACTTGTCATGTGCCTGGGCCCATAACCTATTGAGTTTTCAGCAATATTTCAATAAAACTCACGTTAGATTTCTTTACGAACAATATTTATTATTAAGCACAAGCGGAATGACATTTGTATACCAAAGAGATAAAAAGCAACAACGTCACCCGTATCAGGAAACGGAAACAAAACGCATATGTTTGTAAAGACACTCTTCAACAAAATGTTTACAAAGATATCTATGATCTATCTTATAAATTTATATTTATTCAACAATAAAAAACCGATTTGATTAATTATTTTTTTTGTTTGAAAGGGTATACTTCCCAGGTGGGCTCATTGTCATCTGGTCAGGATCTGAGGATGGGATCCTGGAGTGATCGAGTGAACTCTTCAAATATTATAGGGAAACCTATTTAGCGATATGGATATTTTTAGTAGTGCTAATAACTAAATAATGAAATATAAAAACATTTTAACAAAAAAAACCGGCTTCCAAAAAAACACTACAATAGAAAAATAACTTTAATTTCGGAAGTCGGTGGCGAAAACCGAAAATACAAAACAAAAACACGAACTTCGAAAATTAAAGTAATTTTTCACTGTGTAGTGTCTTCAGGAGTAAAACTCCTTTCAAGCATTTCCCTCGTTTTACAAACACATTGTATAAAAAAGTGCCATTTTTGTTAAGATGAACCCATTAAACTATGATCAAATAGGTCGCTTTGAGAACCTAAAAGGGTGCTGTTTGCAGGCAGGCCTTTGTTTTCCGTAACGAGACAACCGTTCTATTTGATATGAATATTAAAAATGTCAAATCAAGGCAGTAACAGTCGTCTCAAGGTTTAACAACAACCTTTAGGCAACCTTTAGTGGGATATTTCGTGCACTATGTGTGTTTTTGTATGTATAACCAAACTATGTATGATCAATTCGTTAGATATAAATTGGTATATACTATGTCAATCGTACGAATTGAGTTCCCTGAACAACATGCACGTTTCATTGCCGGTCTATGCTAATAGCACGTAGATTGGTTTAATTTCAATCAGCTTAACAGTATTCATAGTGCGTATAATATTTTAAATAGATCCATTGACAGATTACTTAAAAAGCTAGTTTCTAGGACCCATCTTGCTCTGCATGTGAATTAGTAAGCATACCTGCCTATCCTCATAGAATTATTTATCAATACAAATCACTGACACACATGAAGATGTAATTCTTGCTCAATTATGAAAATCGAACAAACGTAACTACCTCTAATAAAGATTTTGAAAATATTTTTGTCCGTAGGTAATCTATATATATATATTTATAATACTTCTAATAAAGCAAAAAAGTTTGAACGCCCTCAGTTGGCTTTGCATTTAATAGCCCAATTCTTGAGAAAGGTTATAGGCTATTTAACATCACGCTACGCCCATTAGGAGCCGAACAAAAAGAAATAAAGTCAGAAGGAACGTTCACCGCAAACGAAGTAATAGTACGGGCGGGCGATGCGATACGACGCGGTGGGCGGGAGAACCAGAAATTTACGCGGATAAAGTCCCGGGCAAAAGCTAGTTATATTATACTTAGCAAACTACACTGGGTTAACAATAACCAATAACAGTCCTATTTGCTTGATGTGTGAGATGTTCAGAATATCCATAAACTAATAAATATAATTTCATTCCTTTTTTATATTTCACAAATAGCGCTCTACACAAGGACAACGAAATAAAGAGGAAAAAAACACGACTATCAACCAAATATTTGATGATGCAGAAGTCCTGATGTAATATGAAGTATTGTGTAAATCTATGGACTCCAGGCGGGACAAGTAGCCCTTGCGGAAACACCCCGGAGATACACCGCTAGATATAACCCTGCTTCATCGTGTTCGTGTGTAGTTTCTTTTGCAATATCAAGAAATATATATTACCTAATGATGTTTATCATATTATATTATATCCATCTTGATGAATGTGTAGGTATGTATATTTTCTTGTGATAAAGATACAAGATACAGCTTTTATTATGAGAAGTGATTTTATATACAGATGTGATATACTAATAAATGTAGTGCACAACTCTATGGTAGCGCCTCAAGAGTCCTGCTCTACCCCCTGTGGCGACCAGACGTCCCCTTTGAGTTGTTGTATACTTACTGATAATTCGGTGGTTTTGCATCAAGCCTCTTCATCATTCTTCCTCATCTCATTAAGTGATTCTATAGAAATCATGAATATGAGTCTTACGTCTTGTCTTGATTACTTTGATAAAGCCAATTAAAATATAATGGCATTGAAGACAAGTTCTCTTTGAACGATTGAGGTAAATGGAGCAGTGATACAAGCGTACTTGGTTTGTGGCATAATTGGAAATATTGAATGGCTTGTTGACATCGGAACTAATGATTTCAAGAAACTTAGCTCGAAGACGAAGATATATCATGTTTATGGATACCGTATTGGAACAAATATCCCTAATAGACCAACGAATATTATATCATATCCACATACATCATAACATTATTATAATAGTGTACTTGCTTTTGTTCGCGGTTTTAATCTCTTACTAGAGAAACTAGAATAAAGTACCTTATATTCTAATAAGACTCATGGTCTACCTGTGAGCCCAATTATATCCAAATCCGTTTAGTCGTTAAATCGTGATAGAGTAACATAAGTGCATACCAACGCACAAACATTCGAGCTACATTTTACAATATACATAAATGTATTTGCACATGCACGCTCCTACACTATCATAAACGTCACATATTACCAAAAGAGCTTTTAAGTCGCATTCCATAAACACCCTCTTCAAAACGATTACTACAAATTAGTGAGTCACGTAAGACAAAAGACAGACACGATCAACGCGTGAACAACTTGGAAATAAAAATAGTGTGCGACTCCTGCGCCGCGCGCCGTTCATGACGCCTGCAGTCGTCATTAGCACTCATCACCATAGCCCCCGACATTACACGTTACTTTACGAAGGAAACATATGGATGGACAGTTGAGACAGCCACGCGGGATGTAGAATGTTTGAATCATTTTATAGTTAGTAAGTGCATCACTTATTATGATTCTGCTCATTTATGGTTTCAAAATGTAAAGTATGTAGCGGTGTACGAGCTCCTCCGTCCTAACGTCCTCTGTGGCGAACTGTCACTAACGTGGCAGCCTGACAGATTGACACTTATGATTTGAGCTTATTGAAGAGGCCCTGACACGGGCACGTTATATTGTAAAATTTGTGGAAAAATATAAAAGTTTTCAATAACCTGACCCACCCCGACCATAAGTAGGTTTATATTAGAAAGATGTAGCTATTATTTGTGTGGCCTGGGGTGAATTAAATTATGTCACATAGGGCTAATTGATCCAATTAAAGGGGGAACCTTTAATTCCCCTTTAATTAAATCAGCCCAATTTCTATGCCGCAATATAATCGCGTAAAATATAAGTCAAGTCTTTTCCATCAAAAGCTTTCTATTAAAACTCGCTTCTAAAGACGCTCATTTTACCGTCTCTTTGTTTGATACCATAATTTTTGTTTTCATAATGTGTTGTGAAGATCTTTTCTATTCTGGCTAAACAGGTCGAGTAGGCAAGCCTAACCGGATCCTTTGGGTAAACTGGTGAACTGGAAGAACACAAGACTATAGGAGATAAAAATAGCGTCTACTATGACGGTCTCCGCCGAGAGCGTTGAGCGCTCGCTTTTGTCATTAACACTCATCGCCGCAACCCCTGACACCATGGAGTTATTGTATAATCTGTTTTCTTGTGAAGTGAAAACATAAATATGGATGCCAAGTGAAAACGGATGCGCGTCAACTTACTAGATTAGGTACGTGATATATTCAATTTAGTTAGCAAATGTTTAATGTAAAGCATGATATTACAAGACAAGTGCAATATTATATAAGGTTTTCCAAAATGAACCCTACAAACTTTAAGAGGTGCTTCAGACCATCAAACTGAACAATGTATGAAACAGCAAATTTTTTTTTTGTGATTTCAGAGTTGGTCCCATAGTGAAAGTTGTTCAGTTTGATGGTCTAAAGCACCAAATTTTGTAGAGTTAATTTTGAAACACCTTATATACTTTTTAAGGAGTAATTTTATGATCACTTCTTATGATCATTCATGAAGTTCCGATTGTAATACCTCTTAAAAATCAGATATACGCGCTGGATGTACTTAAACATTGTCAATTAAAACATTGCATTTGCTAAGCACTAAACTGCAATAAATTCAGCGACATTATTCCCGGCGCGTCCGCCCTGGCCGCACGCCCGTATATTCCGGCGGTCTGTTTCAGTTTGTGTTGGTAACTCCGTCCAACTAGCTCTGGGTAACTTAAAACTTGTGTATCTGTTGTTTTAGGCGTGATTTATATTTGGGCATCCCCGGCCGAGTCCACGGGATATTTTTGTTCACCGTTTATCTGTTCAGTGTCTGTGAATGTGTTTACAGTTTGCTGAGTGCCCTAATAAGGGATGAAGATGGATTTGAATGTATTTTGTAGTGCAGGAGTGTGTTTTTTTAGTTTTCATACAATTTAAATGTTTGTAAACAATAGTGAAGGTGCTTATGCTACTGGGCTCACCGTTTAGATTCTCAGCACTTAGCCTGAGGCAGAATAACAAACAATATTATCCTAATCAAACCTGTGTTTTATAAACAACATAATAATAATAAAACAATCTACAGTTTTATGTACTTACATTCTATTTATTTTCTTACTTAAAAATGTATTTAATAAGTAAGAAAATAAATAAACGAGATAAAAATAAACTACAGCGGGGCAATTGCGGAACACATTATCAATCGGGATCGGTTTCATTTTGACAGTTCAACAACATTCATTGCGTTATTTACGTGTTGAGCAAACAAATTTTTCGAACTTATGAAGCAATGGATTAGCAATCTGCTTCAAAATGATTCAGATTCCGATTGATAGTGTGTTACGCAATTAGGGTGCTGTTTTATGTACCTATAATTACATTCCATCTGAAAGTAGTATTTGAAAGATAACTCGCGAATCAGATCATCTGAATAACACGTAAACACAGCCTCGATTTATCAACCGAATTTAAATTTCAAAAACATCCAGCTATCTCCATTTTTATCTCATCGCAGTTCAACCCTTTCATGCCCTCAATTTAGTGAAATTACACATTTAACGTTAAATTAGCTCGCATCATTACCCGAGCACGTAGGTACCACGCAGCGGGTCCGCGAGCCGAGCCACAAAATAAACAACTGTGAGCGACTCATCGATCATTGTCGGGAGAGTGTCGGTCGCAAGCGACTGCGCAACGCGTTGTGCAGCTGAGTGTGTGCGCGCTCTTATGTTAATTCGCTATTTGCATATTTATTGATATGGGTCAATCTATACATATAATAAAATCGTAGGAAAGTCAAAACTGTACATTGAATATTTTTTAAAAAGAATACTTGGGGCGTGATCTACAATCGATATCGAAGCCAAAAATATAGTTTTTAAAATTTTTGTCTGTTTGTCTGTTTGTCTGTTTGTCTGTTTGTCTGTTTGTCTGTCCGGGATAAACTCAAAAAGTACTGCATGGATTTACTTCAAATTTTGCATGAATATTACTAAGAGGTCGGGTCAACATATAGGCTACATATTATCACGCTATCACCTACGGGGGAGGAGCTGTGAATCTTTATTTTTCTTACGCATTCTGTGACAGCGTGTAATCTAACGATGCATATTTAAATGTTGTTTTTGAGTAAGCCATGCTATTATCTAGCTTTACACTATAAAAACTACGCCATTTAAGTAACTTGGGCAGAGAAATATAGTTTAATGAATGTTATTAGTATAAAGACAATTTTAAAACAGCGCCATCTATGAGATTTCATAAAAATCAAATCAAGTTACATGTTAACATTTTTTGGAAATTAATAATTTAAATTTGATATCATGTTGGCGAGGTAAGTAGTTAGTTATTCTTAAAATTCATAGATGGTGATGTGCATTTTCTTCATAAAAGTTGTATCGTATAGTTCGTTTTGACAAATTCAAATTCCAACAAAACCCTCAAAATCTTGAGCAGAGTTGAGGAAGACAATTTAAAAAAAATGCGGTGCTAAGTATTACAAAAAACCTATGTTCATTGATGATGATCATTTCATTTCATGACACCCTCGCGGAGGCTAGCGTCAGTAACAGTCCCAGCCGCATGCAGCGTCATCTGTTTGCCGTCATCTTGGTGTTTTGTGGAGTCACAAACCCGGTAGCTTTGTGGGAGAAGTATCGCCATCATCAGTCTGAAGATTTTCTACGAGCTTTGAGGCGTGCTACTGGAGACGAAGTCGAAGTAACTGATGAACGCGTGCTGAACACCTGTCTCAGTTCACTTCAAGATGTGGTCATTTCTATCGGCGGCAATCCACTGATCGAATATGGGTTACCAGCTCTCCAATCATCACCGTATCAAGACCGTGGAAATCGGGAGTATAACGCTGAGACAAATTACGATCCGGGCGAAATGACCACCAATGTACGAAATGACCATGTCGCTTTGTTCTCTTCAGAGCAAAAACTTTATGACACCATCCTTGAAAGTATTGGGCAAAATCAGGGTAAAATGTTTTTCTTGGATGCTCCTGGTGGAACAGGAAAAACATTTGTTACCACTGGCATACTTGCAGAGGTCAGGAGGCAAGGCAAAATTGCTATTGCTGTAGCGTCGTCGGGAATCGCTACCACACTGCTTCCGAGTGGCAAGACAGCACATGCCATGTTTAAAATTCCCATCGATTTAGAGAGCGCCGAAACGCCTGTTTGTGGTGTGTCACGTAACAGCGATAAGGGACACGTGCTCAAGGATTGCTCTCTGATCGTATGGGATGAGTGTACAATAGCCAATAGGAAGGCAGTTGAGGCCGTGGACAGAATCTTGCAGGTCATCCGCAGGAACGAACATTTGATGGGTGGTGTCACAGTTCTGTTCAGTGGTGATTTTTGGCAAACGCTTCCCGTGGTGACGCGGGGCTGGAGGGTTGACGAGGTGAATGCTTCGTTGAAACGATCTTCGTTGTGGTCACGAGTTCGTACGTTGCGCTTGACCATTAATATGAGAGCTCGGCTCGGCGGCAATGCACGTGCTCAAGAATTTTCCGATGTCCTTCTAAGTCTTGGCGAAGGCACTCTACCAGAAGAGACAGGTGGACAGGTGGTGCTTCCAGAGTCTCTCGGTAGAGTGGTATCCAGCTTAGAAGAACTAATTCGCTGTGTGTACGGGGACATCAGCCGTATACCGCACCAGCAGAATTCTTGGGTGTGTGAGCGGGCCATTTTGATGCCCAAAAATGATCAGGCTGCAATAAAGGCTGGAATAAAGTGGTCTACACCTCGATAAACTCTGTTGTCGAGCAAGATGACGCCACACATTATCCCGTGGAATTTCTGAGCTCCCTGTCAGCAAGTGGACTTCCAGCGCATACCATCAAGCTGAAGGTCGGTGTTCCGATTATGCTTCTTCGGAACTTATCTCCTCCGAAGTTGTGTAACCCGCCTTAAAGTCATCTCGCTCCACAGACACACCATTGAGGCGGAAATTCTTACGGGTTGTGGCGTCGGCGAGGCAGTATTTATACCACGCATTCCCCTTATACCTCATAATTTCCCGTTCCAGTTCAAGTGCGTACAGTTCCCCGTGAGTGTTTGCTTCGCGATGACCATCAATAAGTCGCAGGGGCAGACACTGAGGGCAGCGGGTGTCGACCTCTGGACGAGTTGCTTCTCACAAGGGCAACTGTACGTCGCTTGCTCCCGCGTCACCAGTCCTGACTCTCTTTACATTTTGGCTCCTGGCAGCATAAGTACCAACGTAGTTTATAGAGAAGTGTTGTAAGGTATGATACCTTTGTACGTATTTTTACTCTTTTGTGTCCTGGAATGTATTCCTGCATTATTTTCTCTATTTCCTTCAGTCACATTTTATGACTGATTTCAGCAGGATTCCCATATAACTCTCATCACTTGCTTCGCTTGCAAAAAAAACTTATATTTTAATGCTATTTTAAAAGTTGTGTACTTATAATGCTATAGCGACACTGGCATCTTAGGTATTTTTGGTGCTGTAGAGCCTTCACGCAGACGACGTCGCGGGCAGCAGCTAGTTTTGAATAAAAATATATGGCTTATATTATGCAGTTGTAAGCCTTGATCTCTTTTTGTACAGCTATATTATTTTGTAATTGTGCTTCAGACAGTTTGTTATGGTATCACACTAATATTATAAAGGCGAAAGTTTGTGAGTGTGTATGTGTGTTTATATGTTTGTGACTTCTTCACACTCAAACGGCCTGATCAATTTTGATAAAATTTTGTATGGAGATAGCTGACACCCTCAATTAATATATAGGCTACTTTTTGTCCCGATATTCCTACGGAATCGACAGTTATGCGGGTGAAACCGCGGGGCGCAGATAGTAATAAATTTCAATGACGGAAACAACTCCGCATGTTTATGGCAGGTAAGTAGAAAATGTGCTTTAATTCGATTTAACTCCACGTATGGCTCCGCAACGCAAGTACAAGCATTTTTACGTATCTGTTTTAGCAAAAAAAAGGAAGAAAATAGTACTTCGCCACAGAAATACGTAGGTATAATTTTGATTGTTAATAGCATAAGTGTAAAAAAACCATAAAAAATACAGAATTCAACACACACAAATATGTAACAAAACTTGATGAAAAAAGAAACGCGGGTTTTATACTATAAAACACAGAAATAACTTGGGCGTATGAACCTTATACTTATAATAATCTTTTAGCGTGATTTTGTTACGCGTCGAAATGCGATACGATTGCAATCGAATCCTGACGAACGCGTAGCTTAAATAAAAGACTGCGTCTAGTAGGTACCTACCGGCACTGAGCGAATTCATATTTTTTGAAATTGTTATTTAAAAGTTCAACCGATTTTGAGGTGACGTTTGGAACTATAGGAATGTTTTTAAAAAAGAAGTTCCTATACTAAAGAAAAACTACTAAATATCTGGAATATTCAGTCTAAGGCCTTCGCAATTACGATGGGATTCTGTCTGTCCGATATTCCGGTACCTGAATTCAGGATCTTCCAAGACGTTAGCGGTGACCACGTCACCGCTAACGTCAGTAGATCAGCCATGCTATTCTCTAAGGATACAGCCTTGCGGGCAGCGCTGTCGCAGCGCTGTCGCGGTGTGTTTGACAGTTGCGACAGCGCTGTCCACAAGGCTGTATCCTTATAGAATAGCTCCCCAGGAGATCGAAGAGGCTCGCTGACTACGGTAGCCTAGCCTGTAGCTAGCAGGTACGTCGGTGGGTCGACCGAAATTCGGCTTGAAACTCGCGGTCGATACCTAAAGCAATTAACGTAAAATTATGACCGGAGTTGCAAGCAGAATTTTTTTATAACAAAGAAGCTGCAGATATTTACATAACGGTTTAGCTGGGATAACAAATCAAGGGGAGCCATTGACTCGACGATTTTGTTGAACGTTTTCTATGGCAAAGAAAATATTATATCATACAGAAGACGAAAAGAACTTTCGAATAATCAATAGGAGAAAAACATACCTTGGTTCCGGGATAAATTGGACATAGTTTAGCAGAAAGGACTCAACCCACAACAAGTAATTTTTGAGTTATCGAGGTTTTAAGTTTAGGTGTATTAAAATGTACTAGTTTCTGTGAAGGTATTTTAACAGAATCGATCGGCAGGTTACTTGAATCGTTTCAGTTAAAATACCTTCACAGAAACTAGTACATTTTAATACACCTAAACTTAAAACCTCGATAACTCAAAAATTACTTGTTGTGGGTTGAGTCCTTTCTGCTAAACTATGTCCAATTATTCGCCAGATTTCACAATATAAGTATAATAATGGTAGTAGGTACTTAAAATTTTGATGAAAGGTTCTAAAATAACTTCGTGACCCGTCGTGTTTCATAAATTTTCTTTCAGTGACATAGGTTTATAGAAAAATCTTCTATGAAACGAAAAAATTCCTAATTAAAAAAAAATATATAATTATGATAACATTTCTGGTCAAGCAGAGTTTCAAAACGTTGAATATAATTTTCAAAGAAGGATGATTGTCATAAAATTTTAATGCAACATTTATTAATGCTGCAATAGGTATGTATGTTGTATCTGTATTGCAGTATTATACAAACGTCCCACTACCCAGTGCTGTATAATTGTTCCTTTTATTTCCTTGATTACTAGGTCAACATTTAAAATTCAGAAATCCATCCCCAGAGACACAGCGTTTTTAAAGCATTTTTGACAGCAAAATACAAAGATGAGTTGCAGCCACACTCCGCCACTAACACATGCACTACGCCACAATGCGCCACGCCACAAAAATCCCCGCATTCACACGAAATTCTCACCAAAAACAATAAGCAGTAAACTCATTCCACACACACAGGTAAATATTAGTTATAGGATAATAAATTTGAGCGCGGCCACAGTTTCGCTTTAATATCCTGCTATGCGGATGCGGAGATGACGCCCCCCACTCCCCCTTAATTTGAGAAGTCTGCAATCTCCGAATAGTTGGTGTTGCTTGTGTGGTGTGCGAGGGCGGAGATCGCTGTAATCTCGTGCTGAGACTTGAGAACTTGTGATTGTATGCAGTGGAGGGTTATGCCGGTTATTTGATGATTGTATGCGAGGCGGTATGTGCGAGTTATTAATTGTTTGATGGGTTTCTAGAAGCGTTTGGTTCCAATTAAATACGATTTTTTTTCTCCCTATACAGTCTAATGCTATCTTGATAGTGCATATTATTGGTTTCTAACTCCAGAGTAACAATATTTAAGGTACTTAGGGCACATTCCACAGAACTTATACAGGGTGCAATTGAATTCATGGGCATTATTTTAACCTAAGGCACTACTCATGATACTAATTGCATTAGGGCTACTATTACGCAAATCAAAAATATTATTAATGCAAGTATGGAAAACCTTAAAATGTAGTAAGTCATAGAAAGTATCAAACACTTTGCGCTTCTCGATAGCAAATGCGTAGGTACATTACGCCGTACGCGTCATTGGGCGTGAATTCTTTGACCCCGCCCGACTCACGTGACATTCGTAAGTTGCCAATGAATTGATTCATAATAAATTCCAACTTTCCCTTCGTACTTTGCCGGCTTAGGACGGTCAAAACTACGTCAACTAACATACATTAAAAAAAACATTTACGTACCTAGCTTGTGGATTGTTTTGAAAAAACCTTATTTGTCGGTAAAGTGACAGAGGGTAAACGGGTGCTCTTCCACGGGCTTGTGCATGTGCTGGCACGTGAAAAGACGAAAAATCCAACAGGTTCTTAGTGGTTCTGGTGGAATGAGACCCCGTGAAGGAATAGGGTCGTTTGGGTTGCGGCGATGGAACATTTCACGAGTTCATACAACCATTTGTGGGTATTGTTGGTTGGTGTACCTAGCCTGCACATTACGCGGTCGAGGCATCGTGTACACAAACACACAAATACTACACTAACACTTAATACACTGCAATCCAAGCACCGTATGACGCGAGCGGCGAGTACGGCGATTACATCACGGGATCAATAAATCAATTACGCGTCAATGCACCTGCGCAGTCGTTATGACACTGGTTCCGGGTTCACGTTGCGGCGGGAAGCAGACCCCGCGCGGGGGTGATATTCGTATTTTTGCGAGTGAGGGAGTGGGACGGAGAGAGTTCAGGGAATCCCGCCGGACGGCATGTCTTTTAGCCCATTGTTATTATTACTTGTAAGGAAAAACCCGCGCGCGCGCAGGTGATGTTTGTTTACATTTCGCTTTGCGCTGTACTGCGCTTTAAGATTTTGATACTTCAACATTTATTGGCGTTAACGAAGTATTTTGTTTTAATTACTTTAAGTGTTTATTTGCAATAATAAGCCTTGTGCAATTTGACTTACTACATTTTTAAGGTTTTCCTTAATTGCATTTATGATATTTTTGATTTGCGTATTAATAGCCCTAATGCAATCAGTATCGTGAGTAGTGCCTTAGGTTAAAATAATGCCCATGAATTCAATTGCACCCTGTATACATAGAATAAGTCATACTGAGAATACATTTTGAATTTTTGACAGTTTTTCTATACTAGAACGGTCAGACGTCAATGTTACTCCGCGGATAAATGATAAGTATCTGACTTTGGTAAAATCAGCCCTTCATGGTATAACAACTCTCAGATCTTTCATTTCAATTACTCTAAAAAAGTGTTCGGTCGAAACCATAACTTCCAAATACCAATGGCCGTTTGGGGTTAAACCACTAAGACCATGATCCGGGCACCTACCAACTTAGTTTTTCCAGACACCGGCAAGCGATTGGTCGACTCTTCACGAGACCAGAGGGCTGGCCTAATTTTTGGACAAAGAATCAGCGTCGCCATACAACGTGGTAATGCTGCCTGCCTTTTGGGCACTTTTCCTATTGACAGAAATGCGGACGAATTTTTCGATGCCCTATATTTCTTTTCCCTCTTTTTTAGGGTTCCTTCATAGTCCGTCTGTCTGTCCGTCTGTCAAGACCCTTTTTCTCAGGAACGCGTGGAGTTATCAAGTTGAAATTAATTTTAAATACTCAGGGCTGCAATCCCTTGAAGCAGTGAAGAAAATCAAACTTCTAAGTCAACGCACTCAAAAGATACATGCGTTTATGTTCACGGCAATGTTAAGTTTGTCCCTCAATTTAGTTTATCTTTTCGTTATAGCAATATTCAATGCTTTCATAGTTTATGAACTTCAGTAATTTTACCTAATTATTTTGCTAATTGTAGCTTTACATTATTTTGGTAATTAACTAACCGTTTACACTATTATATTACGTACTTATTATAATATAAGTACATAAACTTTTCATAAGTAGGTGAATATTATCGTCTTTTTGGGAATGATTTTGGGGGAAAATTTAGAACATAGGAGGAAAAAACGGGAAAAATATTTGAGACACGATTCCCGTGATAAACTACATATTTACATACCTACAAAGTTGTACGGGACCCTCGGTGCGCGAGTCCGACTCACACTTGACTGTTTTTTTTTTTTATGTACTTGTAAACAGTTTACCAACTTGTTATCTGGCGTCCTGCCTTCATTAGCAGAACTTAAATAAATTAATTTGTTCTCGAACATTCTGTGTCGGTCGCTATGCGCTGTAAATGGCGGCTTATGGTGACTGTCCAAGTTTTTGTTAACAATAATTTTGTTCCGTTCAAGTTAAAATGAATGTAATGTCCGAAACAGTTGTTTACAGTTGTTTTTTTATAAAATTTTATTAATCTCGTAAATAAATTTGAAACTGTAGTTTTGTATAATTTAGAAGCATTTTTTTAAATTTTGTAAATGTAAGAACCATGGATCCGTTTATTATAATTTTTTTATATTGACTTGAAAGAGCATGGCAGTTGAGAAAGTGTCATGCTCACTTAAATGTCTCACTGATGGTGGCGCGTGTGTTGGATCATTCGGTTCCCTTCAAAATGGTTGAGCTGGATGGTGCTGATCCATGCGTCATGTTCGTGAACGGGCGCTGTCAGTTGAGACTGGCCATCTCTTAGCTGCCAGGGCTTCTTTTTAATCTTATACCTATTTTGAATTATTTCTTCATAACATTGTCCTCACATATAGAAGCAACAAGAATACTGTACTCAGGATTTTGTAATATCTTAATTTAAAAGAGTGTCCTTGGAGTTTCTTGCCCGTTCTTCTCCAAGAGATCTACGTTTTGGAATGGGCAACTAGCTTCAACTTTCTGACCAACTGACCGACTAGTTAATTTTGACAATTCAAAAGTGCCTGGAAATGGTTTAATTGAAATAAATGCTTTGAGTTTGAGTTTATTTTTATTTTAACTGAAGCTAAATAGTTAGTAATATTATTATTTATTCATAAAACTACATAGTACACAGCAGCAATAATCGTGGTACCTGCCGAAGCCGAGCAACTTGCGCCATCAATTACTAGTTAATAGGCGACCATACGAGCGATAACCGCTAACTAAACTGTATGTTGGAAATGTTGGAATAAGACCGTCCCACGCCTGGGCTTTCACAATGGCTGCCCGTTTTATCTGAAAAGGTCGTAAAAAAATAATTTATAAACATTGTGTATTATAAACAGCAGTAAACACGTAGAAGACAGAACGTGACACGTGATTTTGATTAAAGTACGTTTAGCGAAATAGAGTAAAGTGAATGAGTAAATGGTTTAAAAATGGGAAGGCAATTAGTGATATTGTAAATGTACCTAAAAAGTATTTCTAGCATAAGTACTAAACATATAAAATACTTTCTCAGGCGAAACACCTTCGTGTTACACGGCTCAGTGTGTCATTTATTAGAAGAGGCTGATCAATTCTCCATCTAAAAATCTTACGTAACTGAATAACACGTTCTTCTAAAGAAATAAACTGTAAATCTTACGATTAACCTCGTAACGTTGGGATTAGCCGACCACGAGAACAATCACAGTTTGTCATACAAACACAGACGGCAGTTAACTTAAACCTGTCAACAGTTATCCTTACATTTACAGTTAACTAACAAGTGTTAAACGTGGGTTTTATACAAGTGTTAAACATGAGTTTTATACTTGTCACCTTTTCTCCAGGGATTAGTGCCCGGTCTTGAGGTCCATAGATAAATTCTCAACAGCTATTTATTCGATAAAGTAGTCTAAAAACCTCAAGATATCGAACCAATAGGACTGCAATATCGGTTGGATTATATTTAGTAGATTTTACTTGTAATACCTACTTCTAGGGTTTTCGCGTTCAAGATAGTATACAAATATACTTTGTATAATAAGAAGTATATTAGGTACTTGTGACGAGCGTGTACTACCGATATTTTTTACATAAGGTGACGTAGACATCGATGCCCTTACTGTAACCATGAATGCAGCATGATTGTAGACCCCCAGCTAAAAAAATGCTGTTCCATACATTTTGATAGCGTAGGTATTGCACTTTTCTATAAAATGGTTGTTTTCAACGCATGGGGGTTCAGAACGATGTACTGAATCCATGGCAACAGCTAGCGCGTCGATGTCCCGCATGTATTAATCGCTTGTCTGTTACTAGGTCTATTAATTAATTGTGTTTAAAAAACCACTGCCTTATGGGTTTTTCAATACAAAATTAATTCATCATCATCTTCATTTCAACAGAAAAATGTCAACTACCGGACAGAGGCCTCCTCGAAGAACCACCACTTCCACCAGCATAAAATTAATTCAATTTTCTATTTAGTACGTGAGTTATAAAGTTATGTACAAAACATTCATTAGAAATCATAATGAACAATGGATGAACCAACAACATAATTCTATTTCCAATTCACTTCTAGAACCGAATTGAAAATAGCACGAAACAAATGAAAATATAAACATTTCAGTATTGATTCAGACCCTGAACTTATCTACCTGTGTTAGCCAGAAATAAGTTTGCCGAAATAGCACGAAGGCATCTCCGCGTTCGGTCGATCCAGGCTGAAACACAGGCTGAACCGCAAGCTGACCGTTAGATTATTTGTGTCTGACTATTTCTGTTTATCAACTTACAATAGCTGCGCAGTATCTAATGAAATATTGGATGTTATTTTGTGATGTAGGAAATTGGAATAAACCTATAGAAATAAAGGTGTATCTTAGTGCGTTTGTGTGTTGGTTATAAATACATTATTGAGTTGATCATGAGGTTCCATGAATCTGCTACTGCTACAAAATATGTAAGCACCCCTGCTCTACTTTCATAAAAGTTGGATTTTAAGAGCAATTTGTGTAAGGTTTTCCGGGATTAGTGTTTTGCTATTTCAACTTTATGATATTTATTGTAGGTAGCCCTGTGCTGTTGCAGGTGTATAGCTGTCACCAGTCAACACTGTGCTACATATAAAAAGCCTTATGATATCAATCATATGCCATAATATCACGCTTCCGTTTCCCTGAGTACCCCGATCCCCGTGGCCCCCATCCCGGAGGACCCCGATTTATTTTTATCTTGATAAACTCAATTAAAAGTCAGTTTAGCTTAAAAGTACCGTCAGCAGATGATATGTTAAATAAAATTTTATTACTTACTTACTAAAATTATGATACTTAACTTTAAAGAAAAATGGTAATAACCCACAGCAACGAGGAAGTGATATCAATAAATAAATATATCGTGTTAATATGCAATAAACTTTAAAAATAAACTCGTCTTTATTACACGCGGAAGTCTCTTCAAATTCAAGAATTGTAAGCGCATAGATAACTTACTTATAACATTTAATTTAAGCTTAACCAAAATTCATCAGCACCGCAAACGTTCAACTCCTACATTCCCGAGCCCAGCTGAAAATGTACACAAGCCAAAAACAATAGAATACAGTTCACGACTACGTTACGATAGCATAGTTAGCTAGCTAGCATAGTTGGCTAATTATTTCACCGTGCAAGACAAAGGGGCAGCCAACTTGCTCGGACAAGAGGCATAACTTCAAACAGCAATTAATGTTCTGTTCAATGAGATTCTGTTGTATTTGCAGTTCTATGGCGAACGCATTCCCGGCAGGAATCGTTTGGGGGTTATGTGTGTTTTAGTTCTTGGTTAACTCTGAAAACGATATGGCTATGGTTCGGTGAACAATTTGTGAAATTAACTCTGAAGATGAATCAATTCCGCCAGTATAGTTTAATTTTAACCATGAATGTCCCACTGTAGGACAAAGGGCGTACTCTCTTTCCAAATCTCTCTGTCCAGAGCTGCCAAACACTTTATTAAAGAATCCTTGCTCACCCCGCCACCTCCGTGTGGGCCTGCTGCAATGTCGCACTATAAATACAAAGTAAAAACTGTACTGCCTCTAAATCTAAAACCACAGCCTTTCATCAAAAAAGTTAAGACTATAACAGGTAAACCAAACTATATATTTTAAGCCTTTAAACCCAGTAAAAGAAATGAGCAAAGCAATGCATGGCTGCACTCCTCTAGATGCCATTCATAAATAAGAATAAAAATAGCCTGAATAAAACTGCATGAAGAGTTCTAAACAATGTACGCGCACCGTACATTTGAGTTATTTTAAAATAGGGGTCGCAACATGAATTATTATGACAGTTTCACGCGGGACCGAGACAGCGCTATAGGACCACGTATCGGTTTCTCTCTTGCTCAACGGAACAATTATAGTTCTGACACTTCATTCATTGTACGTTTATATCATAGCCCCAGGGCGGCTAAAAATAGACTAAGCAGAAAAGTAGCCGCGGAATGTGTTTGTGTACTGTGTTGAACTAAAACAAAGCAGGATCTTACGGATTTAAATGTAGCTTGAAGACAAGTAGTTGTTAAGAAAGTTAGTAACTTAGTATAAACTAAATGGTGCTTCCATTTAGTTCTTACTATTTTGAGTATTAAAAGGGAAGTCTAAGTTAGGTTCACTTGTAAGTTATAAATAGTGTTTGTGAAGTACACATGAGTCAGTGTTGATTCCTGAAAGTAAACTTATATTTCTGCTAATGAGTTAAAGTAAATCTATTCTATTTTAAACATTGGTAACGGCCGCGATTTACGTGTTAAAGTTGTGGGTTCAGACGCAAACGGGCACTTTACTTTGTGTTAATTATTGACATCACCACTGCTATCAAAACGGTGAAGGAAAACATAATGATGAAACCGGCGTGTCTTAGAACCAACAATTCAAAGGCATGTGACATCCCTCTCACAAGAGGAGACCTCCCAGCAATGCGCTTATTATGCTTATGCTAAACATAATTTGTCACAAATAATTAAATTACACTGTCTTAATAAGAAACAAAAGAATGATTAAGGGCCTATACTACCACAAATGGCTTAGCATGATCCTCTGTTGAAATAAATATATGGTAAAGTTGAGGATTAATTTAGGTGTTATGTTTGACGAAAACACGATTCCATAAAATTTTCTCGATAGAAAAGAAATCCAAAGTTACCTCCAAACCGAGCAATAAACCGCTGGTTTTCAAAAAATACTTCAAATCAGATCATGAAACTTTGTATACTAATTGAACTAACTATAAAGCAGGTCTTATGTTTTTTATTTTTTTTTTTAATTACCATTATTTTCACCGTAAAAAGCAAATACCTAAACTATTGGTGCTGCCTGCCGCCTAGCACCGCACTCTGTCTCGCTCTCACTCAGTCCGCGAGCAGTATCGGGCGAGCGAGATAAAGAGTGAATTTTAGCTGAGGTAGTATAGGTTCTTAATATAGGTCTCTATGTTCAGGCCTCGATAAATCCGATTCCAACAAATTTATAACATATTCCGCTGTCGTCCATCTTTATGTGTATTTATTCTGTGCACAGAACATGCCGTTATATACAGGTATATTACACATTATATACGGCGGATCTGATCCGTAGTTACAACCGTCGAAGATCTATAATTCATAAGAGATCCTCATAAAATGCTAGCTGACCAGAATCCAGCGTTGCGTGGACTACCCAGGTAGGTCTTAATTTACTGGAAGAGGAATACTGCTTCATTTATTCAGGAATACTGGTCGAAAGGCTCTTGAATGTGATCCCTAGGTGACCTACCTCACTCTACCTACATGATCACCAAACGTTTGCTCTGACTACCCTCAAGATTTGTTTAAGCGCCTGAATAGGATACTTAGGCACTTTAATTTCACTAAAAATAATTACGACATACCAGTAGATTAATTCTCGTAATTTAAAACGTTCAAAATCTCAAAAACTCAAACTCAAAGCATTTATTTCAATTAAACCATTTCCAGGCACTTTTGAATTGTCAAAATTAACTAGTCGGTCAGTTAGTCAGAAAGTTGAAGCTAGTTGCCCATTCCAAAACGTAGATCTCTTGGAGAAGAACGGGCAAGAAACTCCAAGGACACTCTTTTAAATTAAGATATTACAAAATCCTGAGTACAGTATTCTTGTTGCTTCTATATGTGAGAACAATGTTATGAAGAAACAATTCAAAATAGGTATAAGATTAAAAAGAAGCCCTGGCAGCTAAGAGATGACCAGTCTCAACTGACAGCGCCCGTTCACGAACATGACGCATGGATCAGCACCATCCAGCTCAACCATTTTGAAGGGAACCGAATGATCCAACACACGCGCCACCATCAGTGAGACATTTAAGTGAGCATGACACATTCTCAACTGCCATGCTCTTTCAAGTCAATATAAAAAAATTATAATGAACGGATCCATGGTTCTTACATTTACAAAATTTAAAAAAAAATGCTTCTAAATTATACAAAACTATAGTTACCAATTTATTTACGAGATGAATAAAATTTTACTAGAAAGAGGTATAAGATATTAAAGTAACAATTAAAACTTGATTGAATTAAAAATACACATTAAGTTCGAATGTCAGAAACACTTAAAAAAAAGAAAAGAAAAAAAGGGAAGCATGTCTTCCAAATATTGAAATTTTAACTAGTGAGCCCAAGTGTCTGTGGAGCAGGACCAGCATTTAGCCAAGCATTTTTATCTACGATATAATCATCCAACTTATAGTATGCTTGTCTACATAGTGTGCGTTTAATGCATGTTTTAAATTTCTTCTCATTTTGTTGAAGAATATCGAGTGGTATTTTATTATAACACTCTACACAGTAACCCATAAAAGAAGTTTTTAGTGTTAAAATTATGCCTGTCACATATCTTACTAAAAAGATGTAGATTTTTTCGAACGTATATAATGTTTTCATAGATATATTGACAAGGAACCGTCATAATGTAAATTTTTTTAAACAGTTCCCTTAGAGATTCACGTCTGCTGAGGTTGTAGATAGCTCTGATAGCCCTCTTTTGCAGAATGAAGATAGATTCAATATCTGCAGCCCGTCCCCACAACAAAATACCGTAAGACATGATGCTATGAAAGTAACTAAAATAGACCAGTCTCGCGGTATCCACGTCTGTTAATTGACGGATTTTCCAAACAGCGTAAGCGGCTGAACTTAGCCGCCCTGCAAGTGATGTTAAGTGAGGACCCCACTGCAGCTTTGAGTCAAGCGTGATCCCCAGGAAAACCGTATTTTCGACGAATTCAAGTATCTCCTTATTCAATACAACGTGACATTCACTACTTCTAATATTCGGTAAAGTGAATCTAATGCATTTAGTTTTCTATATATATAATCTAGTCCCAGTCTCGTTTCGGCGACAAACAAATGCCAAAAACTTGTCAAAATGTAGTTAAATTTGACTATTTTTGATAGATTGAGACTATGAACGAGAATTGCCCCTCTGAAGTTGAAGTCGATTCTTGAAGCAGTTGAAAGGAAAGAAGATAAATATTAGTCCTGTCAAATTAGTCAGCTCCTGAAGTAAATTGACGTATTTTTGTAGCCAACTTTTAATCACGTCTAAACTCGTCTGTAGATTATCTAATTTGACGGGACTAAACTAATATTTATCTTCTGTCCTTTTCATATTGAAATAGAAAGAAAAAGATGCCCTGAACTTTAATTTAGTTTAGTTTGTGAACAACAAAATCGGGGCCAATAGCTTACTAATTAGCCGCTTGTGTGTCAAACCAAATATTAATATAAAGCAGAAAAAAAAATACAGATATTAACTATTAAATTGTACACTGGTCACAATCACTTCGCATGTTTCACATCCAAAGTACTATTCCAGGTATCACTATACAGGCCCGTGTAGTATGTTGGTCCTGAAAAGCCAATAGTTATATAACCTGAACTACTCTGTTATGTACTCAGAGGTCAGTGAACCCAACCCGCTGAAGGGTTCAGGAGGACCCGTTTGTACAAACTTTGTATATAAAATCGAAATAACACTAAGTCCTTGTTTAATACTTTAGTTTATTTTCCCTTTGTTTGTCGTTAATCTTAATGATATTTAGGAAAGTGCTTTAGAAAGTACTTGAAAGGTAGCCTTTATAGTGCAGGAAATAGAGTTTTAAACTTTATTTAAGGTGCCATTGACATGCTGCCAAAATATTGTTTGTCGAGAAAAGTGCTTTTAAAGTTAGTGTTATGTAACAAAAGCCAAATAAATGAAGACAATCTGAGTTTCTCACATTTTTTATTTGATTATTGTTCAACCGTACAATTACCTGTTTTTGAAGACAATTTGAAACAGTAAAAATTGGTAAGTATTTTATGTATTTCAGGCAATTTATTACGGATAAAAAGAATTATTTTATAGCGTGTATAATCCATATAAATACTAAATACCTACGTTGAAAAAGAGAGCCAACCATGAAATTATCCGATGATAGAATTAAATTCTGAATGGTGTTATTTCTCACTGTTTGATGTGGTTGTGTTCATTCTTGTTTTGTTTTGACTTCCATAGTAATAATTGAAAATGTTTTTAAGCCCTTGCACCAGTGCCTTCCCAAAAAATACTTTCATGCAAGACTTCCCTACAATAAACGCAATGTCATTTGCAGTAAACAAAGCAAACGGAGCAGAATAGTACCTACTGTAGCTGTAATAGGGTTTTACGACACGTGCGTATAATTGCACGTGCACACCTGCGCCCGAGTTACATGTTGTTCTGTGTTTGGTCCTGTATGAGACAATTCGCTTTCTTTGTTTCTAGGTATATCATTTTTGGGTGGACATCTTCCGTAGTGCTTCCATTCAAAGAGGCTTTTCTTTATAATATATAGGTACAGTCAACAGCAAAAGTAGATGATGGAAATCAGAATTTCAATACTAATTAATGAACGGAGTTCACGTCAGAAATGTGTGGCGTCGAAGTAGTAAATGTTTGGTATAACTGTACTAGCTTCCGGCCGCGGCTTCACCCGCGTGGTGTGTTTATAAAAAGTAGCCTATGTCCTTCCACAAACTTCAGATCATACACATCACAAACGGCTCAGCAGATTTCAGTTCATCATTGAAAATGCAACCTTTAATGGGAACTCATCATCATCTGCCTAGCCTTTTCTCAACTATGTTCGGGGCGGGTTTAATGGGAACTACAGACGTTTAAAATTAAAGGGTAGTTACTGGTAGGGTATTACTGGTATGCGTGGTATAAGAACATTGTCTCCGTTAGCTTCTCCAGTTAAAATTGTGGCCTTCACAATGTGCCTCCCTAGTTCTGTGACTCGCAATCTAGTAATGATACCTCTGATTCATAACAAGAACTATTTTTTACATTACATAATATGTTTACGTAAATGTTTTATAAAGGCGCCATAGTCTGCACAAAACACCCAATCTTAGATTGAATGCTTTTAGAATAAGATCTGAATGTCATTTTATCTATTTAGTTTATGTTTAAATAAAGAAATTTCAAAATCAAAAAAATCAATCTACCTAGTACCGTTGCATAATCTCGGTGCAAGTTGCGCATTAAAAAAATGGATATACCTACCTTTAATTCCAAGTTATGGGATGGTACCCCGGATAGCTCCAAAGAGTTTACAAACTCCACGGGGTAGCTCGTACAGTCATTGGATGACATGACTATGTCGATGGAGTTGTACTTTGATGTATCGCTAGTTATTTTGTCCAAGATTTTTTTTATAAATTTTCGTAACAGTCTCATTTTTTGGTGCTAGTATGGTTCTTATAAACAGCCAATTTTCATCCCGGATGTTTTGTTGCAAAGGAAAAACTTGCGCAATTCGCACCGCCTGCTCAAACCCTTGCAGCTCAGCTTGTTGAGACGTCTCGATAAATCAAGCTATTTTCATAGTTCGAGCTTTATTAAAGCTTTGTGAAATATTAGACTTACGCTTTCGCGTCATTATTGTACTTAAGTACTATTTAAAAAATCACAAAATCGATAGTAATTTTCAAACTAAGTAAATAAAACAATTCCAATAGCTAATTAAGAGAAAAACGAATCTATCTTCTTATTACTTACAACAAAACCTAAACCTACGTTATTCTCAAACTAACAAAAAAAAAAAAAACAATTGTAATAATCTAATGAAAACAAAAACGAATCTATTTACTTAATACTTACAAATACAACCTATACCTAATTAAAATACAATAAACAAAGAAAACGATTCTAATAATTAAATTGATAACGAATCTATAGGTACTACCTAAAACTTATAATTATGCCTAAAGTAAGTTAGTAATAAATCACTTCGAATCGAATAAGCTGTAAAAAAAAACGCAAAATGAACACAACAACACATAAAAGGTAGATATATACTGTCGCGGACTTTTATTTAAAACTGTTTAGGAAAAACAATCCCACAATTATTATTATCTGCGTGTAACTCTAACGGTTTAGGCAGCGCACGCCAAGATAGCTCTCAGAGCGCAGGATTTTTTCCGACTTATTTGATACTTATCGTTATACGAGTATTATGGCCAAATCACACAAAATTTTTATAAATTGTAGCCTGTGTGTTATTCTGATGTAGAAGCTATATTACTGGAAAGTTTCATCGAAATCCGTTCAGTAGTTTTTGCGTGAAAGAGTAACAAACATCCATCCATCCTCACATGCTCGCGTTTAATAATATTAGTAGGAAATAGGATTAGTAGGATTTCTTTTTAGAACTATGTATTAACATTATTTATATTGGTGACTTTTTATGTTATCTATCATAATATGACGTTATTGTTTAGACATGCAACCTTTAGAGCATCCCCAACGCAAATGTTAAAATATTTCAGCAGTGGACCTGGTTACAGGATTTTTAGGCAAAATAAACGTTAATTAGTTTTATATTTGACAGCCTTAATAGACCCTTATTAACTTTCTTAAGTCTCGTAAGTAAAATAATCAGAGTTCGACATCCTTCCGCCCAGCCATAACAATTGCTTCCACTCGATTGAGCAGAAATCTTCGAAATGTAATTGAATCAGAACAATCATTTTATTACAGAATCAAGTAATAAACGGACTGCTAATGGAATACATAAAAAGGTTCAAATTCAAATCTTAATTTTATTCTGAGCTACCTCTTATGACGCTTGAGCAGTATTGCATGAAAATGAAATCGAATAAAAAAAAACTCTCTTTATGTAGCTGAATAAGACAGAGTGATTTATGTAGAAAAGTTATTTATTGATTTTCTTGAAAAATAATAATAATTTGGAATTAAAATGTATCATTAGAAACCTTCTAGTTTATGTATTTTGTAAAGTAATTTGTCCTTAGGTTGACATCGCTAAATAGGTACCTCACTCGGCAGTGGAGTAGTGATTCAGCTAGGTCAACCTGAGAACAAATTACTTTACTAAAATTATACAGTCATTAGGTATCTAACTAATGACTGTATAACTTTCAAAAGTGCCTTCTAGTGTAAATATTGACATCAAACAATGTTTGTTCCTGCACTTAAGTAAGTATAAGTTATACCGTGATATGAAGACATCAAAAGCTCATAGTCATTACTGCGCTAATGTGTTCAGTCTTTTATACCTAATGGCAATCTACGGAAAGGGTTACAATACTATTGTTTTGACAGAGTGCTCAAAGCCTACACTAATTTACTTAAAATATGATTTCAGAGATACGAAGACGTACGAATATCTTCGATATCGGAACACGTATTATGGAAGCCAAAGTCAAGTTTATGCTTTAACTCCGCCTGTATAAACTTTTAATTTCGACAACAAATATCCATTTCGTTTAATTCTTGGTCATGTCACAATAAAACCTAGCTCGACCTGTCACTTACACTAACTATAATTATAAAATACCTACCTAAATAAAAGCTGATCTTCACGTCAAGCCTAATATAACGATGTTCTAGTAAAGCATTCTCCTAAATGACTGAATCTATACTAATGGTTCTCGGCGCCGCACAAAGCCGCTGAGCCTCACAAATGTATCAAGGACAGCCACAAAGCAGGTAAGCCTAACACATTACTTTTGTATGGAGTTTCGGCAGCTCCAACCATAATGAATATGGCCGTGAAGTTATAGGTTATAGGTGTTACAATCGAGGCTGCTTGCTTGTTAGAAAATACGTCGCCATTTTTGAAAATAGTCTATTCAATCTGCCTAGCTTTTTCCAGGGTCAGCTTCCAGTCTAACCGGACGTAGCTGAATACCAGTATTTAACAGCATCACCCAAAGGTTGACTGGTAGAAAATGCCTATGGCATTAAGTCCGCCTCTGTACATGTATGTGCTTGAAGTATTAAATAAATAAATAAATAAATAACATGAAGCGACTGCCTATCTGACCTCCACAACCCAGTTAGTAGGTAAAACGATACCTCTTGGTAAGACTGGTTGTCAGAAATTCGAGGTTCTGAGTACCCGTAACAACAGTCAGCAATCCACAAATAACAGTCGGGACGAACGGCTTAACGTGTTTTCCAAGGCACGGAGGGGTTTTTTTTTTTTTGTGGATGGGAAATCATCTAATGACCCCTCCCGCTCTGGGTGGAGCAGAAGGGAGTGTCAGACTCTTACTGACTAAAACCCACCCGTGTTCCTTCCTTAGCCCTTTGTGTTCCGGGGTAGCGGTAACCCTTTCGGACAATCCCGCTGCCCCGGCAGGCTTCGGCCCTTTCGGGCCCCTTCCTTTGTGCTGACATCTCTTTGAGGCGCGCGTGGAACACGTACGCGCCGTCCGGCACAGGCCTGGTCCTGATCGGACGGAGAGTTACCCATTACTCTCCGCCCGCAGGCCCGCGCCTACGATGGCCGGGAGTCGTCACGCGGCTCCCGACGCGTGCTCCGCCCAATTGGGGCATACCGCCAGGCACGGAGGGGTCTCATTATGTTAAGATGTTCACCCATCTACGGACCAACCGCGGCAAGCGTAGCTTAACCTGATCGATCGACCCGTGCGGCCTTTGTTACTTAGCCAGAAGCCTCTTTTGAAACGAGCATATTGAGCATGTGAATAACTTTATGAAATAATAATATGTACCTAAGTGTAAAAATATCTTTTAATAGGTTCATTTATTTAGTTTTAAAAACACTTATTTTAATAACCACCTTAGTTCCATCCATGTATGCTCGAGGAAAGTCTACTACGCTAAATAAAACACAATTAAAATAATGTTTTTAATAGGTGGAACGAGACAGATGCAAAGTGTATGCAAATCTTTCATGGCTTACAAGTGTTCTTTTAGTTTAATCGGTGCTACTGCTGACCATGAGCTCCTAGGCTCGGGCAAAGTGTTATTGGGTTTTTTCATCAGGAGTTGCTTACTAGCAGCCCAGAGGCTGGATGAGAACCTGGTTGATGCCAATAGGATCGCACCCTATTACATGGGACATAACTGGCAAAATGTGGGTGTGCCAAAGGTACATATTAATGACCCTCCTTACATGATGGCTAACTTATCGGATATAATTTTATGCTTTAATTTTTTTAAATAGATAGAAAAGATACGGAAGTCTTATATGTCAATGATAGTATGGCTGTTCTTTCGAAATGGTTTAAAAAAAATGTCTTAAGTTCTCATTACCAAATGTACCTCAAGTGGAAGATGCTATTACGGAAACTGTATTTCTAGGAATTACTTTAGTTTCAAAATTACAATGGGGCGCACACATTAGAGCTCTTTCAGGTAGATTAAGTTCAGCTGCATATGCAGTAAGAAAAATAAGGCAGTTGACAGATGTAGCCACAGCTAGGTTAGTATACTTTGCTTATTTCCACAGTATTATGTCTTATGGTGTTCTACTATGGGGATCGGCAGCTGACCTAGATTCAATTTTCATTTTACAAAAGAGGGCAATCCGCGCAATCTATAAAATGGGTCCTCGCGAGTCTCTTAGAAACAAATTCAATGAAATTGATATACTAACTCTGCCTTTTCATTATATTTTAAAAAGTATTTTGTATGTTCGCAAAAACTTAGGACTTTTCAAAATAAGAAACGATTTCCATAATATAAATATACGTATTAAAAATGTAATTGTGATACCTAAATTTAGGTTAAATAGAACTAGCAAGTCATTTCTTATCCGTTTTTAGATCAAGTTGCCAAAGCCGGTTAAAGAACTTAGCGATGGAAAGTTCAAAACCCTCATCAAACGTCTCCTTACCAAAAAAACATATTATAAGATTAAAGACTACGTTAAAGACAAGGTAGTTTGGAAATAATTCCTTCTACACATGTGGCTTCCCTGGCATCTCATTAACGGCATAACTACGTAAATGTCTATTAACTGCTCTCAAATTACGATTTTTATTGATTCTTTATATGTATACTTCTTTGACATAGTATTTTTATTATTTGAAATTATATACAGACAATTCTATTTTTTACAACTCTTTATTAGTGGTTGTAATGGAAATCTTATCACTTGGTTTTAATAGGTTTTTATATGTTACTAGCTGACCCCGCGACGTCGTTTTGCAAAAAAAAAAAAAATAGATAGTAGCCGATTCTCAGACCTACCCGATATGCACACAAAATTTCATACAAATCGGTCCAGCCGTTTCGGAGGAGTATGGTAACTAACACTGTGACACGAGAATTTTATATAAGTATTAGAAGATTTATCCTTTTGATAGATTCTTATTTTGTAAATGTGAGGACTTTGTAGGCCCTGTATACTTTAGATCCGTAGAACCTTTTTTTTTATTTTATCAAGTACCTGGTACTTGCTGACAGGCCTACGCTGTCCTCCCATACCTACTGTATTTAATTCGAAAATATTGTGAAAACCAATTATTTTTAAAAGAGTAACCATGGAGTTTCTTGCCGGTTCTTCTTCATAGGAAACGACCAATTGGAACCGTGCACCTAGCTTCTGACGTTTCATAAGTGCCCTTGTAGGCTTATGTGAAATAAAATATTTTGATTTTGATTACCTACACCTCTTTTTTTTTGTGCTTGTTGCTTCGGAAGGTTCCTGTTCCATATAAGGCGGGAGGAAACGCCCGGGTGTCATCATTACGTGGATCACCCGGAAGACACGGTGGAGCATACGTTGGTGCTCGGCTTGGGTGGGCGTCCTCACGGCGGCGATCTCTCTCGTCCGGGCCTGGTCCAGGCTATGGTACAGAGCGAGAGTGCATGGGAAGCCGTCACCTCCTTCTGTGAAGCGGTAATGTTTCCGAAGGACCCCGGCACAACGCGTGAAGGAGAGGCAATCTTTGCGCCCTCTCTCTAGTACCCTAGTCGCCGCAGGAGACGCCCTGGGCGTCGGGAGTCGACAGCCGATTCCCGACGACCGTAGGCGCGGGGTTGCGGATGGCAAGCAATGGGCAGGTCGCCATTCGGTAAGGACCAGGCCCGAGTCGACGGCGCGTTGTGTTCCACGCGCGCCTCAAAGAGATTTGCCAGGGTCGCTAGTTGTTCGTAAGAAATAGCGTGACCCCTGGCACAGGCAATTGAAGGAACACGAGTGGGTTTTAGTCTGTAAAAGTCTGACCCGCCCTCCCTCTCCGCCCAGAGCTTTAGAAGCTATTTGATAATTTCCCACCCAAAAAAATATAATTTAGGTACCTATATTATTTAATCATTTTACCATCAGTTTTGTGGAACCATCGTTATTAAATGGCGTAAGGTATCATTTCTGAAATTAGGTTTACCCAAATTGCGATGCTCCAACTTGAAATACGATGCCTCACGAAAACATATAATTACTTGTAATCAAGCTAACGGCAGGTAATCACGCTCCTATGTAACATTATATTGTAATGATGTATCATTGCTTACGTACGTTTTTCTCATAACAACATTTTCCATTGTCAAAAAATACGGGAAATGTTGTTTTTTATCTTTTTTTTTCCGACAGGTAAACAAAGAATAATAAGTAGGTACCTATGTTTATTATTTTCTGTAACATTCGGAATTCAGAAGTTTGAATCAAAATTTTTTTCTCGGTAAAACCACACAGAACCCATCTCTCTGTAAGTGATTTATTATTCCTCCTCCTACATCTACGGAAAATAACAATAGAAACGTAGTTTTATTTATCGTTCCTGAAACTGTATGCCTTAATGGCGTTGAATATGTTACCGTATAATTATGGACATCGTTAATTTATAATCTATCTCGCGAGATTATAAACTATCGAAAATTTGTGAACTGCAGCAAATTATTTACAATTTAACGCATTATAGGTTATAATAGGTCCATAGCAAACCGACAAATTGTGAACTGTTAAATTTGCATGCGACGGATCGCACCTTGCGCTAATACTAAATAACAGGGACTTGAAACGTTACTTAAAATAACGTTACGCGTAGTTCCGGTACCGATAATTGGTACCGTTCCACCAGGATCGTACCAAATTAATTTCTTGGTTATAACGATACTGACAAACTGAAGAAAATATTAAAATAAAATAATAATAAAAGAAAATAATATAATAAATATTATTTGAAAGTGAAGACCAACTGGACTCTGAGGGTCGAAAGGTTGGAATCCCGGCACAACATCAACTTTAAGTCATTCGTGGTACGAGTTCCAACCCAACATCTGCAGACCTGCCTGAAAGAGGACTTTTGGCCGAAAGGATATCGTCGTTTCCGAGGATGGTTACGCGACACCACGCAGCGAAACACGACGCCGACAACGTTACGTGTATAATCATAGTTTTAAGGTTTTTAATATGTATTAGTTTATTATTGTCTATGACTATTTTGTGTATTTTATCTATGGGCCTTAGTTGCCTGCTAATAAAATGATTATTATAATTATTATTATCAATATATCGTTATTAGTATAACGATATAATGTCATTTCATTTCGATACTGAATGTTACCAGCTTCATGATTTATAAGATGACGGAAAAGTATGAAGAATAACGTTACAAATGAATCTGTAACGTTTCTCCTGTAACGTTATTAAAGCGGATAAGCTTAATGTTACTGATATCTATAACGTTATTTATAATAGTGTTCTGCGAAAATTATATTCTATAACTTTTTTTTTTTTGTAGCGTTATTGATATTTTTAGGTTTTAGTATCATTACAAATTTTGGAACGTTATACGATAACATTAGTGGTAACGAAACGAACTTCATTTCGTTTTAAAGTCCCTGATTAATAGCCAAGTAACTACGACCTACTTCGAAGTATAGCCGTTGTTCGCAGATTTAATCTAACTCACACAAAAAAACGCTCGAATAATCTCCGAAGGATTTATCGTTTTATTTGACTGACTAGCTTTTGCCCGCGACTTCGTCCGCGTAATTTTTTTTTGTTTCCCCGATCCACCCCGTCGCAACGTGTCGCCGGCCTGCGCTATTACTTCGTTTTCGCTTGGCGAAAACTTCAGACTTTTTTTCTTTTTGCTCAACTCCTAAGGGCTCCTAAGGCGTCAAGTTTAATAGAATATAGCCTTCCTCAAGAACTGGGCTATCAAACGCAAAAATATTTTTATATATGCGACCAATACTTCCAGAGATTTAGAGCTTTCAAACCGTGTTTCAAACAAACAAACTCTTCAGCTTTATTATTAGTATTATTTTAAAACTATGATATCTCCTAAGATATACATTGGAATCAAATGATGTCAGAGGCAATTTTGTTCAAAATTAAATACATGTGATGAATAACGTATTTATTTGGATAAGAATTAATACCATATTTATAAAAACACCATCGCAAATAATGCATTATTTTAGAACAAATTTGGTTAGCATAAAAGAGGTTATAGTGAGCTAACCTTAAAAGATAGACATATGCTGTCGCGGACTTTTTTTTAAAGCTTTTAAAGGGGAACAATTCTGTCATATATGATTTTTGCGAAACTTTAACCGTTTACGCAGCGCAAGCAGCGGAAGCTCTCAATAGGAAAAAAATCCCCCGATTTTGAAACATTCTTCATTGGTGCTCCGCTCCTATTCGTTTTAGCGTGATGATATATAGCCTATAGCCTTCCTCAATGAATGGGCTATCTAAAACTGAAAGAGTTTTTCAAATCGGACCAGTAGTTCCTGAGATTAGCGCGTTCAAACAAACAAACAAACAAACAAACAAACTAACAAACAAACTCTTCAGCTTTATAATATTAGTAATGATTATCCAGAACTGTCAACCGATTTTAAGAAGGTATTTAATGTTTGGTTTATTTGTGGCCTAAAGTTTTAAAATCTGACAGGACAAGGCGAACACCACGTTCCAAATAACCTTGAAGTCAAAACATAACTACCCCTATACGTATCCTAAAATAATAGGTATTATCAGCCGTCGAACGAACGATGTCGATAATTAGCCACAGTACGAGCGGTAATCAAAGGCTCAGTTAGCGGCCACTATTAGTGCCTAATTGCGTTTCAATATATCAATATGACCCGTCACTAATCAAACCCTTGACTGGCCATAACAAGGGGTAATTAACGGCGTCTCTTAGTGTTGCTATGACAACGGACTTGAAACAATTAGCCCGAAGAGATTTTGTGATAAGAAATTCAAATATTCTAACTGTATTCAAATTAGACGCTTTATTAGAACGCTTTGGAGGACAAAAATGAAAAAGACAGCCCTCAAAACGTTTATCCTTCACTTCTTAGTGTTTAGCAATAAACTCCCGCAAAACGTGACTTTGTTAATTTGGTATATACATTTTTTAGTCTAAAACTTAAGCTCGTCAATGTTCTTTGAAGCTGCATACTATGTTTTACAAAGTATGCAGAATTTCAATCGCTCTTGTCTAAACTGCGCGACGAAATATTCAAGCGCATTCTACACTGTTTGTGTCAGCAATATTTGAAAACAAAGGAAGGAGTAACATTGTGTTGAATACATAAGTTTAATGTACTATATTATGTTTAATTATATGTACAGTCAACAAAAGAGATTAGTATGCAGAATCATCGGGTATAGTTGGAGTTTAATAAGAAACCGATGGATGCTCTCGAATAAAAAATAATTTTGTTAATAGGAAACAAACAGCTCATTTATCATATAATAATAATAAATTGTTTATTACCACAAAGTTCAAGTACATTGCACTGTATACAATTAAAGATCTTAATTTAGCATTAGGTAGATAAGTACAATAGGTTCAAACCTGTCCCCTAAAGTAGGCTAGGCCTGTATCTTAGGGGGCAGTACCCGGCTATAGAGTATGCTTATATGATTCTATTGTGGACTGTGTCAAGTGGGTGCATTTTGGATCTTGTGGTAAACTTTAAAAATGTGAGATAGAGAAAGTGAATAGTGAATTGTATTGTGTTGGAGTAAATGTTTGATGATTGTGTGAGGAAGTGGATGGGGTGTTATGTGATAGTGTTGTGTGTAGTGAATGAAGTGAGTGTATGTTTGTAGTGTGTTAGGGATGTGCGAGTGATTAGCGCGTGTGCGAAAAATAGGTGTATCACACATAAAGAGGTGTTTATTAGGTGATGTAGGTTAAAATAGTATATAGGTCATTATAGTTAGTTCAGTCGATAAGCTATGCTACAATTTTATTAGACTTATAGCATAAGCATAGCACAATCAGCCTATAACGTTCCCACTGCTGTCCCGTAAGTATCCCGCGGGCTCAGTGCGGGTTGGCATGTATTCCCCGTGGTCCCCGCCGTAGTCCCTGAAAAGGACCACGAGGATATTTTTCCTCGTGGTCCCTGCGAGAAATACAATGCTGCCGATTTAAAATGGTAGTTCCTCCCGTAGTCCCTAGAAGGTACTACGGGTATTGTTTTTACCCGTGGTCCCTCCGACAAATACAATGCTGCCGAATTAAAATTGTACCTAATTCAAGTAGTAGTAGTAGTATGCAGTAAAATGCATTATTCATTATTAAAAAATATAAATAAAGAATCACAAAATGAAAAAAATCACGATTATATTACATAGAACAAACACAAACTTAACATTATAGTTGAAAAAAATATTTACCATTTTAATTCGGCAGCATTATAATTTCTCGCAGGGGGGAATATACGTGGGTTGGTAGATGTCACATCTTCGATTTTTTACCCATCTAGGGCGAAGCACAAAATCACAACCTTCCTTGGTTGTGATTTTGACCGGTATGTAATATGTATGTATGTTCATATGTTCCCTCATAACTTCTAAACTACTTGTCATAATTTGACAAATGAGGTATCGTTGGAAGCGTCTTGATCGTCTGCTAGTTATATTAAATTGAATATGGCGCCCTCTAGCGGACATAAAGTCATGACCTAAAAAAAAAAGTTTTTTTAATCATGACATGTTGGGTATCATTTCAAAAATATATATATTGTCAGCTGTTGCTTACGGCTTTGCTTGCATGCGCCCGATAATTAGGAATAATTTCTATAAAATCACGCTTCAGATTTGAGCCAAACATATTTATGTATAAGTTTAGTATATTTACCTAGGTACAAGTAACACTATAAAATTTAAGCGGCTCTGCATATATTTTATCACGAAATTATAGTTCCAAAGTAATTTAAATAAAAAATAAGTTTAAAAACTAAAACCCGACTACTGAAAAGGATGAAACAAGAAAGTACCTTCCCGTGGTCGCATGCCGCTGTACTAACATAATATAAGCTATGGTAGCATGCGACCACGGGAAGGTACTTTCTTGTTTCATCCTTTTCAGTAGTCGGGTTTTAGTTTTTAAACTTATTTTTTGTGGTTTTAAGACATGCCGGTTTCTCCAGGATGTTTTACTTCGCCTTTTTGAGAGCAGTGGTGATGAAATAATTTACACAAAGTTAAGCGCCCGATTAGACTTATAGGTACCTACAAAGAAATGCCATCAAACTCGACATCAATTTACTAATGAGTTCTCTGCGCAAATACCAACTTCATCTCCCATTTCCAATTCCCGAATTCATTATCAAAACCAAACTCAACGTTAACTAGGGAAACACTGTACCGAGCTTATAGCAACACCGGCCCCCTCCCGTCCCCCCGTCCCCCCGTCCCCCCGTACCCCACCTAATCACCGGAATCACCCGGTTACTAATCACCGGCCGTCTATTGAGATTGATACGTCATAGATAGTGCTTCATGTAATCCAGTTGTGACAGACTCCTATACGCCGTGCACACGGCTTAGCTGCAATTATCCTGACAGCCACTAATGTGGGTCATTTAGTTCCCAGGGGCGTTTGGTGCAAGATTTTTGGACTGGTATGGAAGAATATGAAACCCACTGGCAATACTTCTTAGAATGTGTACAGAAAAGTACATGTTTAAAAATCTAGGAAACTCATTTATTCGGTATATCGGAAATATGCTTTTCGCAAAAAGTATACAGGTAGGTAATCTTTGTAAATGTCTACTTGGAAAAACACCAACACATTTAATGTACAATTTTGTGAAACCTGTTCCTATTTCCCAGAAAATAAATTATGATTAAGTTATCTGTAGTTCGAACACTTCGAGACCTAAACCAGTTTAGCCAGTCCAGTGCAAACTGCGTGGTATTAAAGGAGCTTCTGTAATCAACCCCATTCAATTTCCGCTGCTGCCGAACATAGGCACTTACCATAAATCATAGAGCTGCGAGTACCATATTAACGGCGGAATTATTATAGGTACTCGATAATTCTTGGCGATTTGAATGGGTCCTTGTGTGAACTTGTGAGATTCGGTTATGTTCCCGGATCGGAATTGGGACCGTTACCGTGGGTGCTGTGTAACGTGGGTGTTGAATTACTTACACAGGACAGTGGGGTCCTCACTTAACATCACTTGCAGGGCGGCTAAGTTCAACCGCTTACGCTGTTTGGAAAATCCGTCAATTAACAGACGTGGATACCGCGAGACTGGTCTATTTTAGTTACTTTCATCATGTCTTACGGTATTTTGTTGTGGACCCGAACTGCAGATATTGATTCTATCTTCATTCTGCAAAAGAGTCAGAGCCATCTACAACCTCAGCAGACGTGAATCTCTAAGGGAATTGTTTAAAAAAATTAACACCATGACGGTTCCTTGTCAATATTATATGAAGACATTATGTACGTTCAAAAAATATATATCTTAGATAGATAGCCTTATATTTTAAGATACGGCTATCATTTTGAAAGTAAGGTTGAACGCCGACCCCAACATACTCGGCGGAAATAGGTTAAGCGAATGAAATGCGTTAAAATAAAAGCTCATTAAAATATACTCTTTTCTAATGATCACTAACGTGGCGCTTGCGCTTCGCATACTTCGCGTACCGCGACCTCCTTTTAATAAGCTCATTAAACAGGTATCTAAAGGATTCTATGCTTGTCCTTCCATCCTTAGAAAATCCTTTTCCCTTCTTAACGACGCCCACATACAAACTTGAAGATCACTTTGTTTAATAAGTACGAAAATTTACCTTCCTTTACAAAAGACTTCTATAAATTGACATGACCTCCCTGAGACCTTAGGGGCACCATCAACAAATCGAATCAGCAATAACAAATAACCATAAATATTAAAGGGGGACCCTAATCAGAGCAAAATACCTGTCAACCGTAGCCCAGCCATCACGCCAAACTTGTCTAGTTAGAAAACGATAGAATTAATTCGTCCTACGGCCCTACCCTCCGCGGGGCCCGGGGCCCGGGGCCCGAGGTGCCTGGGGTGGCTAATGATCGGGTCGCGAGATTCGCCTGTTATTTCAATACAAACGTAAGCTTATCGGCAAACCCTTTGCGTAATGATTTAGGCAACCCTAAGTTTCTTCTGGGTTTATTTCCAATAGTACCTAACTACTTACTTTGCGAAATGCTTATCAATTAAGAAACTGTTTTACTGTATTAAGAAAAGTAACGATCCATTTGCAAATGTATGTTGGGATCGATACGCTAACAACACTTCCTTGTTTCTTTTTTTTTTTTTTAATATTCTTTGGCTCTTTCCCTTCGTAACATTCTTATATTTATTACGAAAGTCACCTTGAAAGAAGTTTCCATTTACTCAAAGAGTGCCGTAAAAATGTGATTAATCAAACAATATTATGATCCATTTCCGTAATATTTCCTAAAATGGATCATAAAATTAAATTGATGATTTAATCGTTTTAATAAAACAACTATCATTATTGTTAAAAATATAGTAACTAGCTATAAAGACAGACGTGTACAACGGGTGGTTTAAAATGGCTCTCTATTTAAGCGATATTATTACAGCTACTTAAGAAACTTTCAATCTCCCAGTTTTTTACAAATTTCAGCATGAAGACATCAACCCCTTCAGGTTAAATACGTAAAACACTATCAGTAGCAATTGGTTTCATTTTAACAGTTAAACAACATTAATATTGTGTTTTGCGTTGTTAAATATCCTTCAAAATGATTTAGATGGAAATTGATAGTGTGTTACGCGGATGCAAATCTAGCAATATTTTCAAAGACCCTTCGAAAGCCCTACAACAGACAGATTAAGTCGGTAACGTTCGTTAGAGCTCGGTGTCTCAATCAGGATTGAGCTGTGTAGGTATTGCAAAGTTTCAGCCAATTTCAGCCGTGTCTGCCATATACAGGGCAGATGTAGCTGCTGCGGTTAGATGTACAGGGCTCTGTCTGGACTTTGATGGTGTTCTTATTAGGATTGCAGACTAAAACATACACGAAACGAAACACGCACACGAAACGATGCACATCCCTGGTGCGCAGGGTTCGGGCTAGCTCCAGCAGCATCCTGAGGGCACTCGCGGAGAGGTTCGATTGCCAGTACCTGAACCATTGCACCATAACCATTGCTGTATGGTTCACATACTGGGCAATCGAAGTATGTAATAATAATATCTATGGTCTTTCTAATTGTGTGTGTTTTTATTTAGTTTATTTGTGGTTGTGTGTTTTTTTTGTGTGTCTATGATCCTATGTTGGTCGAAATAAACGATGTATTATTATTATTATATACCACATCCTCATCATTTATCATACTCCAAAGTCATTTCGTGCACAATACTGTGGGTTTTACGTTTTTTTGACTGTAATACTTATGACTACTTTTTATATATGCTGTAATATATAACTGTTTTTTGTCCCAAATAAATAAAATAAAACTTGGATAAACCATAGACATAAATATATACCTATTTTGTTTGTATGGATTCTTGTGCTATCCCTTTTAAAGGAATTTCGGGTATTATCAATTCCTTTCAGTTTCGAATTTGATTGCAGAATGCTAGAAATTGAAATCTATTATTATCTATACAACCCTGGCATGCACATCGACGCGCAAACTGTTACCATGAATTCAGCACAATCATGTCAAAGTCACATCATTTATTTCAAATAGGCACATATAAGGCACTTTTGATCATCAAAATTTACTAAAAAAAAAATAGTATTAATTCAGGTTGATTAATGATTCTTACCCCTACAGTAGAAACGTTTCGTTAGTTTAAAAAAACAAATGCTTGCTACAAAAGTACCTAGACGGTCAGAATGTATGGAATAGCACATTTTCTTTTGAAATGAAATGAAATTTATTTATTTGCTAGAATATAGGTACATAATAACATGGTAAAATAATTTTAGACTCACTATATTCGACTTATCAGTCGTGCAAATATTTCAAGAACATGCATATAGTAATAATAATATCGAGAGATTTCATCAATGTCATTTGTCATTACTTCATTAGTCATACACATCACAAACATAATAAAATTTAATCTTGCATCAATACTATTACTTAATTAAGCACATACCATTATAAAATATATTAAATTAGTTTACGAAGATAATATCTCATAGTTAAGATAGATTTTTAATAAGCTACGGTAAGTTTACCCTTGCGGATTTAGAATCATGTGCTTGAATGCATGGTAACATTTGGTGCGTCAATGTTCCCGATACCCTGTATTATATTTTGCCGACCAAAGGGAAAAGTTATAAAAACTGTACCCATTAAACCATGGATATGCACAGAACTCAACAATACAAACTATAAATACTAATACCGCGTATTATGATTCACCATTCAATCCACAGACGAACATCAAAGAGATTTTGATAAAACCATCAGAAAAATCGCGGCTGTGACGTCACAGTGATTCAAATAAACAAAACTTGTCCGGCGGTGGCAAATTGAACTACTGTTTGTGGGAGGACTCGAGGGAAGAGAGGAGGCGGGCTATGTATGTGGTGGGATTCTTTAAATAAGGTCTATTTGTAAATGAAGACTTATCGAAAGGGCAAGTTGTCGATTTGGTATTAAACATGGCGGAAAATTCCAAGAAACTATATATACTTTATGTTATGAACTTGTGTCTGGATTATAACAGACAGGCGAACATTTACAGTTTTTCAATATTAGTTATATATATATATATATGTTGGTATTCAGCTGCATCTGGTTAGACTGGAAGCTGACCCCAACATAATTGGGAAAAAGCCTAGGCAGATGAGGAGTTATATAGGTATATTATATATTTCTGATATCGTAATTATGCTAATGCTGTTTTCTACGAGTTTCCAGTGTCAGGGATCAGGTTTTCAGCGAAGACAGTTGTGTAGTTATGTAGTACTGGACAAATAATTAAGTTACACCCAAAAATAATGCATGTTGCACGCACGACAAGCAATGTCAGCATCCAAGGTTTATTGTCAGCTACATTCTTATTGAAACCAAAAAACCTAAATGTCTCTATTGAAACTCTCCGCTAATCTGTTCAGCAGCCAAAGCCACTAACGAAACAAGTATTCTTCTGCCATCTTAATGCACATGAAACCTCGCTTATACACAAGTTGCAAGTCGACTTAGCGTGTTTCGAAGCACGTCACATGTCGGATGCACGTGTCTTTTGAAGGTTCTGACGTGAAATTGAATAACTTTTACAATATTTGTGAGAAAAATGCCGTCTTATCTACCTATGTGGTTTGAATTTTTGTGTAGTTGAATCGGAAGTTTAGTTTGGAATATGCAATAGTTAGAGTCAAAGAAAATAGCGTGTTATTTGGTCTTTGATGAACCTTTAAAATATATTTCTAGGGAAAATAAATGCTTTGATCAAGTCAATGGGGGGCACTAAAGATAATCATGCCTTGTTTACTAATATTACAACCGACTTGTTCCAGCGGCGAATGAATCTGTAACGTGTTACCACATCTATTAGGTACGTCAGCAAAAACATTCGTAATTACTTTCAATATTACGCAGAAGAATGTACTTGTTATTATGCAGACGACATCAAAATACAGTTACATACAAAGATTATAAACTGATAGAAACTCCACTACAAAACAATCATCGGTTCAGAAGTCCTAACACGCCGCTGTCAGCGTGTCACTTGGAGGCACCGACGTGCAATAACTCACACAAGTATTTGTTAGGAAAGTTGCAAGCGAGACTGAGCAACTGAGCAACTGAAGCGGTCTCAAACTGTGGAGCTATTTATTTAGCAAGATTTATGGACGTTCCGTGGGTCCATACGAAAATCGAGCAAAACAAACGGTTGAGTTTAGATTTCAATCTTTTATTTGGTAAAAGCTTTTAAATCGAGTTATGACGAAAACTCTTTTACCAATCTAGTTTCTCAAAGTTTTCTTTGCCCACTTGAGTCATAGCATCGAAAGGTCAAATGCGGTTGAGGGTGAAACAATTATTTCTTAGTTATACCTAGTTAAATTTTCTACTTCATAATTATTTTATTCAACCAACCTACACAAGCCAAGATGTAAAGGTATAAAACCGCGAAGTTTATTTCGATAGAACCACGTCTCCGTTACCCCACCTAGTAACCTAATTATCTTTTCGGGAGAGAGCAATATCCATTAATTGCTTCCGTATTTATTACCAAATCACACGATAGAATCGCCAGCGTGACATTGGCCACCAACATTGTTTCAACAGCTTGCGATCGAAGCAACTCAAACGATTTCAGAGCACAGCGGAGCTATTTATTTTCAAAGATTTATGTATCCGCCTTTTAAAATCATTGCTTTTTTATTTTATTTATTGAAAGGGCAGCCCAATGCCCAAGTGATTGTTTTTGATACATAAAGATTAATGTTACTTTAAGCTTTCGATTTGTCGTACAAATTGAAGCCGAAAAGCTTATTGTTCTACACGATTTATTCGAGAGCATTATTTACTATTACAAGAGTGATAAATTGCGTTTAGTAACACATGTTATGGAGAGTCCCTCGCATAAAACAGTTTTAGTTAATTAGTTCTTTTTATATATGGATCTTATGTAGGTACCTAATCTAAACTAATCTAATCTAACATAAAATGGGATAGTATTAGTCGCAAGAATGTCTGTCCCAAGGGCAGTAAACGTAGAGAGATTAGAAAGACAGTTTATTACTACAAAGTGTTTCAATTCATCAACTCTGCACAAATATAACCACCCATACAATCTGTGAAGAATTATAACATTACCTCCTATATTTGCTATTTTGCCCCACCCTCATAACAGCGTGTCATTTGCAAGAAACAAACACGCTGACTGCGGAACGAGTTCGTTATCATTTGAACGCTTCAAGTAAACATCGTGCCCCTGACACGCTCGGTTACAATCTACTAATTGACAGCGTGACAATGAACTGACCTAGAATTAGTTCTGTTTTCCTTGGAAAGTGACATGTTTTGTTTTAGATTTTTCTAATTTGACAGGAGCTTGCTGGGATTCAAAGTCTCTTCCATATCATGAAATTGGTATTTTGTTTGTTGTCTTTTTTTTTTTGTGGATGGGAAATCATCGAATGACCCCTCCCGCTCTGGGTGGAGCAGAAGGGAGTGTCAGACTCTTACTGACTAAAACCCACCCGTATTCCTTCCTCAGCCCTTTGTGTTCCGGGGCAGCGGTAACCCTTTCGGACAATCCTGCTGCCCCGGCAGTTGTTTGTTGTCTGGGAAGCACCTAAGTAGTGAGCCCCGCTAACGTCACTGGTAAGTATACAAAGCCATGAGGTCGTCTCGGAGAAAATTTGATTCTGGTTTATCAGTACTGTCAGATCAATTTCCAAAAACATATGTTTTTAATAGCATAATACAAAAGCACCGAACTACAAAATAGCTGCACTGAAACAAAACCCTAACTCCATTGAATCCATCAAAACTTCGGAAGTGTACAAAAAGTTGCAAATCCGTGGAAAAAGTGCCGTTAGCTGTTAGATCCCACTGCAGTATTATAACCGCTAAACCGAATTTGATTGGGTTTGGCTCGCTGGATAAACGGAAACCACCGCGCGGCTGCTCTGTGGGCTTTTTTAGTTATTTTCAAGGGTTTTTCTGTGAGAACAGTGCGGCGGGATTTTTTTATTGGAAGTAGTTATGTTTCGTTGGTAGTGACATATTGTTAAAGGTCCTTTGTTGTTTTTACTGAATGAGGATTTAAAAGCAATCTAGTAAGGGTATAACTTTTTATTACTTGGATCCTGTCAAAGTGTAGTAGTCAAACAATTAAACACGAACAAAAAACGAAAGCGGAAAAATGAGATAGAAAGTTGATAAAACGAAAAAGAAGACAAATGAAGTCATTATAACTTTTCACGGTTGCATTTTCAGCATTTATTATGTCATTAAGGCAGTGCCAACGTTTCTGAAATCTTCGCAAAAAATTAATGCTTGTAATATTTCGTAAAATTAAATATTAACGATCCTTTGGGAGGTCTATCGGCAAAAGTGTACTATAATGGAAATAGTAGTATAAAGTATAGTTTTATTATTCAAGTGGTGACGTGACGACGTCATAAAAAAACTATACTTTCTGACTCGTAATATTACTTATGTTATGCTGAAAATTTGTTAGATGAGTAAGTTTCTTGAGATAAACCACGTTTTGGAACTGTTTTTTTTAACTCACGTACGACAGTAAATACGTACACGAATGTTTTTTTTTTTTTAATAAAAGTCTTTTAAAATAAAAACTTCAAACTTGAACCGTGATCCTATAAAGTCAACTCATCTCAATTCTAACCCTCTTAATCTAGGAGTCGGTTTAAATTCCTCGCATTTTACACAAGATGTGATGTGATCTTTAAATCTGAGATTTTACAACTGAACGTGACTACTATCAGCACACGATGCGGACACCTAGCTAGAAGGTCAAACACCTTGACAAGTTAAAGTTAAACAGAAAAATAAACGCTCTGTAAACGTATTAAAACCAGCCGGAAAAGGCTACTTAATAATTAATCTTGCTAATTGCAGTTTTGATAATGTTCTGCGTATCAGTTAATATTAATACCTGCGGTTCAAAATTAATTATTATTGCCGCAAATAAAGTATGATTATTACTTTACTGCGAAAAATACAGCAGTGTTGTTCGCCGGTACGTTAGTAGGTACGTGTAGTATGCACGAGAAATTATAGACATACGACACAAAAAGCAAAGTGTGATTCGGAAACTAATCGATATATTTTGTGTCAACGAAACGAACGAACGATAGTAATTCGGAGAGTAGCATAATCAGCATAATTATGTTGTTCCTACTGCTGCGGCACACAGAAAGAGGGCTCTCAGTGATAGGGAGTGGGCCGTAATCCACCACGCGGGCCCAGTGCGGATTGGTAGATGTCACATGTCTTAAAATGTTTGGTTCTAGGATATGCCGGTTTCCTCAAGATGTTTTCCTTCACCGTTTTGGGAGCAGTGGTGATGAAACAATAATCGACAAAAAATAAAGCACCTAAGTTCGAACCTACGACCTACAACTCGTAAGTCGCGGTCGTTACCACTGGCCACTACTGCTCCTGTTCGGAGAGGAGATACCTCGCAAACAATGGGGAGTAGATAGATTTATTGACAACTAGCACTTCGCCCGCGACTTCGTCTGCGTGTATTCGTGCCAAATTTCAACTTTATTAACTCAAGCAATAAGACTTTTCATACATACAAAATCCCCCCTTTTCACCCCCTTAAAGGTCGAATTTCCAAAAACCCCTTCTTAGTGCTCCCCTACATAATAAAAGGAAGCCGTATGCAAAATTTCACGTTCCTAGCCCTTGCAGTTTCGGCTGTGCGTTGATATGTCAGTCAGTCAGTCAGTTTCTCCTTTTATATATATAGATAATATGATAGCCCTGATACTCCTGACAGTGCGACACTTAAGAGTTCGTACTGTACTGATGATACTGGAATATAAGTATGTAACCGAATGTCTGGTCGCAAAAACATTAGACCCTTATTGAACATAACTTTTTCCGATAAAGCTGTTTTTCAATGTATTACCTCCACACTGAGAACGCTCTAATTTATATCAGTCGTAACACCGTCCTGCTATATGCAATAAACGCGTGAACGTTTCCGACCTACTTGCCCCCCCCCCGCGCCCCCCTCTCGCCGCCACTCATTAAGGAGGTTTTATTCCCGTTGCCAGATGTTAATATTTCTGTTTATTTTACTTTCCCGTGTTTACGCGAGTTTTTAAAGGGTTAAAGTTGAGAGAGTGGGAAGTGGGGGAGGGGGGGGGGTAGGTATAGAGCGTTAATTAACGAGTTTTCTTTTTGTTGTTTGTTGCTCACAGGGATGGAAATAAGAGCCGGCTGAACGACCCGTTTTCCATTCAGCCCTAACCTGATTGTGCGTTCCGTTTTACGGGTTGCCGACATTATAAATAAACCATGAGCATACCTTTACAGGGTTCTTCAAGGTCCATTTTTTAATTACCGCTACAGGTTGTAAAGTGAGAGGATCGCAATAAAATTTGGCACTCTGTTATGTATTAGAGAATCGCAAATTAGATTTGTCAATATTTTATTAGCAACACCTGCGTGAATCATTGAGAGGGTCGTAAAATAACAAATGCGAATTCTGACTTACTAACGAAACAAACCCGTATAATAAACATATACAGCCGCATAATAAACGCACAACAAACTTCTCAGCTCAACAAATAACTCAACATCACCGGAGCGAACTCAACAAATAATTTAATTCGTCTAATTATATTTACAACAACAAAAGTCCTGGCGACCAATCTTGTGTGTACAGCCCGCTGGCACACAGACAAACAGGCAGACGACGGACGAAAAATATCTTTAATTAACACCTCCCCCTTAACTGAGGGGGAGCTCCCACGGTCACCGGCTTAAAGAAAGCCAGATATTCAAACAAGCAGTAAAGAAGCAACTTAACACGGAGTAGAAAGTTTTTCGGTATTTTTTTCCTCTGGCAAAGTTATTTCAATTTGAGTTTTGCAACATTAGCGAGCTGTGCAAATAACTTGCTAATTAAATCTGTAATTCATTCTCTCGTTTACTGATTATGGATGGTGAGAGAAGTGAGTGTCAAGCTTGTTTGAGTTTGATGTTATCAGGTCAATTCGGGTTTGTCTTTTACTTTTGAAAAGTTTTAAGTTAACCATCTGATGACGCATCCACCAACCCGCACTGGGCCCGCGTGGTGAATTATGGCCCACTCCCTCTCACCAAGAGGCTTGTGTCCTAGCACTCCGAATTATTATGCTTGAGTTATGCTTATGCATCGGATGACGTCCAATCACCGGAAATACAGTCACAAGTAAACTCATTGGTGCTTTCATCGAAGAATTTAGTAAATAATAAATAAAATAAAATAAAATTCATTTATTTCAGATATAACTAACTGATCCATACAATCTGATTTAAAATAAAAATAGAAATACATTCAAATTACTCGTTTAATAAAGGATCTCCATATCGGAGAAGAGATCCTAGCTGCTACATCTTCAGAAAAAAAGCAGTTTAAAAATCATTTTGAAAAGGAATTCAAATTCTACTTCAAGAAAACGGTGCGCAAGGAATCATAGAAAACTAGAGTATGTGTGAAAAGGGTGAAGAAGTTCGTTAGCTTCACATTCATGGTTCGCATTAAAGTTGTACGAAGGTTTCAAACGGAGGCACAAGTTGGACCCTTTCGTTCGAACCTGGAGAGTTGAATGGCACTGGATATCGATCTGATAGCAGACACTTGTGCACCTACAGTTACGTTGGCAGCGAGTGTACCAACCTACAAGTTTCGATAGTCCTCATAGACTGAAGTAAGTGAATGCATTGAGCCTGCTTACCTTTGAGCATCACGCTACGATTGCAAAACTGCCCGACAGCTTGCAAATTTGCCATATTGTCTAGGTCTCCACATCTGTTTAGGAATCAGACCATCGACCTCCGAGCTACCTGCCCACAAGGTCAGCAGTGATTGATAACAATCATAATTCGGTCGTTAAGTAATCTTCAACAGATGTCCTATATGAAACAGTCGATAATTACAAGCTATAATTAATATGGAAAATGATGATGTAACCTCCTTCTAATTAACCAAATTAACGCCTACGTTATAGCGCGTCCGAAATCATAATCAGTGTTTGATACTTGACACATTTGACAATATAATATAACTTTTTTCAACTAGATTGATTAGTGTGCCAAAGTGTCGCGTCACCATTCTAACTCCGGTTAGCAAAATGAATAGTGCTGGTAACGGTGACTGGTGTAACGTTAACTAATAGTTGGGCGTCATGGTGCCATCGACCCCGCTGTTAGTTTAAGTTCAGTGACAATGGTGGCCATGGTGGGTACATTTTTATGGCTGTGGAGTTAACATAGTCTTCGGGTCTAATATAATATGAATCGTTTTTCCGACACAATCGACATTTCGAGGTGAATAGTAATAACGGCGTCATTTCATCATCCCGTCATACACGGGAATTTCGTTTGTCGATTTTTAGTAAAACATGGTCCATGTTTAGTTATATTTCAGGACTACTACCTATATCGTTAACGCACTGAAAAAATAATTTCTTACTACACATTAAAGTGATTTCATTAAGTCTTACTGACTTTATGACAGTAACAAGAAAAAAAAGAAATGTTTGTAAAACAATAAAAGACAAAACAGTAACGTTTAATGATTGAACATACCATTTACTGAAAAAAACGTTAAAGTTAACTGTCATGACGGTAACATTTTGCCTGAAGCTTTAACTGTTTTCGGATCAGTAAAAAATACTGTTTTGAACGTTAGGCTCATATGGAACTGTTTAAAGCAGTTCAGATTCATGTTTTTTAATTTTTATTTACTGCTTATTTCTTTCAGTGAGGTATCATAAAAATATGACAGGTATTGAGGAAAATAGAAAAAAAAAAATAAACAAGTTCATCAAGCTGCCTCGTTAGTCAAGGGCAGGAGGCAGAACTAGCGAAATGTGGGTGCGGTGTAGACGCACCCTGCCGGACTCTGCGAGGGGTACAGGCGTGATGCTATGTGCAGTTCGTCTCATTCTTCTCAAATCGACGAATATACATGAAAAAACATCGAATATTGATAGGCATATTAGCTAACCTCACAGATTTCTCAGAAAAAGCCTCACAATCAGTCAACACAAACTCGACGTGAATGCATGCCGGAGCCGGGGCCGCTCAGCCGGTCGGGCAACAAGAATGTATTGTGTTTGTCCCTAGGGCTACACTTGGGACCCATTGTACGATGGGCTTTTAAGGATATCAGTGTGGGTAGATATTTTTTTCTTTATAGGGAAAAGATTTGAAAGGATCATGTAAAGAAGGTAAAAGTATCTGTTGACAAATTATGACTAAAGTTTGCCACTTATCTTTGTATCGTATTCATAAAGTTAGACGATTTCGTATTCCCAAATTGGTGCTGCACCAACTTTCGGTACCGCCGTTTTCAGTATACTGACGCGATTGAGAGTTAGTCTTTCTTTGCACTTGATGATTCAAGTACAAAGGCTTTCAGCATCCTCTCAACTATTGAAAAATCAAAATTTGATTTATAACAATAGAAATTCAATCGTCTCATTAGTCACAGTTGAGCTAATAAATAAGCTACACAACAATCAACATTCCTGCAGAAGTGTTGATGGCATTACTTTTCATTTGAAAATTCATCTACCTAACTTTGTGAAAAAAATCGAAAACCCTGGCAAAATGAAGTTTTTGCTTTGCAACTAATAACATCAAATTTAGTAGTAGTAAGTAGTTTTTTTATTTAGATTTTTGGCATTGCTAGTACAATACCAAACAATTTAGCCATCATATCAAACTGTAGTCAGTTGTACAATGAGGCCGACAATCTTCAGGGTTCTAAGGAACTATCGTCCGCGTGTGATTTGTGCCCAACTATTACCGCCAAGGACAAGCTTCGATCCTTTTTATGTCAAGTAATGACAAACTGGCGCACAATGGCGGACAGGTATTTTGTTGGAGAGCCGCCGAGCCTGTTGTGTGAGGGTAGTGCAAATAATTGGGGGTAAGTGGTGTGGTTTGGGAGAGATTTTCTTTGCGTGAGCCGTTTTGTTGTTTGGTCTTCAATGTTGTGTGTCGGTAGCATTCGGTGTGTCTTTATTCAATAGGTCGTATACATTATTATAAGTCTGTAAATTTCGCAAGTTCTTTTGATCATTTTCTTGCCCTTGTCCGACCCACACGTTGAATCAATTTCGAGATCGTCGAAAATACCAACACTCTATGGTTCCAGCAACCTTTCCTTTCAACTTGTAACTTACATCCAGATGCTGTTTCAAACTTTGAATTTTAACACACTATATTTATGTAATAATCCACCAGTCAGGGGACCGGCACTGTCTCTCCTTAACACAGGCTAAATTCTAGCCTATCTTGGAGAACAGTACTTCACCCGTGTTTATTGTATAGTTGAACCTATATATTGTATACATGCAAGATTTGTAAACTTTGCAATCCCATTTAGAAAATAAACTATTATTTTTTCCTTTATTTAATTAAATACATATAAATTATATTTTTAAATATTAGAATATAAAAAATATAAAAACATTCAAAACTATTATTATTAACTGGAATTTTCCTATACTTAATACTTCGAGACTATAAATAACTTTGGTTTTCCAAAATCATTGTCATCTATTTACTATAAACTTTAACGCTTAGATTATAAAATAATCAAACTTAAGTCAATTTCTCCGTAGTCTCGAGCAATACAACTCCTTATTTTTCAACAATTTATTTTACTGAGGGCGCATTCCACCAAACTTTTATACGTAGAATAAGTCGTATCCTGAGAATAAATTTTATTTTTTGGCAGTTTTTCCATACTTGAACTGCCAGACGTCAATTTAATCCACGAATTAAAGATATCTGACCAGCCCTAAGAAAGTCTTCTTGAATTTTAATTAAAATGTGAAAACAAATGAATCGTTATTAATTATCAGCGTTAGGTCACTGCTCTCTAAGATTTATTCTTTCCCGTTTTCTTGATCAAATAAATCCGAAATGCAAAGACACCTAATCAAATACCTAGTTCAGTGTTAAGTGAAGCTTCGAGACGGAAAGCGGTAAGGTAAAAGGTGACTTTTATTACTTCAGGCAATGGAGGGTGTCAAATTGTGTTATGTTGGATATTCGTAGAACATAATTAAAATAAGTAAGTTATATTATAAAGGTACATTCACAAGCCGCACCCGCACAGGTCGATCGATCAGGTTAAGCTACACTTGCCGCGTTTGGTCTGTGGATGGGTGACCATCTTTACATACTGGGACCCCTCCGTGCCTCGGAAAGCACGTTAAGCTGTTGGTCCCGATACAATCTTTTAAAAGGTCCAATACAATCTTTTAAATACCAACACAAAAAGTTACTCATACATGAGCAAATTTCCCTTCAACCATAGCACTGTAATTTACAGTTAATTCTAATAATTATTCAACTGTCTCCATAAACCGTCTTGTCAAATATAGTGGCTTGTTAGAAAATATATATATATTTATACACCTACTTATACTAATTTATTTATTTTAAAACAATTTAATTTATTCAATATAATCACGATGCACTTACCATTTTCTTCCTAGACTGAAGACTTTGATTTTCCTTTGAGTTCCCAAGTTTGTCATTTAATCATACGCACCTTCCCAGTTCTAATAGCCAGTATACTATTGTAGTCCTTGATTCTGAATTTCTAACACTAATTTGAAAAACACTGTTTGACGAAACCATAGATACCAACACAATTCCCCCATTTCTGTCCGTATTGTTTGTTGTACTCTGTGCCAAATGTATTCTAATTTCTCTCACAGCATTATCTATAAAATTCATCTTGTTACTGTTTTTATTAATTTCATCACGTAATCTTTGCTTAGGTCAAAACGTTAGAGCTTTGCTTGTGACATGACAATTGCGCGCGCGCACAGATTATTAATAACCGGGGGCGGCGCGTGGGTCGTTGCCCGGAATGTTACCACTTTAAATATTTCTTGTTTACACCATGTCTTTGTAATTTATATTTTATTTATTTTATTGTTGTTAGATTTTTGTATCTAATCGTATGCTGCACTGGTTTGACGTCATCACGTCGACGCCGGTTGTCGCTGAAAATCAGCGTTGGGGCTCTGTCTCGTACAGGGTCTTGGCATTATGCTGAGCGATGGCCGTTTTGCGTGGATGTGACGCATGTTTTCCCTCTAATTGTCAATTTTATTTCTGTTTATGCTCATTCTTATGCGTCATGTTTGCCGCAAATAAACGTATTTTCTTTCTTTCTTTCTTTTCTTTCTTTCCCGGCTGTTATTCGTGAATCTTTGACAGTCGTTACGGGTAGTCAGAAGCCCGAAAATCTGACAACCAGTCTTACCAAACGGTATTGTAGTACCCAGTAACTGGGTTGTGGAGGTCAGATAGGCAGTAGCTCCATGTAAAATACTGGTATTCAGTTGCATCCGGTTAGACTGGAAGCCAACCCCAACATAGTTGGGAAAAGGCTAGGCAGATGATGATTATAATGGTACATTCAATGGATGGTAGGGTGGCACGAGTGGCTTAGGAACAAGTGTAAGAGAAATAATAGTAATAAGATAAATGCATTTTTTATTTGTATAAACTTTTATTGAAATACAAGTTTTTATGTCATCATAACAGTAAATCTTGTGTTTCATCTGAGCCCCAAAAATAGCCAGCAAGTCTTATTTATGTGTTGTGGTGACATCACAAACACTATGACAATGCTTATCGTAAATCGTAATCATGCTTTGCTCTCTTATCCTACAACCACAGAGTAGATAAGAACAAAAGAACAACTCGATGCGAGAAAGCATGATGGAAATACAAATAACACTGAATGTTGCAAAATTGTTGACGAGCAATCTGAGACTTCCATGTATTGTATTGGTTTATTTGTTTTGTTTGGAGCGACCTAAGGGATGACGTGGACATAAAGAGGGAGCGCAGGGCGTTGTCTGTGAGGAGCAATATGCTTGCCCGCAGGTTCGCTCGCTGTACTACAGACGTCAAAGTTACCCTTTTTAAGGCGTTCTGTCAATCGTTTTACACGAGTGGCCTGTGGGTGTCGTACACGCGCCGAGCTTACAACGTCCTGCGTGTTCAATTTAATAATGCTTTTAGGATGCTGTTGGGACTGCCATGGCGTTGTAGTGCTTCGGGAATGTTCGCAGAGGCTCGCACAGATGGTTTCCATGCCATTATGCGAAAGAAAGCGGCCTCCTTACTACAGCGCCTGCATGGTAGTAACAACGGCATTCTAAAAATGATCGCTGCCAGAGCGGACTGTCCCTTTGAGGGACACTGGGTGGGGATAGTCCTAGTCTGGATTAATAATTATGTTCTGAAAACTAACAATAGTAACCTATTTACATAAGCATTATTGTTACTAACACCAAAATACTAACAAAATTATGGACCTAGTCTGAAATAAATTTTTTTTTTTTTTTATTAACTTCCTGTCGTTTCAGTTAGTAAACCATCAATTGCCGAGCCTCGATAAGGTGCCTTTAAGTTTTGTCGTGAAATTGTGAAACTCTGCAACTTACTAGTTTTCTCTTATCGACTGTCTTTTCTAAGCCTCTAGGGCAGCAGTGGACAGTCATGGGCTGGTAACTGCACTATTTTAAGGAGTAATATGAGCCTTCTGTTTTTATTGTCCTATGTCAGTGTTTTGTGCAAGAACTGAATAAGAAAACCGAGGGATGATACACACCCATTTTAGGGATGAAGGAAAACATGATGAATGTTAGTTTTAACAACTTCAGAAGTCAGTCGCGTTTATAAGATAAGTTTTTATTGTTTTACAAGGCGCCATTGCGAAATGCATTTACATCATTTTGCAACATAAAATGGGATTTTTATTTGGATTCTGTTCACAAATATAAATCTCAAAACAAAATAGGCCCAACAATATAAATCCAGTATTTTGTATACATTGCAAGTTATATTAAACGAACGACAAATCAACTTCTTACTTCACTACATAGTATAAAACAAAGTTGCTTTCTCTGTCCCTATGTACGCTTAGATCTTTAAAACTACGCAACGGATTTTGATGCGGTTTTTTAATAGATAGAGTGATTCAAGAGGAAGGTTTATATATAAATGATACATGCATGCATGTATGTCGTAAATAAACACATTTTTTGCGCTTACTTTTCATACGTTGTCTGAACCCTACGAGATAGGTCAAAATAATGTATTACAGTATTGTACACCTTAAAAAGGTCTATAAAAAAGTCCGCGATGGTATATGTCTATCTCTTAGGGATAACCCACAATAATCATTTTTTATCCTTTATTTTTTACGAGAAATAATGGCTTATTTACGAAGCGATTTTAAGCAATACAGCATTAATCTTTATCCAATTAAGTACCTTAAATACATTTTGCATTTAATATAGATAAATATGGCCCTTTACAGCATGTAATTTAAATGAATATTTTCGAAGATATTACAGATTTAAAATGCAGGGACAAAGCGGTTGCTGCGGTACCGGCCGCGGCCGGGGGGCCGGTGCTGACATTCTTGAAGTACCTATACTTAGTATCAGCATTGCACCCGTGCGAAGCCGGGGCGGGTCGCTAGTTGACGATAAAATATTCAACACAACCGCTGCTGGAACTGTAAATCGATAAAAACTAATAATCTCGCTACAAATAATTCCATGTGAACGTAAATAAAATCGGTAATAATATATAGATAATATCGATAGTTTCGTTTATGCTCAGTGAGTGTTCAGTAGCAGGACATCGAATCTGTGGGTCTCGAGCGGACCTCGGCGGAGGGTCACACTGAACCCACATAATCGTCTGTGTCTTTGCTTGTATTCGCTGACGGAAACTTTTCCCGTTAATAAACAAGTGGCGCAGTCTGATGTTGTGACGTTTGATGGGATTCTGCATCATTAAAACCCTCATAACTTTCAAACTGCCGAGTGCTTTAGTCGAGCAACTTCTCCATAAGTTATTTATTAGAATTGATCAACATCGTTGGTATTCGGAGCAGCGGAGATTCCCGAGCGGTTCACTGACGCGAGAAAACGCCTGGCTCTTCCTCTGGCGTCACACGGTAGATCCTAGCGCCACCTATCGCCTTTATAGCCGCTTCGTCACAATTCCAGGTTTACGATTTAATACTAAAATGGTATTCTCAAACTTAGAGTATAACGAATTTTGCCGATCTAATCCGTTAAGTTTTATTGTCCCCAGTTTGGTAGTATCCCTGAGTTGGGGCCGTGAGGCGCGGTTCGGGCTAGCCCCGGGGCCTGGGGCGCTGGGCCCCTGGTCGTCCCGTCCGTATCTGAAGGTCCGCGTCTCCAACTTTTTACGATTAGGTAAATTTTATCGAGTTTATTCATAGAGCGGGCCCTCCGCGCCCCACTAGCAAACGCTTTTCAATTTCAACAAGGATCACCATTTCTATCGGCGCGGTGAGGAAACTTTGGAGATAAAACAATTTTTGGCCGGTTGAGCATCAATTCCGCGTTTTATTGGCCATTTTAGAGCCGTGCTCGGCAAAATTTGAACATGAAACCCTTATCGCTCGAGTGTTTTGTCGTTACGACAAATAAAGCCGATGAATATGAAAAGACTGGATAATATTTTTTGTGCGTTTATTTTTGTGGATATTCATGTATTACGTGATGACGCGAAGGACGCTCAGTGCGTACTGGCGCACACAATATATCACTGTAAGTAGTTCTCTTCTACATAACAGTAGAATAGATTCACTGTGATAATGTAATGCTGACATATTGCTGCGGGCTAATTGCGTAACACACTATTAGTACCTAGCAATGGGTTTCATTTTGAGAGTTCAACAACATACATTGCGTTGTTTACGTTGTTCAGCAGACACATTTTTTGAACATATGAAGTGATAGATTAATAGTGTCTTACGCAATTAGGGCGCTGGTTTCTTTATTAAGAAACAAAAAAAAAATCCATAGTGGAGTATTTCTTTATACGGTAACAAAAGAAAACTCGACATGAGGAAAGAGAGCCGAATTGTCAAAAGTCAGGAAAATCAATCAATAAAAACTACAGATGATGGCCTCACAAAAGCGACCTCTTGGGCTTTCCAGAAAAAATATCGGAGAAAAAAGTCTCTTGTATGATACGGCTGTACAAATCAACCTCGTAATTGATTACCCATCTGAGGATTTGAGGGTCATAATATCGGTGTGTTTAGCATTACATTCAAAGTTCGTTAAAAAAAACGATTAAAAGAGACTACTTTTGTTGGAGATGGGACTGTCCCACAGAGCATGCAGACGCCTCGGCGGCCGCTGCTAGAGGCTGCATTGTGAACACCTTCCATACAAACCAAGCGTGTCATCGTTTACTCGCACTATGAAATCAATGACGTATAGAGACTGACGACTTTAAGGCGATACGTGGTGGAAGTTGTACGCTCAACTACTACCAGGAATTGGCCCCACGAATTTGATAAATACTTCCGTGCTCTGTGTCCCAAAATAGATAATTGAGGAATTACTAATCCTTTGAATTACGACATTTCCCTAATTTCTTAGCATACCAGCAATCAAGCTTCAGATTGTACATAAAATAGGTTTTCAGAACAATGATATTATATGTATACAATAAAGAGGTAGATAGGGCACTAGCGCGCGCAAATTGTTGCAGTCAAATTCAGACAATTGTCGTAATTTCGTTTAGTCGACATACTTCAAGCGCAACAGACTACAGATAGCTATCTCTTTCTATGTAATACGTTCCGTATTATCGGTCGCAGTCGTAGTTGAAAACCACTAACCCAACAACACAAAACGTCGCTCAATATGAACGAAGCATATCTTTCCTTTATAATATCATTGTTTCAGAAGCAAAAGAACAGATGTACACTGACCTGGCGGCACTAGATGCGCCAGCAGCAGCAGGGCGAGGTGCGCGGCGTGGCGTGCGCGCATGTCGCTAGCGGGGCGGGCCCCGCGCGCTACCCCTGCTCATGCCACGCCCCTGCGCGCGCGCACACCCGCGCAAGACACTCGTGTTCACACTCGCACTCTCACTCGCGCACTACACTGAGACCGCACTTACTGCCGGCACCGGATATCTGAAATGGTAAATAATAAAATTATTACTTAGTGAGAACTTATCCCTCATAGATATACAGGGTTATTTGTAAAACACCAGCAACCTCTTAAGAGGTCATTGTACTCATCATTATGAACAACTTTTACTATGGGACCAAACCTGAAATCGCGAAAAAAAATCAGCTGTTCCCTACATTTTGACGAGATAGACGAAGATAAAATAATGTAGGGAACAGCTGATTTTTATTTTGCGATTTCAGGTTTGGTCCCATAATAAAAGTTGTTCATAATGATGAGTACAATGACCTCTTAAGAGGTTGCTGGGTTTTACAAATAACCCTGTATAACAATGTCTCATAAATAACACTGTATCTGTGTGAGAATTGCCATTCACTGTACAACACTGGTTTCACACAATCATTAATCGGCCAATCTAAAAATTGCACAAATAAAACTAAGTTAGCCTGTACACACGGCTACACATCAAGCTATACAAATTTCCAGTTTTAGCTGACCTCGCGTTGTATAGGTTTTTCGTACAATCAGAAGTCAGCTTATACTGGTTATGTATAGCTCGATGTATGGCCGTGCGTACATGAAATACGACGAGAAAAAAAACTATGAAAATCTTAGCTCGGATTTTTATAGTAAAGCTTACTCCAATCTACTTAATTACGTGGTTCTGCAAACAAAAACCGTACTGTATCTTGAAGCGAGCAGAAATGCGAATCTCAAATATATCTCACGGTCAAGAGCCATAATTGATCACTTGACTGGTCATATCACGGACCCGAACCGAACCATGTTGATTGCTCATTGAGTTGATCCTCAATCACCAGTCAAATGATCCAATCCCACTATCATCGTAAATAATAATCCCACACTCGACATGTACGTCATCTACAGAACTATCAGAAGTTGCATATTCCAATGACCTGAGAAGAATTCGGTACCGTTTTCCACTATTATTATATATTTTGATAGTCACAATAAACGTAAGATTCATATCTCCAGGTCTTGTTTATCCTATGCCTATGTTCTTAATCATAAGCCAACAAACCTGAGCGGCGAACATCGAATTGATATAACAGCTGCGCCATGAAATACGTAAGTATAACTTTGTGAAACAATAATATGAAGTGATTATTATACACGATGGACTACTGCCAATCAACGGGGTTTGTTGCTACGTTTGCTACTGATCGATATCACAACTGTTAGCTCTCTACAGAAGTAATCGTTTAAAGAATTAGATTAATATTTTCGTTTTTCTGGATATAGGTACTTACTACCACAACATGTTTGCAGCATCACAGCGGGCACAATACCAACCCTGGGGTATTTTTTTTAAACATCGCTGCGTTATGCTGTGATAAGAGCCTGTTTGAGCAAGGCCAAACACACTAAAACAAAAAAAAAAGTCTTTTCTTGATCTTTTTTTTGCCAATTCGAAAATAAACATATTAGAACGTAACCAGGCTTTTTCGTGGTTTACAAAAATTTACTAATAACCGTGGGAAAATTTAAACGCAGAGGCGTTTAGAACCCAGAACTGAGTCCATAAACTGCTGACAGGTTGTGCGTCGGTGTCGCGGCTATAAAGATAAAAAAGAAAACCTGACCAATGTTATAAAGAAGAAAAAAAAACATACCTACATAAAGTCGAACATAATTATAACCTCCTCCTTTTTGGAAGTCGTTTAAAAACACAGTTAGCCTAACCGAAAATATTTCACATTGTTTACAGCTTCGTCGAACTAACAGCTGTCATTGTTTTTTGAACTAACACTAAGTTAACGAGTGGAAAGTTTTTCTCGTTACGAAAATGTTCTTGAACTATATAATACTAACTATCAAGTTATTTAGTTTTTCAGCTAAGGAAATTCTCAGCACCATCATGATTAGCCCACACCTGGGACGCAAACCTCCTCTAAGAGTGAGTGGGCCGTAATTCACCACGCGGGCCCAGTGCGGGTTGGTGGATGTCAATGTCTTCGAATTTTAAATTCTAGGACATACCGATTTCCACAAAACTCTACAATAAGGTAATACTACGCTACCGTAAATACCTATTGACTAAGTATTAACTTTGGAAACAATCCTGAAAAGTCTGAAAACCGATATCGCCTGTTAAAGAAAATATTTCTGAATAGCTATATTTTTTGTTTCGAACCGCTCGTGCCGACACCATCGAAAAAAAAAGAAAACTATACAAAACCGAACTTAAATAAATAAAACACTATCATAAACCACAAAGTTTGCGTAAAGTTGGAAAGTATAACGTCGATACAAACTGTGTGCGATCATAAAAGTGTGTGATGTACAAGTTCGCCGATAAACTGGCCCTAATGGTGTAAACACTTCTTTACTGCTGATAAAACTGAGTGCTACCTACGTACAAGAAACTTTCTGCGAAATCGGTAATAGGTGAGAATGTTACTTTATATAAATAGGGGTATCGTATATTTAAAGTTTAGTTTTATAGTCTGTGAAACAAGTCCTGATAATAGCTCTCCAGCAGTGCTATTCTGTAAAAATCTTAGGTGAAGTGATCTGTCATTCCACCAGAAGGCCAATTCTCGTAATTAAAAACGTTCAAAATCTAGTCGCAGTCTCATCTCGGCGACAAATAAATTGAGATTGAGATCAAACTGTGAACGTTCTTAAAATTACGAGAATTGCCCCTCTGATATTAGGAATTCCCCCTATTGATAGCACACTTCACTCTCACTTCACCTAAGTTATCACGGTGAGATTTTTACAGAATCGACCGGCAGTAAACGATTAGTTTTGTTTTTTTTTCATAGAGAATACGTGTATACCCTGATAATGATGTATGTAGTTATTAGTATAAATAGTTAGAATACTTAGGATATACGAAGTAAAAGTAGTATGTAAGGATCGTAGCAAGTGGCGTTCTGTAGGTAGTTTCTGCGTGGCCATGGGAAGAAAGTATTAGATTATGTATGTATGTAATACTTAGATATAAATTATTTAATTAAATAATATTAAAATATTAATATTAATTGATAACATAAATAATAACTATAAAGTTTATTTTTTTAAATAAAACTCAAATAAATAAAGCACAAAAACGCACGGTTCCACTTTCTCGTTTCCCTAGGATAATAAACTTTAGGAAACTTCATGGTTCATCTTTATAGCAAAGAGTAAATCTACTGGTATTTAATCTAGCATTACTTGATGCATATTTCTTTACAATGTTGCTCACCTGGCACCTTTGTACACTTTAATATAAACAAGAAGCAACTGTGGCAACGTTGCACATTTCCAGACCCCACGTTTGCCCATCCCTTGTGAGTCGGCGAAATAGTGCCGAAATGCTGTTACAGAGTAGTCGAGAACAGTAGGCGCACTAAATGCCTAGTAAAACGCCGCACCTATTGCCAAGTGAAACAAAAGCGGGTGCAAATTGCGACGGCACTCGACGGAAACAATTGCGTTTTAGTTTTTATTGCTCGCAACAATTTCTATTGGTTTTGGCGGCGTTGGGCACTACTTTAAACATGGATGTAGACCGCTTGCTCAAGCTTCAAGGTACTTACCGGTACAGCTGAGGATCGTCAGAGTTTTTACGGCGCCTTTTGTTTTTGGCGATATCAGCACAGTTCCATTTGCAATTCACTCCAATTTGAATGACAAGCAGAAATCGATTAAATTACTCTATCCCGAGACGGTACTCCTGCTTCTAGCAAGATCATCCTTAAAATACCGCATCGTCACTGTTACGTGTCAACGTCGACTGTAAAATAAAATTCTAGCATTGCCATGTAAGCAATGAACCTTATAGAGAATCACGCCCAATTTATGAGAATGGTTGATACAGAATACGTTAATAAAGCATTACTTATAACCTAGATTCTTGTCAGGGGATATTTTAATCATCTAGCTTAAAAGTAGACCTTCTGCATTTTCTCATACTGTGGCGTAAGGTTCTGCTCTAAGGAAGCCATGTGTATAAATTGCAGCCTCCCAATGATGATAGGTTACCGAGTTTTTGCCTACCTACTACGTAATAAGCTTTTTCCTTTACTCAAACTTTTTCGGAGAGAAGGTAAGCAGTTTATAGATAAATCAGTTTTGTAGGTAAATCGAGTGTGTTCTAAAGGAGGTCTCTATTAGCTAGATTACGGTACAGTATTTTTCTTTCAACGAAAACATTGTGCGTATACTGAGATTTTTATGGGAGAGAACTTTTATGGAACTATTTACAGAAGTTTCTTTTTTTCACACTGTTGACCGACATTGCGATTGCGTAGAAATATTATTTTCATCTAGCAAATGAATGAATGGCAAGATCGATGAGAGAACTTTTCAAAAGACAGACATAATTATGTAATAACACATTCCAACAGACCTTAATTTCCTTTACTCCGTCACCCGACATTATTGGAATCTCCGTTAAAAGTGCTCCTAAAAGCCGGAGGTACATTCGTGCGGCCATTAAGTTCACACAGTGGCGACGGGTTATGGCGCGGAGCCTGCCAGTGCGCCCGGTGGCGGCTGACGTCAGGCGCCGAAATAACCATATTGATCCCGACTAGCGAGGAGCGAGTGTCCAGCGTGGAACATGTGGGTAGTACGGAGTTTATAACGGATTAAAAAGTGACGTGAGGTGGCCTATTGACCAAAAAAGTGGCGTACGATTGTATTGCAAGAAAAGTACGTCATCAGTGACGATACTTAGGTAAGTGTGCCAAAAGCTGACTGATATTATTGTCACTATAACTTTACAAGACAAGACGTATATAGTAGATGTTACAAGCCTATCTCTAAATTATCGGGCACAATGCCATGGTCAAAGAGACGTTCATTTTCAGCAAAAATACTGATAAAAACTGACTCAATAACCTCTTACAGATCACGTAACTGATTCAAACAAATAAGAAAACCCTGACCCTCCAAAAATACAAGTCAAAAAGTATTAATATCCTCCTCCCGGGCCAGATTTCCCCAAAACAAAAACAACAAAAAATGAGATTACTACGAAAGTATAAAAGATGCAGAAACTTCGTCAAGTGAGCTCTCAAACTATGACCCAATAAAGTTCGCGAGAAAAACTCCCGAACTACACGCTATACCTACTCGTAAATATAACAGTAACGAACATGTCCGCTGTGAGCGAACTTTTAGCTTCCAACTGAACTCAAGTATTAGCAAGATCAATGGATGTGTGGAATTGCTGAGATTATAAGAGTTGCGCGATTTGTAAAGATTGTTAGTGTGTTCAGAATTCGGATCCTTACAAATTAGGTTCACCGAAGGACGTCTATATAACTACAATTCAGCAAATAAATTCATCGCAACGCTATGAACAGTTTAAAAATGTTATAGCCTCATGAATAATTCCAGACACTATGTGCCCCTGTTTTATAGTTCTCAATAAACGAAATACGCAAACTAGACGCAAAGACAATTCCCATATTTATATATATTTACGAGCAGACATAACCGCACGGCATAAATTTAAAATATTCGAGTTGTATGTACGTTTGAAATAAAAACGCTCGTTTTGCCACAGTGCGGAATGTTGCAGCGAAACACACTCGACTCGTCCCTGACATGATGTGTGACTAAACTGACTATACGTCCCGTTTTGAACGGGACTGTCCCTTTTCTGTCACCTGTCCTTTTGTCTCCAAACAAAGCTTCGAGACACATAATAGTCCCGTTTTGCGAAAGCGTGCGTGCCACGCGCATGCATACTGACTTATTTTTGTTTTTAAGTAACGTTCTTGAAGTAGTTTAGAAGTTTTCTGTTGTTTTGATGTTTTAACCTTTTACCTATAGTTATGCCGAAACATAAATGTTCATTTAATATCAACCTACAAGCAAAATACCTATTTATTAAGCAAATTAATACTCCTACGGATGTCAGATGCGAAAAGTGTCGCACAGAATGTAGTCTTTCCCATAGGTGATATTGAACAGCATTTGAAGTTTGAAAAACATAAAAATGCCAATCGTGCCTCTGCTTCAAGCTCTTCAATGTCGAACTTTTTCAAGAATTCAAACACGCTAACTTCAAAAGACTTTGATATTGCTGCGGTAGAAGACGTCTGGGCTTATCACAATATACAAGAAAACCTCCGTTTTCGATCTAATGATTGTGCGTCAAAATTAATCCAATCATGTTTTGATCAGAAATTCACATGCGCTCGTACGAAAACAGAAGCAATTGTAGTAAATGTTTTGGCGCGTACAGCGATCGACGATTTATAAGATGATCTCAATAAGTCCAATTGTATTACAATTTTAAACGACGCTTCAAACCATGATAACCAGAATATATATCCTTTTGTAATGCGCTTTTCCGTACCTTAAAAGGAAAAAACGGAACCTTTATAGGGACACTTTGTTGTCCGTCCGTCCGTCTGGCTGTCAAGACCCTTTATCTCGAGAACGCGTGGAGGTATCGAGTTCAAATTAAAATTATATATTTAGGTCTACGGTCCCTTGAAGCTGCGAAAAAATCAAACTTCTAAGTTAACGTAAAAAAAGGTACGGCCGTTTATGCCGCAAAAAACGTATATTTCGACACTCTCAAGGAAATCAAAATGCATAGGGTACTTCACAAGCAACTTTAAGCAAGGTCATGTAGCACAAGTAAAGGAAAAAATTCGTAAATCGTAAATTTGTAGTTACATACCTACTTTGTACAGAACCCTCGGTGCGCGAGTCCGACGCGCACTTGACTGGTTTTTTTCAACCTTACGATGTGGTGTGCAAGTAAAACTTTTAGACCTCCAAGACCAGCCAGGTGAAACTTCTGATATCATTGTCGATTATTTACACCAAGTAAGTATTGATATTATATAATAATTATGATAATTTAACAAAAAAATATTTTATAAAAAAATATTTTCGTTTAACCTGCTAACTGTCGTTTAAAAACCCATGTCCCGTTTTGAGTTAAAAAATAAATGATCAGTTTTTTTTTTTTTTAACGTTGCCTGACTAGGAACTTCTCCTGTATCGTGGGTGCGTTTACAAACATTTAAACTCACATACAGAAACAGCCAGACCCGGAACAACTACTTGTAGGTCATACAAATATTTGTTCCGTGCGGGAATCGAACCCGCGACACGCAGCGCAGCAGTCAATCGCTTAACCACTGTGCCAACCGTGCCGGCGTGTATGACACATATAACATACTAGCTTTTGCCCGCGACTTCGTCCGCGTGGGTTTCGTACTTTCCTCAAATAAATTTAACACCCTCTCCACCTCCCGTTAATAAAATTAATGTTTACGATCTTTATTCTTTATTTAGAGAAACAAGTATTCGGGCCAATTTTTCAGTTAAACTACCTAAGATGTTTCAAATAAACTGTCCTCCCTTTTCGTCACGACAAAGCTTGTTTCTATTAAAAAAGCGATTGGTACGTTTCTATTTTCATGACTTAGATTATTTATACCCATTTTCGAGTTACTGGAAGTTGGAGTTTCTACCCCTTAAACTTTATTACCCCTTTCCACCCCGGTAGGAGTCGGTTTCTGAAAAACCCTAAAACACATACTTTTTTTTGTTTAAGTAAATATTAGTACCGAGTTTCGAGTTAATCCGACAGCGGGTTATTTTTTTTCTTAGTAACTTTGTCACCCCCTAAATTCTCAGTGATGGGTTTTTTGAAACTAAAAGTGAGAATCTTTATTATTTACTGAGACAAATGTTGAAAAGTTTCAATTTTCCTATCCAAAAGAATAAGATTTTACATATTAATTGTATCCCGCTTTTTCCCCTTCACAGTTTTTATCCCCATAAGGGCAAAATTTTGATAACTCGTTTGGGATGTTTGCATAGCTTGACTCAAAGATTATTTATACCAATTTTCCAGTTGAAATTGACTACCCCTGTTTACCCCGTTAGGGTTAGATTTTCGAAAAACCCTGTTACACTTTATTATTTATTTTGGTTTTAAGTTTACATACTGAGTTTCGAGTTTATATTATTGGACCGCGCGTTAAAATTCTTCCATACAAACTTTCATACACCCAACCTCCCTTTAAAGTAGTTTAGAAAAACATAAAATGACAAACTATAATTTACTTAGATAAGTATTTGTGCCAAGTTTTGAGCTTAAATTTATTTATACCATTTTTTTGGAGTTAATCAAGCTATACACTATAATACCACCCTTAAAAATCGAATTATCACTTTTTCCCCGTCAGGGGTCTATTTTCTAAAGACCCATTACTTATTATTGTTTCTATTCTGTCAAAAGTATTAATATGAGTATCGAGTTAATCAGACCGGGCGTTAAAATTTTCCACACAAATTTTAACACCCCTAAACCTATAATTTGAAGGATAGTTTTGAAAAATATAAATGATACACTTTATAACTTACCCAGGCAAGTATTCCTTCCAAGTTTCAAGTTTATTAACCAAATGAATAAGATTTTTTAAATAAAGTGTTTTCCTACTTTTCACCCCCACAGAGGCGAAATTGTGAAAAAAACGTTTGGGATGTGTTCATAACTTGACTCAAATTTTCGAGTTAATAAGCCACGCAGTAAAATGGAAAATTAACTACCCCTTTTCACCCCGTCATGAGTAGATTTTCGCCAAACCCTGATACACTGTTCTTAAGTATAAATACTGAGTTTCGAGTTAATTGGACTACGCCTTAAAATTCTTCCATACACATTTTAACACCCTCCAACCCCCCTTTATGGGATATTTTCGAAAAACAAAAAAATGCCAATTTTCATAATTTACTTAGATAAATTATGAAATATATTATAGTATTCGTGCCAAGTTTCAAGTTTATTAACTCAAGGTATAAGATTTTCCATACAAACTTTCATCCCCTATTTAACTCACTTAGGGGTTGAATTTCGAAAATTCCTTCCTTATTCCTCGTCTACATTATAAAGGAAACCTCTGTGCAAAATTTCAGCCTTCTAGGTCCAAGGGTTTGGGCTGGGCGTTGATGAGTCAGTCAGTCAGTCAGTCAGTCAGGACTTCTCTTTTTATATAATATACTAGCGGTCCGTCCCGGCTTCGCACGGGTGGAAAAAAAAGAAAAAAAATAGCCTATAATAATCAGTGATAATGTAGCATTCAAAGGGTGAAAGAATTTTTAAAATCGGTTCAGTACTTTTTGAGCCAATTCGTTACAAACATACATACAAACCTTTCCTCTTTATAATATTAGTATAGATATAGATTGCTACGCTGTGCGCTCGCCAATTTTTTCCATCTTGTCCTATCTTGCTTCAAAGGCCATAGAGATAAGCTTCCGGTAAGTTAGTAAATATAACATTGTGGAGGTGTTAGACTGTTACAGAAAGTTATAATCTATAAGTTTTAAAAATTAAACCTGTCATATTTATTATTCACATTTAGTAGAAAAAAAAATCTGAAAATGAATACGATGTCTACTGAAAGTAATCATAATTACTGAATATAAAATTCCCAACGCATATTTTCAACGAAATGTGTTTTCATGTCAAACTTTATGAAAAATTCCGACAAAAACACTACATTAATGACTTTACTAATTACAATCTAAAATGTTCGGCGCCATTTCAATAATAAATACTTTAAACCTTAAATTATCATTAGGTGAAAATATAATTCTAGGAGAAAACTATTTTACTGCTTCATTACCATTCATTAAATGAAACATTGGTTTTCAAAAGATCTGCAATAAAAAATTAAAAAGTTGATCTTTACTTATTTTAGATTTCAAAGAGATTTTTGGATACTTTAACTAGTTAATTAACGAGTTTTATTAAAACGGGCTATTAAAGATTCAAACAAAAAATTCAAAACCACACATTACATTTCACGTGATTTTGTTGTCGAGCGAGTTTAACAAGTCGTTTCAACTTTAAAGTTTAACACTTGAATGGTATTTACAGTCATTAACGATGCACCAGTAAGAGAAAACATCAGATCTGGATCGCATTACCAACTGTCCATTACTACTTTATCCTCAATTTTAACATGGCGTAAATTCAAGCTCGCAACACAGTTGACTCACTGCGCAAGGTGCACAGTGTCCATCAGCACACACGGCGCACTCGCACTCGTCCCTCTCATCCTCCAAACGACGCTTTGATTTAAACAATTTTGTTCCACACCAAAATAAAGTTTTTTAATCTTTCGATGTGGCGGATGTGACGTCAGAGAATCGAGGCCAAACAAAGAGTCGAGAGTCGGATGTGGTGTATTTTTTTTTTAATTTCTGTGCTCTGCGTGTCGAAGGATTGGATGTGGGTGGAATACCTGATTGTATGTACCCACGGGTATGGAAAATTCCTATGTTTGTTTACGCTGTTCCGGGAAACGAAAATGTTGTTTGGAAACAAAATATTACATTAATTTTGATTTTAATTTTAATTTAATGTATTATAATGTAATGTAATAATTGCTATGGGTTAATACCTGACAATAAACGATAATAATAATAATAATTATGTACAGTGCGTCATTAATGTCATTAGGTACATGTTACAATAATTATTTCAAAGCGACAACTTTATGTAATGATCAACATGAATTGCAATAAATCGCCAGGGAAAAGGCGTTGACCAATTAATGCAGGCGTCCGCGTCCGTACGAAGTTCGCGGAATACTTCCAGACAAACTAGTAAATGTAACGCGAACGTGCCAACACAGAGGCACAAGTAAACTTTGATAAAAACCAGGTGTCACCTAGTTAGCAGATAACGATTTTTTACAAAGTTTCCGATCGAGAATGTTCCATCCTATTAACAATTTTGTTTCCATGATTTATCGTATCGATAACGAGATCGGCAGCGTCGTCACTGATAAATGTGTGAAGGTAGTAGGGTTTCCTGTAAGATTTTCAAATCAGATGTTTTATAGGTAAGTAGGTTGTTAAAGATTCCCATAATTGATGTGTTTACAGAAAGAAAATCAGCTAAATCAAGAGGATTACTGATGCGCTGAACTGCATAACATCAATATTAAATGTAATATTTCAACAAACTTTGTTTAACAACAATTTATGTTTTACAAGCAACATCCTTTAAATAAAGTTAGTTCGTATGATGTCCAACAGATTAACGTTTGTTTACTTATCTTTAGCCTCGTACTTAATGTGTCTGTGTCCAAAATAAAATAGTAAACAGAAAAATTATATCCAGTATTTATGTTAGCACTCACACAGCTTCATTATCACAAAAGTCAATAAAAAAGACATAAAACATTATTTCCAACACCTCATTAGTTTTCCAAATTGCCGGGATTAGTACTTTTCAAAGCAACATTAACGTCAAAATAAAAGTACTTACTTGAAAGAAAAAATATACCGAGTAAAGTTCGATAACACATCGATACAACGTACTCTCTGGAAATATATTAGAAACCTGCGTTTTATGACCTCAATTTTTCTTTTATTACTTGTGCATACAACTTTGCTCTTACAAAGGCGCCTCTTACAGCGCTTACAGGCCCATTACGGTACCTATAAAGACCCCATCGCGGCACACAACTCATGGGGGCTGTTCGACTTCCAAAACTTCGGGAGTTCTAATGGACATCGACGTCTTTGGATGAAGTGATGCTGAGCGTAGAGTAGAAAGTTGCGAGTTCAGTAGAATCGATTTTTTCGGCAATTCTTGGAACAAGGTGAAATTTAGTTTCTTTCAGGATGATTGGTAATTCTGTAAAATAGGTCACACTAGAGCTAATTTACACCATTTTTGACCCCGATAACTTGGGGTCTAAAACCTCATCAAAAAGTTTTTGCGATAAGACGCGTGGCCGGGACATTTAAACTTTAATGTTAAAGCGTGCTTAAGTGCATCTATCGTTTTTATCTCAGCTCGTATCTATATGTTTGTTATCATCTGTTTTTTTGTTTTCAAATTTAACATATTGCATTCCATTCATCTTTATCATGTAATTATTTTATTTCTCACTTTATTTGTGAAAGATAGGTTTTAAATTTATTGGCATATGTTATTTAATACTTCAAGCGCATAAATGTACAGGGGCGGACTTAATGACATATCGCTTTTAAATATTGATTGTCCTTACAGCTCCAGCATCTATACCAGGTATTCTTTACTCGCCTTTCTATTTTCAGTGTTGTTTTCATAAATTAACATATTGATCTAAAATTTCTAAAGGTTTACCATCTATTGTAATGCTTGACTTTGTGTGGTTAGACATAGCTTTTGTTTATGTTTGTGTTATTCATTTTGAGGCCTATTTACCTGCTAACATTGTGAAGAAATCCAATCATAACTTGTAGTTGAGAAGTCTGAAAGCAGAACTAGGTCGTCTGCAAATCTAAGGTGGTTTAAATATTTGCCTGGTATAAAAAAGCCTTGTTTACACAAGTTTTCTAATGACGGATTCTACTATTGCGACATTTTAGGAGATAAAGGAACTCCTCTTTTCCTGAAAAGCTTGGACCGATAATTTCTAGCTTGACTCGACTAATGTACAGAGGTCAGCACATCAAACTACCCCAATCTGTCAAATTTTCCCAATTGAATATAAACTTTACTCCTTTGTAGTAAAGTTGAAAATCTATCAAAGAAATCTGACAGATTGGGGAAGTTTTATGTGCTGGCCCCTGTATTTGCTGTATATATTTCCCAGAATGTCTATGTAATTTGTCTCTACGTTTTGAGCTTCCAGTGTTTCCCAAGCGCTTTCGCGTGAAACGATGACGAAAGTTTTTTGGTAATTAATATCAGTGGTCTTTGGTATTCCTGGATATATCAATTATTTATTTAAGCTCCAAAGTATGTATGTGCTCACTATCGCTATTTATTTTCGTGATGTTCTTGCATCGACATGTAGAAAGGTACATAATTATAATATTGTATTATAGGTACTACAGCTATGTACTAACGGATATTAATAACAGTACTGGTTAATATATTAGCGATTGCCAGATAAAAATAAAACAACCAAAATTTAATGAATAAATTAAAAATAATTTCCATAAAACACACTGAAAACGTCATTAATTGACAATTCGCCACCGAAATCGTTGCGTTAATCGAATCCCATTCGATTTGGCATGCACCCGGAATCGATTCGTAATTTATTGCGGCAGCCCTGACCCGAACCCTGAAATTGTGCCCAAGACGATAATTTTTAGAAGTTTCTCCCCCTTCCTTCCCCTCTTTTGTGGCGTCGATCGCATCACAAAATCGTTTTACGCACACAACGGGCAATGAATCTTTGTCCAAGTTCGGCATACGATAGAAAAACTTGTTCCGTTATAACACTCATGGCTATAATGATTGATCATCTGATGTCGGGGACTTTAATAACTGAGTAAAACCACATAAAATTAAACCTAGAACTGAAAATGACAAGATAAGAAATACTCGTGATATTACTCGAGCCTAGATTCCAGTGGAGATAAGGGTGCTTACGTCACAAAATAAAAGCCTCCAGACTAAAATTGGCGTCTGTAAAACCAAGGACAGTTTTTAAAGCCGGGACTCGTGTTGGGCTAGAATTTTTCAGGTCTTGTATTTTGCGTAGAGCGTATCCTTGTCTAAGTATCAATAGAATTTAATTTACTTTCCTGGCTCTGTGATATTTATTTTTTATTGAATTACAGGATACTTGCTTTCAAAGATTAATAAAAGTTCGCAGAGTTAATACCTTTAAGTCCGAGGTTTTTAGGGTCGTGTCGTAAAACAAAATCTTTTATATTTCCAAGGTACCGTCACTGAAATACTTTTATTAGTTAGCTAAGGACAAACCAACGTTCAGCAGTGAAAACAGTCATACTCACAGCTGAAGTTAGATTCCAATAATGTAATGCAATCTTTCTTAAATGGTATATACGGTGACTGATAATTAGTGACCGATACTTAAACACGTGCTTGTACTAATGATAACAAACAACTTTTACTATGGGACCAAACCTGAAATTGTGAAAAAAAATCAGCTTTTCAGTCATTTATGTTCGCCTAACTGGTCAAAATGTAGGTACTGAACAGCAGATTTTTTTTCGCAAATTCAGGTTTGGTCCCATAGTAAAAGTTGTTTCTTATCATGAGTACAATCACGTGTTTAGGTATCGGTCACTAATTACCAGTCTCCCTATATAGTCTGTTGCTGGTGACTTCAAAATCATATAACGGGAAGACTCAGTATTCTTCCCATATTATCAAAATTATATAACGTAATGTTCCACCCATTCCCCTAATGACAAGCCTTGGCATCTAATTTGAACTCGTCACCCGGAAAAGTCAATTTCCACTTGAACCTCGATGATGAGGCGGTAGGTACCTCGTACAGATGCGTACAGGAAGACGCGCCAAGAAAAACGTTCCTTTATAATGTGCCGTCATTCTTCTGATAGGGCTCAATCAAGGAGGGATCGAGGCTAAAAATCCTTGTATTTTAATTGTGTCAGGAGGTATATTCAACAGTGTGTAGCGTTGTTTCAGGTTTGGTAACGTGTTGGATACATTTTTTTTTGTTACAATGGATTAATGGTAAATTATCAGCCATTTTCAATTACTAAATTAATAAACTAATTAACTCTACATTATAGGTTCTCAAAGTGGGCGATAATGGCCCCTCGTGGGCGCTACAGACTTTCAGGGAGGCAGTAGAAGACTCAGATAAAATTAGGTATATATCCTATCTTATGACTATAGAATATTACTCATTTTAATATAATCGTGGCAATAGCTGTTTCAGATTCGCGTCAGAGGTGAGTAAAAAAATTAGGGACTAAAAAAAAATATTCGTGGACAAAATAAGTTTAAGAACCTCTGCTCTACATGAATTGTGTAGCTTTATTCCACCTTTCCAATCAACGCTGAATGGACAAGCACTAGAGCACTGGCGGTGTTAATTAAATAACTTTATAAATAATAGTTCAAAATGTCTGATTAAATAATTATGTTAGCGTTGATTACTCAGTTACAGTAAATGAAACGTTAAATTAACAGTTTTTATTAAATATTTATTTCACGCCAAGCAATCTAGATGTGGTAATCCAACATTCCTGTCAATCAGAATGTCACGAACATTTCAAAAGCCTAAACGTACAGCGATCGATCTATACACGAAGGACTTCATACAGGCATGGAGTCTTAACTACTCCATAACCGCGGCTTATAAACCACACCGTAAACCTATACGTTAACGTTTTGGTAACGGAAACGCAAACCACGGGATAACTTCCGTTACATGGTCTTGATTTAAAATTAAAATATTTAATAGTTACACGTGTCAGATATTAATCTTGCGTTTGGTAGCATTTGGAGCCGGACATTAGATTCCAAGCTGTAAAGTGAGTTGGGGTGTGGTAGGCATGTGCACGGTTTATTGCTTATTAAACGATTACCCTAAATATCGATAGGATATGAAGCTATAACTAAGTTAGAACTGTAAGATGAATGTTCGATCGATCTATTATGTCAATCGACACTACCTGGTGTTGATCTACAAAGTGTTTTTTCATTCATTGTACTCATCATTACGAACAACTTTTACTATGGGACCAAACCTGAAATCGCAAAAAAAAATCAGCTGTTCCCTACATTAATTATGTTCGTATAACTCGTCAAAATGTAGGGAACAGCTGATTTTTTTTTCGCGATTTCAGGTTTGGTCCCAGGAGACGCTCCGGGCGTCGGGAGCCGCGTGACGACTCCCGGCCACCGTAGGCGCGGGCCTGCGGGCGGAGAGTAATGGGTAACTCTCCGTCCGATCAGGACCAGGCCCGTGCCGGACGGCGCGTAAAAGAAAGAAAGAAAAAATGTTTATTCTGCACAAACAAAACGCACATTACAGATAAAAAGAAATAAATTTAAAAAGAAAAGACATAATCATCAAAACACATACAATGTTGTCAAAAGGCTCGTACTTAAACCATAAAAATGTTGTCAATTTTGTCCATTGCTTGATTTTTGTGTCAGGCACCAAAGACAACCAACATCTTAGTTGACAGTTGACACTTGACATTGACAGTACGTTTAAATTAAAATGAAATTCCGTGATGCGCCCACGCGACACTGCGCGTGTTCCACGCGCGCCTCAAAGAGATGTCAGCAGCAAGGAAGGGGCCCGAAAGGGCCGAAGCCTGCCGGGGCAGCGGGATTGTCCGAAAGGGTTACCTCTACCCCGGGCACAAAGGGCTAAGGAAGGAACACGGGTGGGTTTTAGCCAGTAAGAGTCTGACACTCCCGTCTGCTCCACCCAGAGCCGGAGGGGTCATTTGATGATTTACAATCCACAAAAAAAAAAAAAAAAGTTGTTCATAATGATGTGTACAATGACCCCCCAGAGTTATGGGATATAAAAAAAAACACTTTGTATAGAAGACTGAACAGCGGGGTAGTTGCGTAACACATTAACAGTAGCAATGACTTTTGACATTTTGACAGTTCAACAACATTCATTGCGTTATTTACGTTGTTGACCAGACAAACTTTTCGAAAATATGAAGCAATGAATTAGCAATATCTTTCAAAATGATTTAGACTCTGATTGATAGTGTGTTACGCAATTAGTGTACAGCTCTAAACATCTAACCTCTATACATGTTAATAAAAAAAAACCTCCTAAAAGTCGTTTTTTAGGGTTCCGTACCTCAAAAGGAAAAACGGAACCCTTGTAAGATCTCTTCGTCGTCCCTCTGTCTGTCAAGGCTCTTTTTCACAGGAACGCGTGGCGTTATCAAGTTGAAATTATATCATACTAGCTGCGCCCCGCGGTTTCAACCGCGTAAGTTTTGATCCCGTGGGAATATCGGAATAAAAAGTATTCTATGTGTTATTCTGATGTATAAACTATATTACTGTAAAGTTTCATCAAAATCCGTTCTGTAGTTTTTGCGTGAAAGAGTAACAAACATCCATCCATCCATCCTCACAAACTTTCGCATTTATAATATTAGTAGGATAGTAGGATAGGATACTCAAGGCTGCAATCTCTTGAAGCAGTGAAAAAATCAAACTTCTGAGTCAACGTTATAAAAGATACGGGTGTTTATGTTCCGTTTTGCTGCATATTTTGACACTCGCAAGGGACTCAAAACCTATAGGGTACTTCCCGCTGACTCATAAAATTTGGCGTTTCATAGTTACATTACAAAAAAAAATAACGTGATAAACTATTTACATACCGTGCGGAACCCTCAGTGCGCGAGTCCGACTCGCATTTGACCGGTTTTTTTCAACGGAAACATTAACCATTTTTAATAGAACTTTAAACTCAAACCACGTTCCCATAAACTTGTTCCACCTTCACACAACAAACGTTAAGCCCCTCTTCCACGGGCCTAAGCTAATAACTCCGAACATTAAATCAGCTTTTACGACAAAATTTAACATAAACACTAAAGCATTTTAATTATGGGGGCCAGAGTTTGAGGAAAGTGCCGTCTATTCGGCGGTATCTTGATCCGGTGACAGAGATAACGGCCTGAAAGGGGATGCTGCTGAACATTCAACTCGGCTCACTTTACTTTGTGTGCCATTTGAAATTATTTTGGAGTTGACTGTGTCACTAGGTCTTTATGTTTTCCTGGTATCAAAGATCGAGGAAAGGTCGTCCAGCGTGGTAATTGCGTACCTAACTCACGAACAGTAGCGATTTCATTGCGTGTGCAGACAAATTTCTCGAACGTTGAAGCAATGAAATATCCTTCAAAATTATTCAGACTATGATTGTAAGTGTGTTTCGCAATTAGGGTGCTGTTTAATTGTAGATACATAGCTAAATATCGAATACTATTTGAAGCACTACTTCTGTTGTAAATAGTTGCAAAAATAAATTTGTTTTATCGTACCTACCTACATCTATTATACTGCTAACTACTGCAATGCTTAAGTATGCATGAGACAAATATCACATTTAAAATAACAAATAGACTGATAACAAAGCTAAAATAAATAAATTTACAAACCATTTAGCGCTCTTAACGAGATACATGAAGAAATCAAAAATACAATTTAACTCATCCAATCTGTATAAAATACTTAATGTGTATTCAAATTAAAATGCAAAAGAAAAATCTCATTATTGAGTACAAAAGTCTAGAGAAGATAACTTATCAAATTCATCACTCATTTTACAAAAAATTCTTTGCAGATATATTCATATTTATGGACATTTTTAAAACGCATGTTTTCTATTTATTTTTCTAAAGTAATGTTAAAGCAGTTTGTCAGTGTTCCGTACCCAAAGGGTACCAACGGAATCCTTCTAAGCCTCCGCTGTCCGCCCGTCCGTCATCCGTCCGTCCGTCTGTCTGTCAGCGGGCTGTATCTCATGAACCGTAATAAGTAGACGGTTGAAATTTTAACAGAGTGTGTATTTCCATTGCTATAAAAGAGAGTTTTTGAAGGGGGTCTCCATACAAGAAACGTGTTTTTTCGACGTTTTTTTCCTTGTGATACAAAACCCTTCGCGTGCGAGTCCGACTCGCACTTGGCCGCTTTTTAAATATTTCGTTTGTAGATGCGCCCCGCTAGCATCTCACGCTTCACAACGTATTGTCACGCCACCAATAAATATAACATAGGGACCTGCCGATCGATTCTGTAAAAATCTCACCGTGATAACTTAGGTGAAGTGAGCTGTCATTCCACCTGGTGTTAAGGATTGCCACTATTGATAGCTCATTTCACGCTCACTTCACCTAAGTTATCACGGTGAGATTTTTACAGAATCGATCGGCTGTACTGTATTTAATTCAGTCGAGTTATGGTTACCTAATGTCAGCAGTTAACATTAGTGATGCAACGAATACTACTTTTACGAATACTAATATCAAACCTACTATTCGTCGAATACGAATACGAATATCTCGCCATGGTAATAAAAGACTAATTTATTTAATTTGAATAATTTCTATTCTTCTAATAATTAAAATTTACAATAGGCTAATTTTTATTTAAAAAACATAAAATTTGTAGATTTTATGGTTTTAGACGATTTCATTTTTCAGTCTGGATGTTCCCAGCCGTTAAAAAAGTCTTTCCGAGGCGACTATCGCGTCGTCGTTGCGGTTAAGGGGGTCTACTCCCTAAGCACGAAGTCCGTCGTTTCGGCCTTCGTTACGGGCGTTTCCTACTCCCTATCACCTACGGACGGATGATTCGTTCGGGGCCCGAACGAAGAATGAATGCCACACCGATTTGACAGTTGTCCCTACTCCCGATGTGTTTTTACCCGTCCGAACAGTTGAACTTGACAATGGTTTCGACGGATAGTTATGTCAGTTGATACGACATCAAAATAGTTCTCGTGCTGTAGACGAAAGTTACCAGTTTATAAGATCCTAACTATGGCTGCTTGTTTAATTATTGAAGAAGCTTTACAGGAAGAGTTTAGGCAACGTCGATATTATTTACGCCTAAATTTTAGATTGTTTTTCAGGTAAAATTGTCATTGCCTGCTGTGTTTTACACAATATATCGGGCGGGCTTAGAAGCACCTACCCTCAGCGAGGAAGACCTGCAATTAGAGCGCAATAGACAGGGAGATGTGTCAACCTCTATACTATAGCTATAGAGTCTATAGCTATGGCGATATCCTCTCCTCGAGCTCATCAGCAAAGGCAAAGAGCGAGAGACATTAGTGCAATTGCTGGAAAAAAATAGGAACTTCTGCAGTCTCACAAGAAAACTTTCCAAATAAAACATAAAATGAATAGGATATTTGTATATATATTATTGATTAGGGTATTTATTTTGTGAACTTTTTTATTTTCCTTACAGGACTTAATGGGTGTTGGGACTGGTGGAAAACAGACATACATAAGTACATAAATATACGCTGATAAACACATTACCCTCCTTTGCATCGCGCAGTCGGGTAAAAAGAGACAATGTTTCGGGATTTTACCATTAGAGTTTAGTACATACTAGGTTTTGCCAATAACGGTTGATATATATTGGATTTTATTGGAATAAAACAATTAATTATCTTTAATCATTTATTTCAATTACCTATCAGTCAAAACATTACATATTTTAAATTATTCTCATTTTATTATCATTTCCTCAGTGGATGTAGAGGCTTGCTCCTGGGAAAGTGGGTCAGCAGGTGTAGCAGCATGGGTGGGTGAGGTGGCTCTCTTACAGGTGGAAGCTGTACAACAAAAACTGAATGTCATTAACGGATACAACAAAAAATATATACTTAATTGTGCACTTATCCGTAATTTAATATTATTTCATAAAAAAAAGGCACGGGAAAGACTCCATACACATAATTATAAATACAATGTTGCTTTTAGTTCTTTACCTCTGAAACAAGCTTACTATTATAAATTATAAATGTAATTCTTACCAATTGAAAAGCACTCTTGATTCGGTTTACGGCTCTCCGAAACCCTCTCCCATTATCGGTAGTATCTTCAATTCCACTTGGGAGAGGGTTGGTGCTACCGATGGGCCTCCACCTGTAACACTTGCTGACCTTCTGGCAGCTCCAGCCGCTTTTTAGCAAGATGTTTTTTGTCAGACCACACCTAAAATTTGAATATTTGGTTAATTTTATAAAGCAATATAAAACCACTATACTCGTAAGTACTCCTACAGATAAGTATTTCGAGGATGACTGATTATCATTGTATTCACTTTACTGATGACAAATATTGACGAGTAATGTATTAAACTCACCCTTTGCCACTGCTCGACGGACTAGTGCAACTTCCCATTGAGTTAAGGGAGTTGCACAGGTTTTCCCACAGCCGTTTTGAGTGAACTCTCCCGTCGTCGGCACCCCTCAATAATCCGCGAGCCAATTCTTGGTTCTCACCCATAAAATCGAGAAGGGCCTCAATTTGCCCATGTATCGCTGCAGCGGTTGGGGCCGTTTTACACAACAAAAAAGCTAATAAATATGAATATTGAAAATATTAAAACTTCTCGGCTAACAATTTGACATTTCATTTGAAAATTCCCTTCAAAAAGTAAACAGGCATGAGGCAAAGGTATCAACCGGTGATGCCGGTTTCCGAACAAAAATGGCAAAAATAATTCAATTCTATATTTAAAAACATAATAAAAAGTATATTTTTATAAATGTGGTCTTTTTCTAACGACAAAAGTATTAATTTTTGTTTACTAAGCTAGAAAACTACAAAATAAGTAAACCGGTAATCGACCGGTAAAATAGCGCAACTCTATCGCCATACGTCTTTCGTTCACGAATATTGTCTATGATTCCGTTTGAAACTGATGAATCCGAAATCGTTAGGGAGTAGGGTTCATTCCGACGTATCGGACTACTGTCGGACGGGCCCGTTACCTCGTTGACGGACTTAGGGAGTAGACCCCAAGGCCCTTGCACACGTCATATTTTAACGTGCCGACGACGCGCGTTTTCCAAGTCTGCCAGTAATTAGATTTGCGTACAAACATATTAATTTTTAAATATTCGTATTAGTATTCGCCGAATACGAATATTCGGTAAATGTCTACTATTCGGCGAATACGAATATTCGTATTCGTATTCGTTGCATCACTAGTTAACATTCAAATCAGGGCTAAATAGATAATAGTACTACGCCTTATGGGTAGGCCCAGGGGTGGACTACGATAATGTGACTAAACAGATCTCGGTATAGCACGGAGCTCAAATACTTACTCATTTTCCCAAAATAATCCGAACGAAATCGCTAGGGCTCGATAAAAATATGCGCGAACAAAAAACGTTATTAAACAAATTGCTGTGAACAGAAATAAATTAGACGCAGAGCCCCGAAAAGACGTATCTGTTTGAAGTTTTTATGGTAAAGTACACAGCACGCCTAATAGCTTTTAACTAATGGTTCGCTTTAAAAATGTCTCTAGAACGTGTCTACTCTAGTCTTACAAAATCAATTATTCATTATTTGTGATCTTGCAAACAGAAATTTCCTCTCGAAGAGATTAGACCTATGTACCAGCAGTAAGAACATTTTAGGCTGATTATGTGTTATGTAAACAGAAATTGAATACCTCAAGTATACAGGGGCTTAGTTTAAACGAGGGACATTTTTTTACGGGAGTGTAGTACTGATGAAAATGAACAACTTTAATTTGAACAACATTCTTTTTGAATTGGGGTCGTACGTTTCGAATTGAAAAAGCGTTGAGCGGTTTGTGTGTACTTTTAATTAATTTAAACAAAGTGCGCCACGCTTTTTTAATTAATCGTTGCCTATTGGATACAATAGAAGTGATAAGCTGCAAAGGTACTGATATCGTAACTAATATTAGTCACTTTCATTATTTTATAATTTTAGTGCGTGATAAAAGAGTTATTTTTTTAGTTTTTATTAATCTACATATTTTGATTATTTGATTCATCAATCATCTGCCAAGGCTATCTGTAATATGGTTTCAACCAACTTTAAAAGTAATTTTACTGTTATTTGTAAATCAAGCATTGGCCGCACAATTAGGTACAGTAAGCTTCAAAGAAAAGGACCCCCGTTGGTAATGACGGGGGGGTCCTTTTCTATGAAGCTTACTGTACTATTTAGATAGAACGCATTACATATAGGAAATATTTAATTTTGTTAAGAAAGTACATATTGTAGATTTAACACGTCTAAAGATACACAGACTCGGCTAAAGAGCTCGCAGCAGCACAGTGAGTGAGGGTAGAGGATAATGAATTCTAGCGTCTGCGGACGATTGACTGACTCGCGCTCATTACTTATGTAGGTAGTTGCGGCGTTTTGCTTTACATAATTATACCACACACATTAACTAACTGCTACATCGTAGGAGTGAGAAGAATTCCGTATTTCTATATAAAGTTCGGTGACTTTTTGTGTATTATTAGATATATTTATTTATGGAACAAGCTGATGACTCACTCTTATCTATGTTTTAAGTGTCTAATACTTTGAGAAGAGTGTAATCTCAAATATCATTTTCTCAATACTCAATAGATACTCAATATTTTTTGCATCCACCTAGCTAGAACTCATATCACTTAGTTTTAATAGGTTTTTATATTTTCTTTATCTTTCTTTGAGATTTTGATTTTGTAAATGTGAGGACTTTGTAGGCCCAGTAGATTTTTTAGATCTGTAGACCATTTTTTTATTTTATCAAGTACCTGGTACTTGTTGACAGGCCTACGCTGTCCTCCCATACCTACTGTAATTAGAAAACATTGTAAAAGCCAATTATTTTTAAAAGAGTAACCGTGGAGTTTCTTGCCAGTTCTTCTCCATAGCAAACGACCAATTGGAACCGTGCACCTATCTTCTGACGTTTCATAAGTGCCCTTGTAGGCTTATGTGAAATAAAATATTTTGATTTTGATTTTTGAGAACCTAACCCATGCGACATACCCGACATCCAGACGTCCAGATGACGGCCAAACATTTAATCAAAGATAATTCTCAAACTAAATACAGTCATGCATTAAAGGTATAATAGAGCAGTAGAACTTTCCCAGACAAACTCATTCTCAAGCACCTCAAAAATAGCACTAATCAAAATTAAACCGACACAAAATTACCATTTTATACAAATAACCACCTATATTAATGTATTTATAAGCGCCAAAAGACGGGAGGTGTAAAAATAACATGAGTGAAGACCACGCCCTCTGCACACTCGGGCAAATTAATGACAATAGTATTCATGGAGGCTCGTAATGAAGGGCGTGAGGGCCGAAACGGGTTACCCTTACAATTGGCTGCTCGGAATTACACCTGCCTTGTCCACTTTAATTAAACATTATCGTGTGGATAAATATGATAGTAGAGTGTGCAAGATGGAATCAAATAAAGTCAATACGTTCAATAAGTCGCTGAAACAAACAGGATAGAAACTAGAGAGTGTTAAAAGTAATGGATTTTCATAAATAATTTCAGTCGTTCGTCTGAAATTGTCTACAGTTGCACTGAATTTGTTTCTGAGTCGTTCTCTCTGAAATTAGTATTTTCAGAGAAAACAACTCAGAAATTAAAATGCAATGACAACACTTTGCTGACGGATTAGCGGTTGCTGCAGATTATATTAAAATACCGTATACCATAGCTAACTACTCATCTAACGAAGAAAAAATAATAGTTAATCCACTTATAAACTTCAGAATATACGTAATCAACTCGCTCCACAATCGTGGTTAGACTCTTTCAGTTGACATTCTGTTAAAGCCACATACATTTCTAAAACCGATAATAACCATTAATATGTATGTACCTACAGCTATAACTTTTTAATTTTATGAAGCACCAATTATATTTCCATAATCTAAAGTGATTTTTATAAATAGTTGTATTACGGCGCAGTTTTAAAAATGACATGAATGGTTTGGAATCAGTAATATTTTTACAGTTATTTTGAACAATATTATCAGACTAGGTGCGCCCCGCGGTTTCGCCCGCGTAAGTTTCGATCCCGTGGGAATATCGGGATAAAAAGTATCCTATGTGTTATTCTGATGTATAAGCTATATTACTGTAAAGTTTCATCAAAATCTGCTCAGTAGTTTTTGCGTGAAAGAGTAACAAACATCCATCCATCCATCCTCACAAACTTTCGCATTTATAATACTAGTAGGAAAGTAGGAATTAGTAGGATTAGTAGGATAGGATGGTGTATTGGAAGGCCTTATAAGTTATTTATTTATATATTTAGCCAGTCGTATTTTTGATAATTTAGCTAAATCAATTTCGGTCATTATCATCATCACCATTTCAGCCGAAAGACGCTCACTGCTGAACGTAGGCCTACCCCAAGCACCGCCACTTCGATCAGTTCTGTGCTTCTTGCATCCAGCGGATACCTGCGGCCTGAACCAGGTCATCGGTCCACCTTGTGGGAGGCCTTCCAACGCTACGGCCTCCGGTACACGGTCGCCACTTCAGAACCTTTCGGCCCCAACAGCTATCTGTTCTGCGAGCAACGTGCCCTGCCCAATGCCACTTATGAGGCCTATTACAAAAATGCACGTAGATGCATGAATTTCTCGTTGAAATTTAATACTATTCGTTGATTGGTATAAATAACAATTAATTGATAAGGATTAATTAATGATGATAGAGATTTTTTTTTATTGTTTATCTATTTATTTAGCAATAATCGTTCTCCGAATCCATGTTTAGGCAAAAAAAACTCATGGAGAGCTGATTTGAGAGCACTAATTTGCGGATTCTACTGAATATAATCCATCAAAACAATTTTAATTATATCACAAATATCATATACTTTTATAATAATAGAATTCATTTTTGTTGAGCCTTATAAATAAAGAAAAAACGACTAGACCTAATTCAATTTTCTACTGGAAACAAGTCTGAATATCTCCGAACTTCTAGATCATTTTCACGTAGTATTTATACCAAAATAGTCTCCAATAATTTGTTTTAACAAAATCAATTTAAAAAAAGAATTAGATATACTTTGATTTTTTAACAAATAAAATAAAAGTACTATTGTACCTAAATAGTTCAGTGCGCCGGCGCATCATGGCTGGAGGCTTTAATATATTGAGGCATCCACAGGCAATCCCGGTGAAGCTGACGACAACCTCATAGGTTGAACTGCGAAATGAAATTTATAAACAAAAAATAAAAAGATGCGCACTCAGTACTAAGGGCTCTTAAGTTTGGCAATTCTTCGGGCTGTCAGTTACCTTGGTTAACCAACGGATCTCTTCATTTCTGATTCGATCACTCCAATTTGGATAAACATTTTTGATGCCTTATCTTGAAAAGTTATCTAGTATGCTTTTTAAATAAACGATTCTTAAAGTAACTTCCACCCAAACATTAAAATAACTTAATAAAGATAACGCTAAAACTGCACATTAAAACTCGTTTATGGTAACATTAATTTAGCCAGAACAGAATGGATATCAGTCTAGACTTTAAACAGTTTAAAATTAAAATCTACCATTTAGATTAGCATAAAGACGTTAGAATGGCAATATATCGCGGAGTTGAGCAACAATTGCCAACAATGGGCAACAACAAGAAACAAGGAGCAACAGTGACCAATTCAGTGTGAATGTTAATTGCCGTGTCGTTGCTACGGAATTTCCTGCAATTTGACTGGATTCAGACGTCGCGTCATCTGCCGAGAATTTTGTTTGAGAAAATAAATTCGTCGTCAGACGTAATTGTGTCGAATGAAATTAAGCGAAACAGGATTTTTTCACAACGTAAGGTGAGTAAATAATATAAAAAGATAATTATGTTGGTTCACAACTTCGAAGACGTCTATGTACCTACAGAAGTGATTACATTAGGCCCATTCAAGCGCTGAAAAAGAAAGACCCGTTCTCCAGGCGATTAACAAAAACCTTTAATATTTTTTTGTAATTTATCATTCAGAAACGACGCCAGGCACTTTCAAAAGCTGATAGTTCCGAACTCAATTCAAAGCAAATTATAGCTTACTTAAAGACATTTTAACAACCTCAAAGTCAAAGCATTTCAACTTAATGAAGGCTATGAAACTAAACTACGCGTAATATTTTTCCTTTGGGTTCTGGAGAGCCAGCAACAAGACGAACACACTAGTAATTAGCTTAATAAATCAGGCGACGCTCACAGTGACGGACATACAGAAATACCGACAATGATTTATATGGCACTAACTAGTGGGGACCGAATAACTGTATTAATAGAGATGTGTAATATGCGAGTGTAGACAGACGAAGATATTATTAGACTCATTGTTGTTTCCACATTGTTGGGCTCAAAAGAAGTTGAATGAATCCTACTAATTTATTATAAACGCGAAAAATTGTGAGGATGGATGGATGGATGTTTGTACTCTTTCACGCAAAAACTACTGAACGGGTTTGGATGGAATTTGGCACAAAGAAGGTTTATAACTAGGATTAACACATAAGATACTTTTCATCCCGATATTCCCACGGGATCGATACTTATGCGGGTAAAACCGCGGGGCACAGCTAGTTAGTAAATAAAAATGAAATCGTGCTGTTGTACAAGAACGTACCATCTTGACAATAACATTCAAAGAAAAACAATTGATTGGCACCAGTGAGATAAGGCGGATCACACACTACAATGCGCCACGCAACGGGGTGCGAAAAACGGAGCCAAATTCCCCGCGCGAAAAACGGTTTTTACAGGATTTGCTTGAAAAAAATCAAGCGCGGCGGCGCGTTATAGTGATGATTCACCTTTTAAAGAATCATGATGATAGGGCAAAACATGTACAGAAGGAGAAGATAAGCTATGTGATACAACTTGACTTTGCCTAAATATGGATTAAATAAACAAACCTCAAATGAAAGCAACATAGTGGACAAGAGTCCACTGCACTGTCCACTCCAAGGTTGCCTGGAAGAGATCGCTGATAGCCATAACTCCGCTCATTGTACGTTGTTAGTGTTCGACCACTTTATAAAATAAAAAATATATATAAATAATATAAAGTACGCAAAATACGCGCATTGACGTGGAGTTGGGGACACCAGCCCGTATTACCTATAATAATTAATATAAATAAATATTAAATAAAAGTCAACTATAATTAAAATAAAAGGACGCTCTCAAAAGTGATAATCTCCACAGCCACTAGTCATTTTGAGTTGAACTCCCACGCCCCTTTGAGTTAAAAATGTGAAGTTAATGACTTTCAACTCGTTTTTAGTCGTCGCTAATTTCAAGATAATGGGGCAGCTGTAATAACATCAAATTAAACAGCTTTTTAATTAGGACACCGTCCGATTTTATAGCTGCAGACAATACGGGCGTGAATAAAAAGAATGAGGAGAATATTGAGTGCCGATGCTGGGGAGATTATTATTGGGATTGTAATGAATAGCTGCAAGGTACCAGCTGGACGGATGTAGACCGTTCAGGAAATACAGAAGAAAACGTCAATACTGGATTCAGTGAAGGCCTTAAGAGAACAGCTTGGGCGTCAATTGAATGTGAGAATAACGAGGGCTTTCGGGTTTTTAAAGAGGCCGATGCACAGAATTGGACCATGACAGATTACATCTGTACCTATAGTGTGACAGTCTTTATATTGTTGCTGGTGATTACTGCCGATCGATTCCGTAAAAATCTCACCGTGATAACTTCGGTGAAGTGAGCGTGAAGTGAACTAGCAATAGGGGATATCAGGTGGAATGACAGCTCACTTCACCTTAGTTTTCACGGTGAGATTTTTACAGAATAGACCGGCTGGATCGAGTTAAATGGCGTAAGGTTGGAGGGTACTGTAAAGGATGTCTGCAAAAATCGACCTTATGTAGTGCAGACAGACAGAAAAACAATTCTAGTTGCATTCGAACAGTCAAGCGAATTTTGAATGAACTTTTAAGTAATTTGTATTAGGTTTTTGTTTCGAAAACCGGCGATAGAATAGGTGCGTTCAAGTAAACACGTACGCTTGAAATAAACACAGTAATTATAACGCTGTATCAATTTTAACGCCTCCACACAATATTCCACACTATACTCATTACAGTACTATAATGCAGCAGCTGTCTGCTATAGGCTAATAATTATGGATACAGTATACTTAACACTAAAATTTCCCAAAAGGTACAAATATAACCAAGAACAACACTTGAAGGTATTTATCTCGTCTCAAAATAAAGCGACTATTAACCGCACATCGCTTGTTCGCGCGGACACTTCATTTGCGCCGCACGCGCATTTAATTGCTTTATAAATAACGTACACACACTTATCAGTTTCTGTGTGTGCATTGTCACTTGTTACTTTTAAGAGTTTCGTTTTTTAGTCTTAAGGCAACCGTCCACGACGCGACTCAAAAGTAATGTGTTACACTTACAAACTCGCTCACTCTCACTGGCTACAATTTCACAGCAGTAGTATTTCAATGGTGGTCGGCACCTACACGACGCGACTTAAAAACGCTTTTCGAACGTCGAGAGTACAACATATGTACCGATAACGTATCCCTACAAATGGTTGAGCTGGATGGTGCTGATCCATGCGTCATGTTCGTGAACGGGCGCTGTCGGTTGAGACTGGTCACCTCTTAGCTGCCAGGGCTTCTTTTTAATATTATACCTATTTTGAATTGTTTCTTCATAACATTGTTCTCACATATAGAAGCAACAAGAATAATGTACCCAGGATTTTGTAATATCTTGATTTAAAAGAGTGTCCTTGGAATTTCTAGCCCGTTCTTCTCCAAGAGATTTACGTTTTGGAACGGGCAACTAGCTTCAATTTTCTGACTAACTGACCGACTAGTTAATTTTGACAATTCAAAAGTGCCTGTTAATGGTTTAATTGAAATAAATGCTTTGAGTTTGAGTTTAACAATAACATTCTATTGTGTCTGCTAATTAGACGCGCGACGGGTTAAATCGTCGTGATTGGTTGAATCTTTGAAATATTATTGCTGTGGCACTCTGGCTATTCATCTGGTTATTTCGCGCTCTAAACGACGGGCCTTACTTTCATTCAAACTTAATATTTTGTATGCTCCGTTTCGTCGGCTTGCAAGTGTAGTTAGTGTAGTAGGGCAATAAAATAAAAAGGAAAGTGTTTAACTATCAAAAAAGTAAAAAAAAAAAATGATTAAATGCTTACTTGGGTTGTATAGTATAGTATTTTTATCGCATGAAGCGATGCGCGTTTTACTTGTGGTAACTAAGTGAACAAACGCCCTTGAATGTGTGCGTGAAGTGCCAACACAACGTACACACTTCCCACTTCGACATTGTCTCGGATGGTACTGAGAGCTGTTGCGTTTTCACACACATTCAAGGTGCGTTTGTACACTTGGTAACCTCAATTAAAGCGCGTGTCGCTTCGTGAGATAAAAATATAGTAACAGACATAATCCACAGATTAATAATAATAGCTTTCCGGCCAGCGTTCTTTTGGGAACAAATACTTTTTTTCTTTAGTGTATTATTTCTTGAGTAAAAACCTTTGAACTGACTCTGAGTATCGACAAGTACCTACTATCTCAAGTTCGTTACCATGGTGACCTCGAAATGAGAAACGCTTGAAGTATACTTGTGTAAGTCTATGACGGTTATAATGTTCCAGCACCACTTTTGATTTCGTGAGAATACACAAAGAAAATTCAAGATTAAAAAATTTAAAGAAAATGGTTTTCCTTCCAGTTAACCTAACTAACTAATAACCTACTAAGTACTTAGTTTCTTCAGATTTTCAAAGACGTTCGATCTCATAATACTGTTTTAATTGAAACACTTCTACAATCAACAATTCGCCTATAAACCGTTATTATGTCCATAGAGGCTCTCTGCATTGGATATGAAGACTAGTTGTATGCAGCTCTTTGAAAACTGGAGAACACAGAACATTCGATAATACTCTCAATGCAATTCGCAAAACAAAAGCTTATGCTAGCTGGATCGTACTCAATACAAAGATACTTAATTACACAGTGGCAGCACACAAAAACAGCCTTTATTGTTTACGAAATAAGGTCGAGAGGTTGCGAGGTAATATGTGCAGTTGCAGAGGCTTAATGAGTACAATCAAAATGAGGCGTGCAGCGGTCCAGCGCTTGTTATTACTCCCATACTTTGTTCTGAAGCGCTTTTCGCTTTAAGGTCGCTGTTATTGAATAACATTTTCATAAAGGTAGGTCATAAAGTGGGTAGTAGAGATATATATCATGAAAAAGGCCTGAGACTGCAGATTATGTCGGTTTTATTACTAAGGACTGTATTCAGTTATATAAAATATACCGTTCGTTAGTAAATGTTTTGGAAAAATTACCTACATTATTTTTATTTAATAAAATATGGGTCACATTAAGCATTATGGAGCAATGAGAACATTCACTATCGCGAATCATATAATATTATCAATTATTCATGAACCACAAAAGTATACTACAATTATTATGTTTATAGGTACTATACCTGCTCGGAAAGTACCATTATGATTTTTTTTAATGAGGCAGAAAGTACGTCATTACTTTTGTACGGTCAACAAAGTGTGTAGTGTAAGTGTATCCATTGTTAACGCGTTGTGTTTTTTTTAATTTTTTTAATGTAGGGGAATTCAGTAGCTAACCTAATTAAATATAGTATAATGCCAAAAGACAAAAAGTTTTCATCACCAAGCGCAAAATGACACTGGCCGCATACTTTTTATTTACTTACTTTTTTTTTACTTTACTGATCATTCAAACCAATATTAACCTCCCTGGCAAAAGTATTACACTGAGTTTTAATAACTGAAACAATTAATTATATACGGTGACTGATAATTAGTGACCGATACTTAAACACGTGCTTGTACTCATGATAACAAACAACTTTTATTATGGGACCAAACATGAAATTGTGAAAAAAAAATCTACTGTTCAGTCATTTATGTTCGCCTAACTGGTCAAAATGTAGGTACTGAACAGCAGATTTTTTTTCGCGAATTCAGGTTTGGTCCCTTAGTAAAAGTTGTTTGTTATCATGAGTACAATCACGTGTTTAGGTATCGGTCACTAATTACCAGTCACCCTATATAATTGAAATATTTCATTAAAGGTATGGTAGGTATATTATCTTAGGGTAGGTTATTTATCTACGTTTTTATCATTACTTCAATCAATCGACGTTGGAATAGAGCCAAGTAGGTACAGCAAAAATGTTTACAGGGTAATAATATTATGATGGAGATTATATAGAGTTTCAACTTACGCCAGGTACAAAATTTTAGTATTCTAGTTTATTCCTCACAAAAAAAAAACCGCGTACTCAGTACTTATCTCCCAAAAAAGGACAGACACAGTAAACAAAAACCGACAAAATTGCACAACAGTGTATGAGACAGTTTAAATATAAAATGAAGCAGTTTTATTTGGGCGTCGTAAAGCGACAGGAACTGGTGGGTACCTCGTTTGTTGCAACTTTTTAATGTGGCTCGTAATCAAGTTTGATTGTGTTGTCTACATTGTTGATGTTGTTCTGTTGTTGCAATGATATGGTACAGTGTTGGTGGAATTAGTCCTGTAGGGCATTGTAGGGTGTGTGGGTGTACGCTCTCGGAAAAACTGTTCAGCTACAATATTGTTGGTTTACAGAACTGCTATTTCTGTTACCAAACGAACTTATGGTCTGCAATTACCTTCTGAGTTTTACCATTTAACAATAAACAACTAGTTCTCTCTTCTTCTTTTCGTATCGATGGTACTCTCACTCGTTGTTTTTTTTTTTTTATATATAGTTTGTGCCCAAAAGGTGGCCACGTTGATTACGGCATCATCAGCACATAACGACACCTGCAATTTAAAACATTGTAACTCACTTTTTAATGAAAAATCATTTTAAGTCATAAAAACATATAAAAATACATATAAGTAAACAACATATTAGTCATACAGCAAATTAGATAATCCCTTTTTACTTATATTTACAAAATTGGAAGACGATAGGACTTTATAGGAACAAAGTGAGAATATATTGAATGTTTAAATCGCTTTCCTGAAAAGTAGTGAAAAATGAGTTACAATGTTTTAAATTGCAGGTGTCGATAATATCATACTATATAGATCGCAATCATACCAAAAGTATCACAAAATGAAACGGAAAACACATCTAACTCAATAAACAGCAGTCACAGTAAGCACACATGATTTCATAAATATCTGCACATGAACTCTTCAAACGCAAAACAAATGCCTTTCATATTAATGTCGAATACGAAACGCCGAAAAAACCTTGAGAAGCCCTGACATCCGCGCAGGGCTGGCACAGCACGAACTCATATAGAATTCATTGAACCCCGACGAGGAACAAAGGGGTTCGTACCGTGCAATTTATAACGCGAGCGTTGGAACCCCTAACCCGTGCCGGGTTGAAAAAAGAACGCGTCAAAGGAGGTAGATTGATTAGTATTGTGTTCAGAAGGTCAGAGATTGTCAATGTGTGGATAGATTTGGTTGTTAAGAATTTGGAGACATCGGTCGTGAAACCTGAATAAATAGTTTTTTATTTTTCACTTTTTAGTGGGTTAGTTTGTAATTTATCTAAGTTATAATGGTCAACTGCTCATCACCTTTTAAAAATATTGTTTTTCCCAATCCAGGGACGTTAATTGTTGAGGAGTTCTCCTAGTAAGAACCAGGAGAACTGGAGCTGATTGAGAAGTCACTACCAGCTCCACTTCACCATAGGCATTGTGACGAGCTTATATTACTTAGCAACCACATTATAGTACCTAATCGAGTCGCAACCCGTGTAATACTTAATATTGAGTAGTTGCGATGGCCATCTGTGGTCCTCATCATCAGTTACACTTCACCAAATGGTGCTTTCCGGGAGAAAATGCACGAGTTACTATAAAAAATACCCAAATAGCTATAGGTGTGCCTATAATTGATTCCTTCATCAGATTCCGACTTGCTGACAATGGGACCACCTCGAGAGCATACACTTTCGAAAATAAAAATTTTTTTTAAAATAAATCCACATTTGACGGAGAAATCGGTGAACATACAAAAAAAAACACATAAAGTCGAACATATATCCTCCTCCTTTTTGGAAGTCGGTTAAAAAGCAGACTGTATCCGAGATGGCATGGAACAAAGTTAAAATTATCAGAAAACGAAAAAGGTCGGAAGGATAGACCGGTACTGCCAAAAAATAACAAATTCCTTTCAATCATACCAGGAAAGTGTACTTCAAACCACAAAGAATTAACAATACCCCAGATACAAACGTCGAACCACTTCAAAAGGCTCGAGTAACAAAATAAGAATAACAGACACAAAACGACATCTAAGGCAGCAGTTCCCGAGTGCTGACCTGAAGAACCCTTCCTGATAAAACTCGAGTATCTTGACACACAATATTTACCTGCTTTACTTCGGATTCCACAATATTGGAATTCCGGCCCCCTCCGGCTTCCTGTTTCTGGAAACGTAATCTTAGTGTGTGCGCTTTGAAAGGAAAGAATGGTGCCTTTAAATTAGGAAGTTTGGGGTGTGAACATGTATTTTGAAGTTATTTTGAGTGTTGAGTGTAGGCTGTTCATGAGAAGAATATTTTAACATTTTTTTGAGACTAGCTGCGCCCCGCGGTTTCACCCGCGTAAGTTTCGATCCCGTGGGAATATCGGTATAAAAAGTATCCTATGTGTTATTCTGATGTATAAGCTATATTACTGTACAGTTTCATCAAAATCCGTTTAGTAGTTTTTGCGTGAAAGAGTAACAAACATCCATCCTCACAAACTTTCGCATTTATAATATTACTAGCTGCGCCCCGCGGTTTCACCCGCGTAAGTTTCGATCCCGTGGGAATATCGGTATAAAAAGTATCCTATGTGTTATTCTATGTATAAGCTATATTACTGTACAGTTTCATCAAAATCCGTTCAGTAGTTTTTGCGTGAAAGAGTAACAAACATCCATCCATCCATCCTCACAAACTTTCGCATTTATAATATTATAGTAGGATTGAAAGAAGACGATCGCATCTTTCAGCTAAAGCTAAAGATACGCAACCTCGTATATAGATCCCATGTAGTGGAGACGCGCTGAAGAAACTTATGTTAGAAAGTGCCACGGACTCTATTATCTGAGGACCTTAACACTAAGTTAATATTTATTGCGCTAATAAATACCAAACGAGGCCTCTTTAATTACAGTTAAAATTGAGTTTTATTAAATTATTAAACTTCTTCTTGACGTTTACAATATCAACACAAACCAAAGTAATCAAGAACAAACTCGGTCCCAAACTCACTCAAACGCTACTCAAATCAACTCCCCCTCGAATTCTTCCACTTCTCCAAGAGGCTATGTGACGTAACAGTGCACCACACAAGAGGGGAGCCGTCGAGACAAATCTCTTACGATTTGTATCCACCAGTCAAATGTTCGGATTTATCCGTGCACGCTGCGACGCATCGCCGGCCATATGTCATGTACGTACGTCAGTGGCGAAAATATATCGGTATTATAGCAAGTCAATGTGTATTTAAACAAAGTAAGTGTTATGATGTACTAGCGAGACAACATCACACACGCCTTGTGTCCGAAGGGTTGAGCAGAGCTGTACCTATAGTATACCCACAGTTCGCCAGGTATGTTTAAGTCCCATATAATAGGAGGCGAGCCTAGCTTAGGCATTTTCTCAGAAAAAGTATGTCAGATTTCTCTAAAGTTACAGTTATTTAAAGTTTGTTGGCCCTAAACCCAGTCGTCATCTGTTGCAAACTGTGGCAGTATATCTTTTCCACATCTACTCACTATCTACCACCAAACGAGCATCTTCCGTGGTCCACTTGGAAGTCTCTGAACCGTATCTAAACCCAAGTGGGAAGATGTAACTCGAAACTCGTAAAGTACGTCGGTGGCAGCCAGGTGTGGATGTATACCTGTGTCACAAACTATGCTCCACCTCCTCTCCTGCCCTCTATGCCCCAAAACATGAAGTATTTCAATAAAACTTACTCTGACATACTCTAATACCTTTAAACTACTAGATACATTTTTACCTCTCATGTTTTCATGCAGCATTTTAACCTCAGTAATTCTGCTTACTCCAGCAGGGATGTACCTAAGCGCATAATAAATCTCCGGGAAATCCGACGTTACTTTATTCATCTCGAAAAATAACCTGTTCTTTTATTCAAATGAAAATTGAATTCGTAATGCTAATATTTTTATACGTCCCGAGTTAAAAAGTAAGTTTATTAAAACTTCTTCCTTTACTTGCAAAATTCTAAATGAATCTACATAGAAAAGTTACTAGACTTGCACATCTCTAAGCAAAAGTTACAATTGAACGCTTTCACAAGTAACAACTATTAGAAATTTTGTATTCGAACCGTTTACGAACGAATCAAAGTTTTAGATTTAATTTATATAAAAAGTAAATTGCAGAACTATTAATAGTTAGTTCGCTTCAAAAACTATGATTCAATTGTTCAATCTTCAAAAGGAGGTGAGATTCATTATTTTTTACTTTAGGTTTTAGAATTAGAGAGAAAAGGCAATTAGAAATCTAATATCAGCTTAAAAGTTCAGCTTTTAAAATGCTTTAAGTCATTTGAAAAGGAGATGAAAAAGTTTAACTAAGATATCACTTATTATGGATTAGTTTAATGGAATTGAACTATAATCTTTTGATAAAATCAGGTTAAGATAGCCCGATTTTATCAAGCAAACGCAATCTTTTTAGGAATGCACGGTGATGCCTGCGGATAAATTGATTTTTATGTTATTCAATTTCATATAATTTTTGGTTATAAGTAGTTGCTTTAATTTATGAGTACTGTTTGTTTTATTTTATTTTGTTACCTGTTAAGTACGAATCATTTGATCTGACTTGGTTTCCGTACGTCCTTTTCGGGTAACCACTGAAAATCAGCGCTGTGCTGTGGGTCCCCCTATAGCACAGCATCATGCTGAGTGGAAGCCTTCTTGTCACAGTCATGACGTGCAGTCGTCGACTATCTATGCTTTGTGCTCATGTATAAAGATATATATTTTTTTGTTTTTATTATATATGCTGTCATTAGAATTAATTATCTTTTTGTTTGCACGTGTTTCTGTGACAAATAAACCTATTTTTCTTTCTTTCTTATGCGGCATGGTCGCTTTCCTAGATACTTGTTTTTTCTCTACAGTGAAAAGTCAACACATTATCGATGTAAACGCTAGGATTACTACCGACACACATAGGATGTCTCAAACCAGCTAACAATGTAAACACTTATTTGTTACGCTCTCAGAGCCGGGCCCGGGACCGGGATGTCAGCCACCTATTTACGCAATGTACCAAACTGTCCCCACGCGGGTATTTTGTCGTGCCGTGACCTGCTTGTGAATATCGCGTTACGTTTGTCACGGCACACCGGCACGCTGAGAGCGGGCTTTTGAAAGAAATAATATTTTTTGAATGTCAAGAATCTCTGAAAAATTAAGATAGGTAACCACGTTAACGCGTGACAAACTTGTGACATGACATCTCACGGGACGTTTGACAAATGTTTACGTTTGAATTGAAATTCTTGTAACTACGTAAAAATAAAAATCTTAAAGATTTTTCTAATGGATGACTAGCAACCTAGGAACGTGGCATTTGCGAAAAATTAATACGGCTTCTTTCTCGCTTTGAATAGTTATAGCCACCAACGTGATCGCGACGGTGGTTTTATAAAATATTTTTATTATTTGGGTTTTAAGACTACATTATGCAACTTTTGCAACTAATTAATTTAAAACTAAAACGGTTTTGCAACTAATCAATATCAATCACTTTCCTTTTAGATATTGATGTCACCCACAAAAAAAAATCCTATTAGGCTTACACATAAAGCAAAAGCAGATTGAGAGCAGTCCTGAGTGTCCCAGTGGTTACTGCCGCGACTTACGAGTTGTAGGTCGTAGGTTCGAACCCAGACAGGCGCTTTACTTTGTGTATTTCATCACCACTGCTCTCAAAACAGTGAAGGAAAACATCGTGAGGAAACCGACATGTTGTAGAACCAAAAATTCAAAGGCATGTGACACCTACCAACCCGCACTGGGCACGTCTGGTGGATTACGGCCCACTCCTTCTCACCGAAAGGAAGCTTGTATACCAGCAGTTGGAACATTATAGCCAATATGTACATAAAGCAAGCTTAATAAGATTAAAGACAGGATTTTCTTGTTTAACAGTGAAGGTAACCGAATTGATAACACCCAACGTAGCCTACTTAAAACAGCGTGACAGAACACACGGGTATCTGGTCACGATCGATCATAATCCGCGTGACAGCGACACAGGTGTGTGATCACTCAGTGTGCGCAAAGAATCGACTAGTGTGTACCGAGCCGTGTTTGAAGGGTCGCGCTTAGCGCCTGTTACAGCTGAGAGTGATATAATACATTTGTAGGTGTGTTAGTTGCGCAATCAAAGATTTCGCAGGCGCCTTTTAAAATACCAGAGGGGTAATTCTCATAAGTTTAAGAACGTTCACAATCTGATCTCAGTCTCAATATTTCAAAAATACCTTTATTTCCGTACATTTTTGACAAGTGTTTGACATTTGTTTGTCGCCGAGATGAAACTGCGACTAGATTTTGAACGTTTCAAATTACGAGACTTGACCATTGCTTTTACAAATTCGTTATATTCTAAAGATTGATCAAATACGAATCAAAAATCGAAACGGGTTTGGAAGCATATTATTTTATATACATACATACATAAACTCACGCCTTCTTTCTATGGGGGCAGGCAGACACTACAGACCACCACCTGCTACAATCCGTACATACTCCTTTGCTTCGTTTACGTTCATACATCTGGTCACATACGCACTCGGGTTACGAGTTCGCGCACCTGACCTGCCTTATTTTATCTACTTTTGCCTAAATTCTACAATGCTCAATCATGTATTGTTGTGATATTTTTATGGTATTTGATTAACAAAATTAATCATCACAATTTAATCTCATTGAAAATCCCCATCCCATCCTATTGTTCATTACATTGTTTCTAAACATAAACGTTATATTAAATGACATGTATAAATTGTTGGTTGTGACAATATGTACCGTAGCTGTGTCGTGTAAACCAGTGTAATTGGACAAATTAAATGGTATCGCCTGAAATTGTTACACGAGCGTTATTTATGAACACGTTACTAACACACGGTCCGGCTATAATTATTAAGCTGTGGTCGCAATACATCTACTATTACTAGTATTTAATTTGGGATTAGTTGGATCGGACAATGTTTTAACGTAAAATCCTTATTTTTTAAATAACCCATCACATTTAATTTAATTTTAATATTCAGTTTATAATAAACAAAATGCCTAGCATCATATTTACAACCAACATAATATACGATACATTACCTACACAACACAAACTACAAAAAATCCTAAGCAAAGCTCGAGGCACACATTTGCTTTTGTTTCATCAGATACACGAAGCCAATTTGTATACGTTTACACAAAATCAAGCACGAGATCGCTATTTCAAGAACCTGATGTAATCAGCGATCTCCGACCATTACCGGTCGCCGATCTCAGGGCCCCACACTTAACCCGCCTCACGCTCCACGGCGCGACTATTGACCTGCCGATCGATTGTGTAACCATCTCACCGTGAAAACTTAGGTGAAGTGAGCGTGGAGTGAGCTGTCAGTGTCTTTCTAATGCTAGGGATTGATACTCTTGACAGCTCACTCTAAGCTCACTTCACCTAATTTTTCACGGTGTGATGGTTACAGAATCGCACTGCTGCTCAGTACTCGGAGCCGGACGAGCGGTGCCCCGCGGCGCCACACGCTGCCGGACGTCCGGCCACACATCCACAACGCCACCAGACAAATCCGCAAACACAAGAAATCATCAAAATTTCTTCCACCAATCCAACTATGCAAATCGACACAAAACTTTTCTAATAAGCGTCAAGACTCCATTGTTTTTCTTTTATAACATCTTAAATTCACAGATGAAAAGAATCTCAGAATACCGACACTACAGGGGCGACACCTTTTCATTCGGCGAGTGTACTCGCTTTATCTCCGCCCATTGTTGAACGTTTAGGTGACAAAAACAATAGAAAAGATTTAATTTCCTGTCGTCGTCATAAAATATTATTTTAATCCGGGCATAGCTCCGATGCTGAATATTCAATGAATGCGGACCGGCCATATTTTATTTGAGAGTTTTTTATGCAAAATAATACGGATTCGAAGCGGCCGTGCACACCGGATATTTTTTAATCAACCCCCAGTGGTTCGCGTCCACGTCGTCGCCGTGCGCTTGTTAGACAACTCACTACACTCGCGTCCTTGTCCCTTCCTCTTTGTAAAATCTATTCACATTTTACGTTGTCTTAATGTTAAGAAAATGTAATGTATATTCATTCATATTGGATTTGCATTTGAGGTCGCGCCGCACCGATCCAGCGATGAACTCTGATTATAGATGTACTCATTACTGCATTCAGTAAAGTAGGACAAGTCGGCACAAGTGAACACTGCGCGCTCTGGGCCTTCTGGTATTGTCTAGTCTGTGGTTTAGTTTCATTCTCACAACACAAACAAAGGATAACCGAATAAAAATCGCGCATAATAATTTCGTTGCATAAAACGTGATATCGTAAACATTAAAACGATTTCCCTTTCAAATCAACGTGACAAAATAAACAGGAAACATAACCCTAAAAGCGTCACGGAAACAGATTTATATAGGGAGATTATCGACGCAATAAGTTGGTGTAGGCGCGACACCCGCGGAACCTTTACAAAAAGTTAAATCAAAAACGTGAGGTGGCGACAAACAAGTCTAAGGAGAAGAAGGGGGAGGGGTGTAGGGGGGGTGGAAAGCAGAAAAAGTATCCGCACAAAGATTTATCGCGTCCGCAACGCTCGCGAGAAGCGCGGAGCTTGCCAAGCGCGCGAGGTCAGGCGGCGACGGGTAGCAGCGCCTAGTTAACGCTATTAACTTAAAACTTTATCTGCAAGTGCATCGTTGCAAGATTTTCGTACAGTCTGTTGTGCACCATTGTTTCGTTAGTTCAACTTAATTAAATCGTGGTCCATGTTTTTTGGACTGCAATTGTACGAAATAGAGAAAGTAAGTTGCGAGAATTACAACAGAATCTCGATTTTTGACTCACTCACTTGCACAAAACCAAAACTCATCTCCAACAAAATATAAACTGTCATTTACAAGCAACGAACGATTTGTTAACTTAGAATATTTTCTAGACATTTTATGAAAATTCATCTTCGTTTGATAAAGCCTAGGAGCTATGAACGTCGAATACACGACACGTAGCGCTACGAATTGCGTAGCTCCGTAGCGTCGTAGCACGGCGTAGATATAGCCTACAAACAGTGGTGCTACGTGCTCGCCGTAGAAATAACCTACGCGTGCTACGTCGCTACGATGCTACGAATTCTTATTATTTATTTACTTGACATAATAAAAGGTGTTTATACAGTTAGTTGCTTGAAGAATTTATTTACGCTGGGTTTTTAAATATCGTATTTTTGGATGAAGGAAAACTTAATAATTATTATCCGTGACAAATTACGAGAACTTGACAGGAACTTTCTTTGTGTAACCCTTTACATAAAACTGGTAATGACTATAGAACCTGATCGTGCAAGCAAATGGTCCCGAAGATTTAATTACTTCCTAACAAGTTTAATTAATAAAAGACGTTAGCTTTGAAACTGAATGCCTATACAGAACGTTTTCTTGTGAAAATCACTTCAGATGTTTTTATCGAGAAATAAGGAATACTTTTTCAGTTTTCTAGAAATGAGAACGTATTTATAAACAAAATTAATTACTCTAGTAGTTGACTATTTACAGAAGCGATTGAATCACATAAAACATATTTTTAAAATAGTAAATTACTAGTATTAAAACAAAAGCGTTGGCCCCAGTTATTACGTCGCTAATAAAATATAGTTGTGACAAATTCATTCGGCTTTAGCAATAAATTACCGCGATATAAATAGGTACAGCCAGCAACATAAGTTGTTAAGCTCAATAAAAAATACATTTTAATTTATACCCAAGATGAAATAAAAATATTTTACTATTATTTATACCAATAATTTAATCTAAAATTAACACTCCTGCTACCATTAGAATTTGCAAAATTCATACTATCGGGTACAAAGTTTGAACCTCTAGGTAGGTAGGTTTCAGTATGTTTTTGGCTTAGCAAAACTGTGATAAAATCATATTTTCACAAAGTCAAAGAAGAGAGAGAGAGTAAGTAGGTTTATACAAACACTTTTACACGTCAATCACATTTTAAAAATTGTATGATGTCGGCGTTTCCTATCTGACTACTCTAGATTGGTGTCTTTTGAGTAAATAACCACACAGATTGTGTGGACCTGTCCAGTCAATGCACGCATTTGTCAAATATCGTGCAACTCAACCGTATCATTATATTGGTAATCTATATTACAATCTACTATTTTATGGGAGGAAGAGAAGGGAGAAAAGCGGTGTTATTTTCCACTTTAGTTATGTTTAGCGACTTTTGTTGCTGACCGTAGCTACTCTTGGTTAGAGTAATAATTTTCAGCAAAGGCTGTTATTAATTGTAACTGACTTGCTATAAACAAAGCCTTGTTAATATCCCGGTCGCCAACCTTCTGAGCTTACAATCTTGGCTGGGCTAATAAATTATTTGAAAAAACATTTTTTACATTAAAAACCTGTTGCAGGAGCGGTTAAAAATGTAATTTCGAATATATAGAAGGTACCTATTGCGACAAACGGCCTTTTTATTCAGCTTCACTAGTTTAGCCGTATACGTCGCGAAAAGGTTGAGAAATTCAGTTAATAGGTAACACGGGCTGGTGTTCACAAGTCCACGTCAAGGCGCGTATTTTTCGTACAGGAGAAACTCAGTTTTGCATTTATTTAAAGTCTAATTAAATACCCCACTGCCCGAAACAACACAATATCTATGTATGTATGTATTTATGTATCTATAATTTTGGGTATGTATATAACTGTGTATATATTTTAGTTTATTACTGTCCATCCTAAGGTTGCCTGGAAGAGATCGCAGAAAGCGATAAGGCCGCCCATTGTATATTTTGTAGTGTTTGATGTATCTTTACTTGTTGTATTTTTGTGGTGTACAATAAAGTATATATAAATAAATAAATATCCTAAAGCCAAACTTATGCTCAAAACTATAAAGACCCGACCATCAACATTCAAGTTACTGACAAAATTCAAAACAGGTGATTATAGGTAAGAAGCCCATACATATTATAAACATAGAACACGCCGCTGTGCCCACTCCCTCAACTATAAGACGAGCAAGCTACTCAAAGCTAAGTGGGCTCAAAGCATTACGTCCACATCCTAACTTATAATTTATTGACAGCGCCCCCAAGTGTCCAGGGAGGCTAAATTATTCACATTGGGTACAAGACCTTATTATACGCAGGTAGCTGACGGTTTCAATAACGTTCAGCGAAAAAATGCATATTTTATGGAAAATGGCGAGAAAGCTTAGCTCGGTGTGCTGGGAGCCTGGGACGTTACGGAGCTGATGTTTATTGGGATTGCTGCGAGATTTTAGGTGTTAGGTTCTTATTTTGAGATGAGATTATGTCCTTGGTATGGATGGTAACAGATTCTGATAGCAGTAATCTTATGGACCGGACTTCTGTAAATTCTTACAGCTACTCTATGAGAGCCTCAAGAGGATGGTGCTTTATAGTGGAACAACACTCAAACTGCAATCTAATATATAAAATTCTCGTGTCACAGTGTTAGTTACCATACTCCTCCGAAACGGCTGGACCGATTTGTATGAAATTTTGTGTGCATATCGAGTAGGTCTGAGAACCGGCTACCTATTTTTCATACCCCTATTTTTTTTTTTTGCAAAATCACGTTTGCGGGGTCAGCTAGTATCATATGAATATTATCATCCATCGAAGTGTTGGCGACCGTAACACTAATTATCTCTATTATATAAAATTCTCGTGTCACAATGTTAGTTACCGAAACGGCTGGACCGATTTTTATGAAATTTTATATGCATGTACAGTAGATCTACCAACAACTATTTTTTTTTTGCACATCGACGTTTGCGGGATCAGCTAGTAATATTATATTATGAAAGTTATGTAAGTTTCACTTTTATTGGTTTACTTAAATAACAATATTGAACATAACTAACTACTAAAATATATATACAATCCAATAGATTTTTAACTAACAGACTTAAAATAATAATAATATGTACAAGTATATAAAAAGAAGGGGAAATAATCAAAGGGCATCAAAAAATTCGTCCGCATCGCTGTCAACAGGAAACGTGCCCAAAAGGCTGGCAGCATTGCCACGTTGTATGGCAATGCTGATTCTTTGGCCAAAAAATAGGCCAGCCCTCTGGTCACGTGAAGAGTCGACCAACCGCTTCGCGATGTCTCGAAATACTAAGTGGGCACTCGGGCCCCATGGCCCTAGTGTTTCTACCCCAAACGGCTCAAACAAATAAGTTCCAAAGAGATTGGAGTATTTGCGCCGTTTGAGGTTTTCCGCACCTGCAGCAGCCGCCCCAGCACAGCTCACCGTACATGGAAGATGGGATGGCGCAAGGGTGTCGACACACGTTGCATCCCACACCAAAGGCCTACCCATCTTCCAAGGCAATATGGTCATTCCGTCTGGTCTCTTTCCATCGTCGTGTGCCAAGCCATTGGGTTCTAAAACAGCTGGCACCCCGGCGGTGACAAGAGCACGACGGATGATGTCATTGATGCTGGCATGCCGTGCTATCCGGCCTGCGCTTTTACTGCAGGATAAGCCATGGTGACCGAGGCAGTCGACACCTTCACCACATTGGCAGCGATGCGGAGCCACGCAAGAGGCGCCCAGACGCAGACAAGTAGCGAGCCGGAAAGTGGTGTCACCCATCAAAGTGCCTATGTTGGGTGACGGTAGCGCCTGAAGCCAGAGGCCCGACTCCCACTCACCCACAGCCAGTAGGCGGGCACGCTCAGCAGTATTGGTGGACGTATTAATAAGATTATTCCGTACCAACGTGCAGAGCGGCTCATCCCACTGCCTCTGGGAAGATGGGTTCGCGGGCCGATCTGTATCCGGGCAAGCCATTTTCCAGGCGTTCACCGCGTCGGCCAAGCACGGCACTTCAAAGTCAACCAGGGAGGGGGCTAAAATCTTCCCGTTTAACTTTTCGGTACTGTGGACAGAGGACAGGAACGCCGGTAAGCTAATACTAGTAATTTTGCGGACGCCGAGGCCACCAAGACGGATGGGTAGTGTGGCTTGCAGCCACGCTCGGTCATCCAAGGCCACATTTAGAATGGATGTAAGTGTGCTGCGAATAATTTGGTCAATTTTGTCCAAGAGGTGTGGCTGCTTCCATAAAGGGGAAGAGCGTAGAAAATATATAAAATTTGGGCCAAAACAACAGTATCTGATCAGGGTGAACGCCGAATGTAAATTAATTTTGGCGAGTCTATCCGAAATGTCGTTGAACTCTTTGATTTTATCTTCAATGAATGGAGAAAAACTATCTTCCAAAATTGGGGAACCTAGGAGGTGTAGTGAGCTTTTTTCTAAAATTTTTATTTGTGGGGCTATTGCATTAAATTTTTCTAAGGTCAATAGTCTGTCGGTAATGTCAGAAAGGTAAATTTCGCATTTTGAGGGGTTAAGGTCCAAGCCAATAGATTTAAATTCCTGTTTGAGAAGTTGTAGGTCTTTCAAAACGGTGTCTACATCACCTCCTAGCGTTCCATCATCTAAATACCAAACGTTGAATTTTGAATTTAGTTTCTGGATAATAGGATGAATGGCCAAACTGAAAATGACAGGCCCGAGAGGGTCACCTTGTTGACATCCTACTGTAGATTCCAAAACATTGTCCTTATATAATAATTTGGAAGGGTGTCTGTAACACTGCCACATGAAACCATAAATTTCGGGTAATTCCTTTTTGACTTCAGCCAACAAAGTGTCCCTGTTCACGGAATTAAAGGCGTTCTTCACGTCAACCTTGAGGATGACCTCACCTTTGTTCGAGTTTAAGAATGTGGAAAGGGCATGAACGGCGGCCTCACAGCCCCCTTTCGAGCCAAAACCAAGCTGCAGGGGCTGAAACTTAGCTGTAAGCGATTCGCTATATAGCTTACAGCATATTTTGGCCGCCGTACGCCTGTAAGTGCAACCAACGGCGATGGGACGAATGCCGCCGTCCCTCTTGCGCAGGGCACATAGGTTGGCCCCGTACAAGACGTCGACGACGGCCTCGTTCACACCGCCGGTGAGCATGAGGTTAATAAGGGCCGCAAGCTCCTTCAAAAGCGACTCACCGGCTTCCCCGGCGCTTGAACTCAGTAAATCCTTGAGATGTTGTGGAGTCAGGCCGTCGAGGCCGCCGGCGGAACCATTTCTGAAAGAGCTCACGGCTGCAGTTAACTGGGAGGCCGAAACATTTAGAAAAGTTGAATTTAGGTCGGTAGGGTCGGGGGGTCGGGAAAGGTGAGAGTCCATCCGCAGGCGCTGGGTGTTTACTCTCTAGCGCTGATAGCGTTTCTGGAGAGTAAGGCGCCACCACATCGCTGCTGAATAGTATCCTAGCCGCTCCCTTGATGTCACCTTCACTTAATTTTGATTCTACATGTGAACACAAGCCTTTTTGTGATTGGTTGTTAAATGCAGGTAATTTTGAATCTAAAATTAAGGTCGAATTGTTGCAGTTGTCTTTAATTTGGTTTGTTAAGGATTTTTTAGTTGCTAAATTTTTCTGGACATGTAGAATCCTAAAAGGGAAGGTGAGTAGTTGCTCCCAGGCACTTAGTGAGTTCTCCTGGGTCGCAAGACGGAGACATCGCGACAAATTCAGTGCAACAGACCGTCTCGCGCCCCGGGGAACTCTCTTTAAAACCGGGGTAGAATTTTTGAATTTGGCTAGCGTTTGCCACAAGGTTTGGTCTGGAATAGTTGATGTTGGGGATGAAGCTGGGGGGCACAAAGGTACACTATGTGTTTTATGGATCTTGCCATAGTGTATCCTCAGCCCCCGTTCGCCTTTAAAAAAGCGTGCCTGGGAGCAATAAGGGCATCTCACCAGCTGGATATCGAGCGATGTGACAGGTTGACTGGCACTGTTTCCGGTGTCGCTATTGCCGTCATTGATCATAAATAATTTTTTGTAACACTTACCTATAAAAATTAAAATAAACTATATACACAATCACATGTACTAAAAACAAACAAATATAAAAAATACAAAACCAATTTTTCAATATTTACACTTCACAAAAGACACTGAAGGCCGATTGTCATCACACTTGACGAGTGCTGCGCAGTCGCGCTCGGAGCCTGGAGCGCCGCGCATGCAGGGCGCAGCCCTCGCAGCCACGGTGCTGCAGGTGACGTGTCGTCGTCGTTGATTGCAGCAGATTGAATTGTTTTTATGTCTCTCCTATTTATAATTTGGCATAGTTCGAGATTTATTTGGTAAAATACGGTTTTGTTGAAAGACTGAACGAATCTTTATTGGCTACTAATAAAAACTTTATCGTTTTTCGGTTTGAAATTGATAATTTCCGTAAAAATCCACAACAAAATTGTTCCAACGTAATAAAATGACGTAGCTCTATTATTTGACTTGTAATATGTATATATTATTAAATGTAGCGCCAAATAAATAATAAATTATTATATATAATTCGGCTGCGCAATTTCAAAACCAACCCTAAACTAACTACTTACACTAGGTAATAAAATAAATGACTAATTAACTTTACAAATAAGTACAAAAAACAAAAGGATATTTAGGCGTCGAAGTACTCATCCGCATCGCTGTCATCAAACGTGTCCAGAAGTCTGGCAGCATTGCCACGTTAAATGACAATGCTAATTCTTTGCCCAAAGAATGATCCATGATAAAATTAGGTACATTTCAAGTTTAGAAGAAAATAATTACTTAGCAATACTGTTTATTACTTTATCATCGATATATTTTGTTACTTTGGTGATTTTTTTTTATCCTTATTTATTTAGAGGCTTTTACCTTACAAAGGTACATCAGCCTCATACTTTGGTGATGCAACAAGCTATTTTAGTAAAGTAATCGTAAATGGTAAAACAAATTCTCAAAATAATTTTGTTCGACAGCAATAAATTACGGTTTCTTTAATTCGCAAATCAATACGAACGCAAATAAAACTGGCTTTATAAAAGCTAATGCTTTTCAAAAACGTTTGAAGGAAGATTTAACACTATCAGTAAAAAGTAATCTTTATAAAATAGATTTGAAAAAAAAAACACATAGAAAGAAATGGAAAGCTAGAGTCATTTTCGACTGTAATAATATGATTTGGGATTAAGTAGGATATCTAAGTAATAAAAATAATCCTAGATTAATAGATTAATAGCCAAGAGCCTCGACCAACACCTGAGGAGGCTCTCATTGGGCGGCTGGATCAAGGGCTTGATTCAGAAAGCAGTACTTCTGGACACGGCCTGTATTGTTAGGAGGTTCCTCTCTCTGGAGCCCTGACCGCCGGTAGCTTGGACCCTGTTCCCGATACCGGTGGGCTACTATTTTTTATATTTTTAAATGTTTTTATATTTTTTATAATCTAATATTTAAAAATACAATTTATATGTTTTTGGAAATAATAATCCTAGTATCACACCGTAGAGCTGACGCTCGACAGACCTCAAGACCACTAAGTTGTGACCACCTTTGTTATAAAAACGGAACCTTTTTTAAACTCAAATTCTCATTGGTTAAGAAATAGTCTATGAAGTGAAGATATGAAAGTACTTCAAAAGTTGATCGATGGAACCGCTCAAAGATTCTTGAGGTAACCGCCTCATCGGTTTGTTGTTAGCACTTAACGGTTGCAGGCGTTTTAAAGGAGTGTTTCCTTTTAAAAGTTAATGTTATTCTGACATGGAGATGACGAGGAAAAAGCTCAATTTCTTATAGATAAAATACCGTGGGCGGAGTGAGGAGTTTTCTAAAAATAGTCTTTTTCTAAGTTTCTAGAGCCCGACATTGACAAATTATGGCCGATAAAGGTAAAAGGGAAACTTTTCTTTGTGTGCGTGTCAACAATAGTAGGTACTATAGATTCGCAGATACTTGTTCGGTCTAGATATATCATCCCATTATTAAAATATACATGTAATGTTATTTCAAACCTCATGTATACTTACCATGAGTATATTTTATACAACCATTTTCAATGTAAAAGATGGATTGTCTTTGGTACTTTCAATCGCCCACTCGTATATATTAAAACGAGTGCGCGATTAGAATTATATTTAGTCGAGAATTATTCCAAAAAACAATAACTGAATACACATAGCATAAGCTTTATCTTCTAACAAAGCTCTACATCTTCAAACAAAGCAATATAGATTCGCTATACATTATGTAAATCTAGTTAACTTTGACGTAAGTAATACCGCAGGAATTCGCCTAAACTTCCTAGGCAGACTAACACAACAATGCTGGGTGCCTGATCATGTAGATTCTATTGTAATTGGGATTCTGCCACATTCATATTAACAACCAAGAAGTTTCAAATAGATAATTTTATTATGCTAGATTGGCAATAAGACCCATAACGAGGGGTGTTTGACGTTGTATTCACCCTGTTGAATGGAGATAAAATTAATGCCATATTTATGTATATCTTTACTTTTTCCAGAACCTGTATATACCCCAGAAATGCTAAGATGATAAACCAGGTGGGTGGACGACCTAAAAAAGGTCGCGGGTCAGACCCAGTGCTATCCTGTAAAAATCTCACCGTGAAAACTAAGGTGAAGTGAGCTGTCATTCCACCTGATGTTAGGGAGTGCCCCTATTAATAGCTCACTTCACCTAAGTTATCACGGTGAGTTTATTACAGAATCGATCGGCTGGATGTGACTCGCATGGATCAGGGCGCCATGGCACAAAAGGGGGGGGCTAATACTCAGCAAAGGGTGAAAGAAACCTGCCAATGATGATGACGAGCCCCGTGGTACTGATGCCATGCGGCCCTTCACAAAGAACTACGAATTTTTCATGAAAAATAAAGAATATTAGAATGTTTTATATATCAATTTTATAAATAAAACCTACGACGAGACTGAAAAGTACTACTGACACTTACATGAAAGTAACCCTATGTCCTATTATTCTAATACACACACACTCATTCACACCCACATACTCATACATACACACACACACGCACTCTCTCGGCTCACCACACTACCACTCCTCATTCTAATTTGTTTTACTGTATTTTAATTTCAAGATTTTTGCTTTTTCGTTTTGTATTTTTTTACTAAAAAAAATACTTTTTGGCTCCAAAAGTAATAGACATGATTATTGTGATACTCAAATAGGGAGTTGAAACTTGTCTCTCCTAAATACAGATTACTCAGTAATCTAGCTAGGAGAGCAGCGATTCACCCAACAATTCGTTTTACCTACACCATGTAATTAATAATGCATACTTTCTAGATACTAGGTACTACATAACCTTTATGTACCTTAATTTTATTACTATATTATTATTTTTTTATCGAATTGACAAAAACTTCAGGCATCAATAATCCGCTAACAAATTAAATTTCATTAATATCAAAACATCGGCATGAGCCGAAGAACAGGGTGTGTCACAATACTTTCCGAACATCAAACAGTAAACTTAACAGGATAAAGAGAAGTTAGTTGCCTACGTAACTTGTTAAACTTTTTGTACTTAACTAATGACCTTACAAAACACCATAAATAGAAAAAAAGCCAAGTACACGGACCAGAATATTGCATTAAACAAGGAAAATTGTTTCAAAATACATATTTACTGAGAAAGGATTAACTTCTTGAATACAAAAGTCTTTTAATTATCACCTGAGTAAACAGGTCCATTTCAAATACTCTCCGCGACTGTCACAGCGGGATCACATCTTTGTGAGACCCTTTGTACAGTGTGCATAGTAACAAGCTTTGCTTTGAAAAATAAATTAACACAGAAATGAGACTGTCAGCGGTACTCAAATGAGACTGTCTGCGGTACTCAAATGAGACTGTCAGCGGTACTCAAATGAGACTGTCAGTGGTACTCAAAATCAAAATCAAAAGTCATTTATTCAAACTAGGCTGAGTATCAGCACTTTTCGAACGTCAAAATTAATAAAGACAGTCCCCCCAAAACGCCCGCCCTACACCACTTCCTAGTGCTTTCACAACTCAAATGAGACTGTCAGCGGTACTCAAATGACTGTCAGCGGTACTCAAATGAGACTGTCAGCGGTACTCAAATGAGACTGTCAGCGGTACTCAAATGAGACTGTCAGCGGTACTCAAATGAGACTGTCAGTGGTACTCAAATCTGATAAGGTTCATAGTGTCACTTCTTACATTTTTAAAGAGATTTTTCCAACGCCATAATTTTATCGGAGAAAGAATTTTTAATTTTTGACAGTTCTTCCATGGAGAAACTCTCAGATGTTAATTTTATTTCGCGAATAAAATTATATGTCGATTGTAAAATTTGCTCTAAGTAGATGTAAACCCTCATAGTACAACTCGTAGGTCGTAAGTTGGAACCCAGTCAGGCGCTTCACTTTGTGTAAATTATTTCTTCATCACTGATCTCAAAACGGTGAAGAAAAACATCGTGAGGAAACCGGCGTGTCTTAGAACCCAAAATTCGAAAACATGTGACATCTACCAACCCGCACTAGGCCCGTGTGGTGGATTACGGCCCACTCCCTCTTACTGAGGAGGCCTGTGTCCCAGAAATGGGAACATTATAGACTGATTATGTTGTTGTTATGTTATTAAAGTGAAAGTACTAACGTCAGCCACACTTTCACTATCTATATACAACAAATTTTGACAAAAAGTATGTAGAGCAGGGCCTTCTTGTTATCCAAGAACAGTTAAGTAAACTCAGACCACGAACATTATTAATATTTACTAACAGAAACAAATGAACAAAAACAAAACACAAATCATTTGTCGACGTCATGTTGCGTCATCAATTATGAGAACAAATGTGTGTATCGGGCATGGGCAGACCACAAGACCCTGACAAGACCCGTGCCATGTACCACCGACCACAAATATAGAACAGAAATGTACCTGTATACTGGGTGGTTTCGCAATGTCCAGAGGCACTATCTAACAGATAAATAAACTAATGACACAGAGCTTGTATGAGACAGCCCATAAGAGTGGGAAGGAAAATAACTACTTACACCCCTAAATCTTCGCGTGTCTAGGAAAACTTGAATAGCACTGATACGTTTTTGGTATCTCGTCTGGTTTTAGTGCTAACCTCGATTTTTTGGGGCAGTGACACTACACTTAACAAAAAGATAGCTATTTTTTATAATAATATTAGCTGACCCCGCAAACATTATTTTGCAAAAAAAAAAACAGATAGTAGCCGATTCTCAGACCTACCCGATATGCACACAAAATTTCATACAAATCGGTCCAGCCGTTTTGGAGGAGTTTAACCACAAACACCGCGTCACGAGAATTTTATATATTAGACTAGCTGACCCCGCAAACGTCGTTTTGCAAAAAAAAAAAAAAGATAGTAGCCGATTCTCAGACCTACCCGATATACACACAAAATTTCATACAAACACACAAAATTTCATACAAATTGGTCCAGCCGTTTCGGAAGAGTTTAACCACAAATACCGCGACACGAGAATTTTATATATTAGATTATCAACTTGCTATTACGTCCTCTTTTTAAACACGTACTAAACCAAAGAACATTATGCTGAACTGAAACTTCAAAATCATTATACGCGACACGTTAAAGTTTACCGCTTGAAAACAATGTGGATTCCGCATTTCATGACATCGCTGAAAACGGCGGAGCTGGTTCATTCTTAGTCAAAAATCACACAGAATTCACATGTGACGCAGTTTCTACTACGAATAGCTACTTATCTACTGTAGCAAGCCATACTTTTCTATAATTTGGTTTCTTATCACGTATGTCTATCATAACACCTACACTATTGATTGTAGTAGATTTTGATTAACCAATCACAATAGGGAGTCTATCCACATACAGGGACATTTAGCTATGAAGAAAACAGCTTCCAAAATCACCATGATATTAATAACATCAAACTTCAATTACCTGACGATCCTTATCAACGAGAACCTTACACTATCATGAAGCTAAGTAGTATCAACAAACACCTCTACCTAACCCTTTTCAATAGCTGCCGTTATGGTAATGTCTTAGCTACGAACACCTGCAGACTCTCAAGCGGAGTCAACTCGACAATATCTTGTAAATCGATCGACGTAGCGGACTATGGAAACCAAGGGTTGGCTATATAGACGTTAACCGTCGGTTATCGAGATAACTTAGTGTATACTGTGTCCTAAAGTTATCGTAGTTTTGCTGAGACTAACTTTAATTAAAGTGCAGTAGTGGGCGTCGAGCTGTCTATTACTAGAGAATATTCTTGGACATGCAACTACTAACGTGAGCCCTATCACAAGTATGTTTAACTCACAGGGGTTGAGAAGAGTATTCTTGTCATCTGTTAAACAAATTAGTAGAAATATGTTTTAGTCATGAACATTATCATATTTTTTCGTGAGACTGATCCCACGATCTGTGCTACAATAATCCAAGCGTGGTGCTGGTTTAGTCAAGCGGTTGTCTAACTTATAATAATACACCAATCAAAACTAACCCTAAATTGCCGATTTCCAATATCTCTATACAAACAAACTCGTCATCAACGAAGCCTTAAAATATTCCAGATGAGATGAACCCGATGACGGCCGTAAAAACACAAAGATCCAATTTACGTGGGATAAGAAAAGGAAACCTCTTGCCTTATACGGGATACCTGATCTGCATAGGAATCCGCCCAGAATCCTATTGTAAAACCTAACGACTTTAATAGGGCTGACTCTGCGGATATTGACATTCTGAGCACACGTTTTATTACTAAGCATTTTGTAGTGAATTGAATTTCGAATTTTATCCGAAATCCGAAGAAAAATCCGAAGGTTCATCCCTATCACAGAGATTCACTATCATATAATAACATTGAGCGTTGACTACGTTTCATAGGTAGTAATTGAATGTGCTCATCACGACAGTAATTATGATTTTTTTTCGATATTCGTTTGTCTATTCACTAGTTAAATGGCTTCTCATTCTTGTTGACGATTGCTGGGAGCTGCCGAGTGTGGCCCGCAGGCGAGGTTGGTGCCACGCGCTGCCAGACACAACCCTGCCACTAATTCCTTTTAAAAACCTAATAAACCTTTGCCCTACACAGGGTTGCCAACATACGGATAACGAGACATATTTGAATTGTCAAATATCACCCAGTAGCAGTAGAAGTGCCGACATTGATTTCAACAGCTGCACTGGGTGAGAGCTGATTATGAATGTCATGCGAACTTTGATCACCATTGTTATAATATTTGTTACTTTTACATAAAAAGTACGTTTCGCTACATACCATACGAATACTCAATTTTTTTTTATAAGAAATTATACGACTTCTTAGAAATAAAGAGTCTACCCCAGCTCCCTTCACTCGTAAGTTTCCTTATAGCATCGATATAAGTGAAGGTAAGATTATTTTCGGACAAATTGTTCCTGTAACGTTTCCTGTGTCACCGCACCGAAATCATAGCGATTTTCCTCTTACCACGTCAGTACGTGCAGCCCTGAAAAACGAATACTGAAATATATTTATTCAAGACGCTAATTGGTTTCTAAATCACGCGAAAGTATCGTAAATCTGCGTTTGTTATTTACAATAATATTTATTTGTTCATGAGTACTAATCACGAACGCCTTACGTAAACATACGGCCAATTAATGAACAGGTAGTGTTATACTCATCCGGTGGCGGGCTGACCACATACAGGTTACATAGATGGGCACATATTATGATGGCAATTCTCACAGCACACACACACAATAATATGTATATTTAATAGTAACACAAGCACGGCGCGTGTACTGTACGTACAGAGCTGATCGTGGTGAGGGAACGGCAAGGCAGGCACACACGGGCAGTCGCGGCGGACGGCGGGCGCTCACTGCCGGAGCCGGCGCCCTGAGCACCCCGCCTGCCCCGCGCGCCCCGCACCTCTCCGGAGGCTGAAAATCCCTTTCAGGCGCGAGTTTCGCTGAATTCGCCCTGTAATAAATTAAAAATTATGTTACAAGTACACTCTAAAATTAATAAATGGCTATTACTACCTGGGCTAAATTGGTCTGTCTGTTTTTTTACGCTGTTGATTAATTAATTATTTCATATTCAGGAAATTATGTTCCCCTTGATACATAAAACACTTGTATACAACTTTTCGACTGTTGTTTATCTGACATATTTGTTCTTTTCGTATTCATATTTGATGCATTGTAACGTTTTTGCATATAAATCGTACAAATATATTCTTTTAAATCTCTAGAACGCTTGGAAATTCGAGCATTATTTTGACAACCTTCTTCAAGATACACCGAAATCGATCGCTGTACCTATGGGTTAAATATACGAGCAGCGGCCGACAGAGTTAGTATTACAAAAATCCATATTCTATCATGTTAGCAGCCGAATAAATTGCTTTGAAAATTTATCTATATCATGTCATTTAGAGAACTTTTTACTTCGAAAGATCGACAAGGAGGTAACTTATCAAAGATTATTTTAATTTCGAACTGCCTTGTGTAAGGTTTTATCAAATCGATATACGGTTTAAAATTTTTGTACTGGCCATACTGACGGCGGAAATACGTATTTGAATAAAATTGGGAGATTTAATGGTTTTGCACTGGCCACACTGGTGGCGACGGTTGCAGGGACTCGGCAGAGATCGGGCACTTTTTGGATGGGAGTTAACACGAGCGGTAGTGGTACTGTGGTACCGTGGTTATTGATTTTAAAGAAATAAGTTTTGAATATTAGCAATAAGTTGTGGAAGTAATAAATAAGTTTTGAGGATTAACTGTGTGTGGTTATTTCTGAGATATTCTATATCTCAGAAGTGGGATCAAGATCCGTAAGTACACGCCTATATTCTGTTGTTTCTTATAACTTACCAACTTTTATTATAATCCTGGTAACTTAGTATTTCGTTATTCGTGCTTTTCAAATTTTAACCAATTGCATAACAAGTACTTTTGTTTATATATATTATGTACTCTGTTTGAAATTATTATGTAATATATTTTGTACTAGTTATTATAAGTAGAATTTATTCTTTAGGTTAAACTGCTAGTCGTCCATCATAATAATTATAATAAAAAAATAAAAAAAATCACGCGGTAGTACCTTTGTCAGATCAATCATTTATTTGAAGTTTCATTGCCTAGTTTATTTTTCTTTTATCTGATTTAAATTCCAACGGTTTTTTTTTTACAGTTTTATTTTATTTTTACCACGTTGGAAATAGTATTAAGCATCATCAAAATCTTATGATTTAATAAATAAATAAATAAATAAATAAATCATAAGATTTTGAATCTCAACGACCGCAACCATTGAAATTTATGCCTGGTTTGAATTCCAACGGTTGGTATAACGAGATTGCAAAACGACAGAGAATTTATTGAACACGTGTTGTTTAACTTTTAAGTTGTTTAGCTAGACGATACAATGGTAGATAATAGGGTACCAGCACTAAGAAACCAATGGAATTTCATGGTTTATTGGGTTATCTGGATGCCCACACGCGAGTGTGGGGTATCTAAAAGGGGGTGAAAATTTTCATTAATTTTGCTCTAGGACGCACCATTTTCCAGATAATAAGCTATTTATTTTTTATATGAAGATATTAACATTTCTTTATTTGGTGGCGAGTTTCAGGAAATGGACGGAGGAAATGGAGCTCATCGGAGCTTGGATACTCCTCGGCGTGATCGTTCGCGCTCTAGGCACAGCCGGAGAAGCCGCACCCATAGCCGCAGCCGTAGTCGGCGCCTACTGGAACGAGAACAAGCTTTGCTGCGGGAGCAGGAGCGGATTCGTCGGATGGAGATCGATCTACAGAAGGAGCGCGACAGCGAGCAGCGGCGACGGAGTGAACGACGGGGCTCACCTGAAGTTGGGGCAAGCTGCGAGCGCGGTCGCAGAGAGCTGCCGGGTAGTCACAACAGAGAAGATCGACGTACTACGAGCGCGGATCACCATCATCCCACAAAAAGGTCATGTAGTCCAACCTTTTCTTCTCGAGATTTAATACAAATAATACAATCCATCAAAGATGTCTTACCATCGCAGCCTCAAAACCAGAGCACTGTATCTAATAATAGAAGCTTGGATCATAAAAATATGATTCCCGAGTTTAATCCTTCAGAAAAAAATCAACGTATAGATATATGGCTAAAAAAAGTCAACGAATGTGCAAAGGTTTATGGCTGGGACGAGAAGACTGTGGTTCATTTTGCTATGCAAAAGTTGACTGGCTTAGGTAAAACTTGGTATGAAAGTCTTAACACGATATTGTTTACGTGGGAAGAGTGGCAGGTAAAATTAATGGATGCTTTCCCGTCTGAACAAAATTACGGTCAACTTTTAGAAGACATGTTGAAGCGAAAGAGTAGGCCTAACGAATCAATCGAAATATATTACTATGAAAAGCTGGCGCTACTAAATCAATGTGAACTAACAGATAAACGGGCCGTTGATTGTATCATTCACGGTATCGGTGATAGAACTATTAGGTCGAGTGCCCTGGCACTACGTTGTGAGAAACCGGATCAGCTTCTGAAATTCTTGTTAAGCAACAATAAAGAACTTTACACACAGCAACCGCCGTTTAAAGATAGGAATAGCAATACAGTAGATGACAAACGAAATAATAAGACGAGTTCGAAGATAAATCCGGACTTATATTGTTATAATTGTAAGGAGAAAGGGCATCCGTATTCTAGGTGCCCGAAACCTTTGGTTAGGTGTAGTCATTGCAATAAGGTGGGCCACAAACCTGAGATCTGTAGATACAAACATGATACAGGGACAACAAAGGCTGACCCAGTGGCAAGAACCATGCGCATCTCCAGTTCTTGCCCAAGTGGCAAATTTATAAAAGTGGTGAATGTAAATGGTTCTCTTCTGGAGGCATTCGTTGACCTAGGCAGTGAGGTCACGCTTATAAGACAATCTGATTTTTCAAACCTTGGACTTTGTCATGACCACACTCCGTCGACAATGAAGGGTTTTGGTAACAGCCTTGTGCAATCCACGGGTTCTGCAAATCTGAAAGTTATCATCGATGGCGTGGCTGCTACTGTCTCGTGTAGAATTGTAGATGATCAATTACTAGAGAAACCGATGCTCGTTGGTCAAAGTTACTCGGAGCAGCCGCACATTGTTGTTTATAAAGACGCGAACAAACTACAGTTTTTGCACATTGGAATCGAGTTACCAGATCTCTATGAGCCTGGAGAACACTTAGAAAGGGTAAGGGTTATAGGTTATAGTCGCGTTTATGGTACTGCGAGTATAAGGGCTAAAATAGAGACGTTGTTTACTGGTAGTGTAGTGTTAGATACTAGAATTGTAGGGAAGCCAAACAAACAATTCTTAGTTTGTGGGGGTGTTTACGAGGTGAAGCGTGGTTTACTGTTTGTTACAGTGACTCCCTGTTCGGTACCATGTTGGCTTCGAGACAATTTCGTGTTTGCTCGAGCTGAAAAGGTGCAAGTAGTAAACAGTCTTGAGAACACTGAGTCTATTGATTCGAACCAGCAAGCTGGAGTGTCTTCGTCCAAAAGGTTTGATGAGAGTCAAATACGCATGGGCGTTGCTGTATCAGATAGTGATAGGGCTAAGCTCATAGAACTCCTTCGACGTCACGAGGAGTGTTTTGCTTACGATTTAGTTGATTTAGGCTGCACTAACGTTTCTGAAATGAGAATTGAGTTAAGTAGTCAACGTCCAGTAGTTTATAGACCCTACCGTCTGTCTTATTATGAACGCGAAAAGGTACGAGGAATGATAGATGACATGTTACGGGCAGGGATAATTAGGGAATCAGTGTCCAACTATGCTAGTCCAATTATTCTCGTGCGCAAAAAAGAGGGCGGCGTTCGTTTATGCGTGGATTACCGATTACTTAATTCAATCACTGTAAAAGAGAGATATCCCATACCTGTCATAGAGGATGAAATAGCAAGGTTATCTGGACAGGCATGGTTCGTTACGCTTGATTTGATGTCTGGTTATTATCAGGTGCCCATATCTGAGGATAGCAAGCATTTAACGGCGTTTGTCACACCGGACGGACAATACGAGTACAATCGTATGCCGTTCGGCTTGGCAAACGCGCCTGCTGTATTTCAGCGTATGATGAACCATGTCCTTGGTTCAGCTCGGTTTAACAAGGCTACTGTATACATCGATGATGTATTAATTTTTGGTAGGAGTCCGACTGAATGCTTAGATCGGTTAGAGGAAGTGCTTGTTTTATTACGCAAGGCAAATCTTAAGTTAAATTTATCTAAGTGTAGCTTTTTACAAAACACGATAGATTACTTAGGTTTTGAAATCAGTTCAGTAGGTATGCGGCCAGGAAATGCAAAAATCCAGAGTGTAGTCGATTTTCCCCGTCCAGAAAATGTACACGGGGTGCGACAATTTCTAGGACTTGTTAGCTATTTTAGAAAGTTTATACAAGGATTTGCACAACTAGCTCACCCTATCACTAAATTGCTTAAAAAGAATGCAGTGTGGGAATGGTCGAACGATCAACAAGAAGCTTTCCAAGTTCTAAAGGCTAAGCTTGTGGATAGACCCGTACTTGCCATTTACGACCCCTTAGCCGAGACCGAACTTCATACGGACGCTAGTAGAATAGGTGTTGGCGGTATTCTCTTGCAACGTGCTCGGGGGAGTGGAGGTTCTTTTCATCCAGTAGCGTATTATAGTCGTCAGACTACGCCCGAGGAAAAGAATTTTCACTCCTATGAGTTGGAGACTTTAGCCGTTATTTGCGCCCTTAAAAAGCTTAGGGTATATCTTTTAGGAAAGTCATTCAAAATTGTGACCGATTGTAGTGCACTACGTTCCACTTTTGTAAAGCGCGATCTAATTCCGAGAATTGCTCGATGGTGGTTGGCTCTACAGGAGTTTGATTGCTCTGTGGAATATAGGGCAGGTACAAAGATGGGTCATGTTGATGCGTTATCCAGAAATCCAATTGTTGCTACGGAACCCCAGAGTCCCGAACAATATCCCACGGTTATGACTATAAATGACGAGGACTGGCTACTTACGTTGCAATTAGGGGATCCGGAATTGTGTAGAATTCGTGATATTATTGCTAGTGATCTAGACCCTCAAGGGGTAGAGTACATCAAAGACAATTACGTTTTGAGGGATAACAAGCTCTTTAGGTGTGTCGGGGGTGACAAGGAATGTGTGAGGTGGGTGGTCCCAAAGGGTGCAAGGTGGCAGTTATGCAAGAGAAACCACGACGATATAGGTCACGTTGGTTTCGAGAAAACGTTAGACCGAATGAAAAGGCATTATTGGTTTGCAAAAATGAAACGGTTCGTAAAAAAGTATGTAGGGTCTTGCATCGACTGTGCATACGCCAAAAAAGCTACGAACACACGTGAAGGGTTATTACATCCCATTGAAAAGGTTGAAAGACCTTTTCATACGTTGCATATTGATCACCTTGGACCCTTTGTTAAGTCCAAAAGAAGCCATACACACATATTGACTATCGTAGACTCGTTCACCAAATTTCTATTTATCAAACCGGTCAGGAATACAAATACGCAAAATGTCATGAAAGTCTTGCAGGACATTTTTGACACTTTCAGAGCCCCTGACCGAATTGTTAGTGATCGAGGTTCCTGTTTCACTTCCCACGCTTTTAGAAGGTTCTGTCTTGACCGCGGAATAAAGCATGTACTAAATGCAGTTGCATGCCCAAGGGCCAACGGTCAAGCCGAACGTTATAATAGGACCGTCCTCGATTCGTTGACGGCACAGAATCTTAGCGCAGATGAAAAAGACTGGGATAGCAAATTAGGGAGAGTTCAATGGGGTTTAAATAATACGGTACAAAAGACGACAGGTAGGACACCCGCTGAAGTCATGTTTGGGACTGCAATGAATAGTGAGTTTAACGCAGCATTGAACGAAATAACTGAAACAACGCGCGAGGTCACCTCCTTACAATCAATTCGCGATGAAGTTAAAAACAGAATTGACAAAACGCAGGCAGCTCAAAAACGATATTACGACCAAGGAAGACGACCTGCGCGTATTTACAAAAACGGTGACTTAGTTAAAATAACTAAAGTAGCATTTCAAAACGATGGCAAGAGTACAAAACTCATGCCCTCGTATGAAGGTCCTTTTAGAATCGTAAAGATAATAGGTAATGATCGGTATAAAGTGGCACCAATCGCGGGGTTTGAGGGAATGAAGAAAAAGCGAAAGACTACCGTTGCCGCTGACCGGATGCGACCGTGGATCCATGTTGACTCTTTGGAAGTCGATTATGACACTGATAATGATATCGAGAATGATATAATTGATGAGGATAATAATTTGTCAGAATGATAATTTGATTATGTATGACGAAATATTTAAGTAGGTGGTAACGCTAGCTCAAAATGTTCATTGTATATTGATATAATTCTTATAGTGTTTATTTACATATTGTTGTTTTCCTTTTTTCAGGTCAGGCACAAGAAATCGCGGAAAGGTTTTGCGTCTTGACCTGAAAGAAGCAAAACTCATGGCCGATCTGTTAAACCGTAACATCCTAAGAGACGGATTGGTTTACAGATTTATGGTTAATGCTGATTGGATAAATGGATAGATAATTGGTTATAAGGATAATTGGTTACAAGGATAATTGGTTACAAGGATAATTGGTTACAAGGATAATTGGTTACAAGGATACTTGGTTACAAGGATAATTAGTTATATGGATAATTGGATAAGGATAATTAGCTCGATGGATAATTTGTTCTAAGGATAATGGGTTATCAGAAATACATTTTTGAAATAGATTTGTATTCGTAATCAGACATTTTAAACCAGGTTATTTAATATTTTGATTTAAATTTTCTTACTTACTATTATTGTAATCCTTTCGGAATGTGCTCCATTTTTGCCGAGTGTAAGGTTTCACCAGATACGTGTATGAGGACATACACGTCGTCAGGATGGTCGAGTGTAAGGTTTTATCAAATCGATATACGGTTTAAAATTTTTGTACTGGCCATACTGACGGCGGAAATACGTATTTGAATAAAATTGGGAGATTTAATGGTTTTGCACTGGCCACACTGGTGGCGACGGTTGCAGGGACTCGGCAGAGATCGGGCACTTTTTGGATGGGAGTTAACACGAGCGGTAGTGGTACTGTGGTACCGTGGTTATTGATTTTAAAGAAATAAGTTTTGAATATTAGCAATAAGTTGTGGAAGTAATAAATAAGTTTTGAGGATTAACTGTGTGTGGTTATTTCTGAGATATTCTATACTTGCAAATGGAGCTGTTAAGAAAAATAAATGAACACATTTACGCGTAATTTTTTTTTTTTTTTTGTAGTTCATCATAGGTTCTGTAATTTATAATTTCAAATAATATATTCTACATAGGTACTTCTTAGTTTGAATTTGGCCGCAACCAGGCATTAATTTATGGGCACGTAATCACGTATGTGTGCCTAGGCTTCGCCTCGGCCCAAATTTTCACGTTCGTCTATCAATGTTTCTTTTGCCGGTTGCAGTAATGTATTATTTTACATAAATTCACACAGAATTCAACTCAAAAAAAGATATTCAAACAGCTTCTATCTTACACCTATTACGTACTAGAAAAATCTTTAGCAAAGAGCTAAAATGAATTCTAAATTCTAAGCTGAAAGTTGTAAAAATTCAATAGCCTTTTAACCCACTGAATTAATAATTAAATCAGTGAATTCTGTCTCATGAAAACCTCGGTAGAGCTAGAGCTTTTACATTTAAATTAATGGGTTGTTTTGACCGTGGTTTGACAGTGACGTCACTGGCACCGCGCTAGCTAGTCAAATAAGCGCGTCAATCGCGACTGCTGTAGACTTGAACTATGGCCGCGACTTCATTGATGTATCTCATCCCTTCGTCGAGCGTGGATCCACGCGAGACACAATGGCTTTTTAATTGTTACTGTAATTACGGCATTCAATCGGTTAATAGTAACTTATCGAGCTTTATCATTGATGACATATACTTTATAGTGACTCTCGTTTTCTTTATTTGCCTTTTTAAAAATACTCCAGCTTTAAAAAGAATACCCGAACTGATCGAAAAATGAGATGCAACACTAAACGTATCACTCGAAGTTGAGCGCAATTTACACACTACTGTGTACAGACGCCAGCACATCAAGCTATCCGAAACTGTCAAATTTTCCCAATTAACTTTGAACCTTATACTTTAGCGATAAAGTTGAAAATGTATTAAAGAAATTTGATAGATTGTAGTAGCTTGATGTGCTGGCGTCTGTGCATTATTTTATTTCGTTAAACAGAAAAAACAACATTCCTCTCAAAGTCAGTGTTATGTTTGAACATATATTTGCCGCTGCCTACCCCGAAGGCTCAGGCAGAGCTGTAAATGATAAATGATAAATGATAAATGATTTTATTTCTGTAAGTAGGTTTGTACAAACACTTTTACATGTCAATCATATTTTTTAAAACGAGATGAGGTCGGCGTTTCCTAACTGACTACTCTGAGAAGAAAGGCCGAAACAAACTCAGAGGTCACAGTCTCTTTTAAAGTCCAGACATAATCTTGGTCAGATCATGTGGAGACCATGTAGATTAGTGTCTGAAATGGTCTTTTGAGGAAAGAACCACACCGATTGAGTGGACCTGTCCAGTCAGTGCACGCATTTGTCAGTAATCATGCAGCTCAACTCAAACTTAAGGAGCTCAACGATTCGACGAACAATACCAAAGAAAGGACATTTGGGTGGGTCGCATAAATTACTCAAACTGCCAGACCATGACTAAAACTATCTGAGAAAATTAAAAAAAAAAAAAAAAAACCCACATAGTCTTCACATTCACAGTCATTAAAATAATATAATACTTTACAAAGTAAATATTCATGTCACTGTATATGTAAAATTTATCAATGTCAATGTGTATATAAAAATCCAGAAATAGTCTTGGTCAGATCATTTTGAGGACCATGTAGATTGGTGTCTGAAATGGTCTTTTGAGGAAAGAACCACATGTACAAATTTGAGTGGACCTGTCCAGTCAGTGCACGCATTTGTCAGTAATCATGCTGCTCAACTCAAACTTAGGGAGCTCAACGATTCGACGAACAATACCAAAGAAAGGACATTTGGGTAGGCCGCATAAATTACTCAAACCGCCAGACCATGATTAAAACGGAAACAATGACCCACATAGTCCTCACATTCACAATAAATAAAATAATATAATACTTTACACAGTAAATAGTAAATGCTCATGTCATTGTTTATGTAAATAGATATTAAGAAAAAAAAAAAAAACGTGTAAAATAGCAAAATAAAATAAAACAACATTCGCAGTCTAAACTTATTGGAGCAGCTCAATCCCAAGCCTTTTTGTCCTCAATAAAGTCATTTACAGTATAATAGGCTTTTTGGCATAGTTTACGCTTTATAAAAGATTTGAATTTATTTAGGCTTAGTTCTTGAATGTGACTAGGAAGTTTATTATAAAAACGTATGACATTGGCATCTAAACGAGCCACCTATTTTTTTGAGCCTTGATGAAGGAACAACAAATTTGTGTTTGTTCCTAGTATTTATGTTATGGATATCACTGTATTTTTTAAATAGATTAATATTTTTATGTGCATACAAAAGATTATCATAAATATACTGAGAAGGCACAGTCATTATATTAATCTCTTTAAATTTGTCTCTGAGGGAGTGTCTGGGACTTAATTTATAAATGGAACGAATTGCCCTTTTTTGTAAAATAAAAATTGTCTGAATATCGGCGGCATTTCCCCACAACAGAATACCGTACGACATCACACTATGAAAATAACTAAAGTAAACCAAACGGGCTGTCTCTAAATCAGTTAAATCACGAATTTTCCTAACGGCGTATGCTGCAGAGCTAAGCTTTTTTGACATTTTATCTATATGGGGGCCCCATTGAAGCTTGGCATCCAATGTTATGCCTAAGAATACTGTGATATCTTCGGGTTTTAACTCTTCATCCTTTATGAGAACACTAGTTTCGACTTGTCTAACATGGGGTATCGTAAACTTAATACATTTGGTTTTTTTTTCGTTAAGTAGTAGGTTATTAACATTAAACCAGTCAACTACTTTTGCGAGGGCGCTATTTACATTGTCAGTAACCAGCTGCTGACGTTTAAGTTTAAATACAAGTGAAGTGTCATCTGCAAACAACACTATATCATGATTATCCTTTATGAGGTAAGGCAAGTCATTAATATAAATAATAAATAAAAATGGGCCAAGAATTGAGCCCTGGGGGACCCCCATTCTTACTACAGATCCGGGTGATCTTTTTCCGTTAACATCAACCCTCTGCATCCTATCACTTAAGTAAGAAGTAAGAAGATCCAGGGAGGCGTTACGGATTCCGTAGTGGTGCAGTTTCCTGATTAATGTTTCATGATGAACACAATCGAATGCCTTGGACAAATCGCAAAAGATGCCCAACGCATCGCATTTGTCCTCCCAGGCATTATAAATATGTCCTAAAAGTTCAACTCCGGCATCGGTAGTCGAACGACCCCTTGTGAAACCGAACTGTTTGTTATGCAGTAATTTATTTTTATTAAAAAATCTTTGCATTTGGTTTAAAATAAGTTTTTCAAAAATTTTACTAAAGGTAAGTAGTACTGAAATGGGTCTATAGTTAGTAGGGTCTGATGTACTACCCGATTTAAACAATGGTATTATTTTACTGTTTTTCATAAGATCAGGAAACTCACCACGGTCGATACAATTATTAAATATAACAGCTAAAGTAGGTGCTACAATGTTTATAATCGACTTAACAACATCCACAGAATTACCCCAAAGATCTGCGGTCTTTTTAACATTTAATGTGTGAAAGGTTTTAATTATATCTTTACAGGTGACATATTCGAAGTGAAATTCAGAATCACAAACTGGAACATTTTCCTTAAGTAAAGACTCTGCAGCAGTGGGTGATGAGTTTAGAGATCTAGTAGTTGATACGGGAATCTCTGCAAAGAAATTTTCAAAGGCCGCGGCGGCTTGAGAATCTGATTTAATTATATTGTCATTAATAGCAAGGCTGTAGTCACTACTTCGGTTGCATGACTTTCCCGTTTCGCTATTAATTACATTCCAAGTCATTTTAATAATGTTACTACTATTTTTAATTTTTGAACTCAAGTAACGTGACTTGGCAATACTACAAACTTTTTTAAATATTTTAGAATAATTTCTAACATATAAATTAAATTCAGCAGTGTTTATACAAATCCGTTCTTCATATAATTCATAAAGTCGTTTTCTACTTTTATGTATACCAATGGTGGCCCAGTCGCTGAAGGAAGCGTTACTATTAACCGATAATATCTTTGGAATGAATGTATTATCAAATTGTGTGCAATACATATTAAAAAAATCATTAAATTGTTGATTAAGGTCATCATTAGTCAACAAAAGTACTCAGAAGTTTAGTCTTAAATGTTTCCAAGCGTTTAGTTGTTTTTGGGTTTACAGTGATATCTTTTTTAGTAGCCTTTTTGTTTAAATTTGTAATAGTGATCAATTGTCCACAATGATCTGAGTCTATTGAATTAATAATTTCTTTGCGGGTTGGTATAGCATCTGTATATATGTTATCTAGGCATGTGGCACTAGTAGGAGTTATTCTAGTGGGGTCCAAAAATTGGTTAGCAAGATTGTATGACTGAAACAAACTTATGATTTTAGTACTTAATCCAGAATTTTCTAACAAATTAACATTAAAATCACCACAAGTGATGATGGACTTGTTTGTATTACAGATTTTGTGCAACACTTCATCCATAACTTTTTCAAAACAATCATACAATCCTGAAGGAGGTCTATACACACTTAATATAATGAACTGCTCCAATTCTATACAGGCTATTTCAATTGTACGCTCAACAGAGAGGCTCACAATATCCTTTCGGTCTTTAAATTTAAGCTGGTTATTTACTAAAATTAATGAGCCACCATGTATAGCATTTACTCTGCTGAATGAACTACCAACCTGGTGATTACTAAAATTGAACATGAACTGGTGGCTTTTAAGCCAATGTTCTGTCATACAAAGAATATCTATATTGTTACAATTCAGGAATAATTCTACTTCTAAGTCTTTGTTTAAAAAACCTTGAATGTTTTGATGCACCAGATTGATACTATTTAATTTTTTTACACTTTCCTTTGACTTATTATTTGCTTTATTTACAATTTCGCAAGAGGTTGCCTCTATTGTCCTAATTTCTAATTTAAATGATGATTAATGTCATTAATTTTGACCAAATTATTGACAGATAAGTTCAATAAGTCATTGCATTGCTCAAAAGGAGCAATTTGTTTAGCCAAATTTTTGGCTGAAATAGAAAAATAGTATGATAGCAACACAGCTATCTGTCTTTTTAGATAGTTAGAAAGATAGTACTTAACAATATTAAATCTATCTCTTGTCAAATATAAATTATTACCAACATAATAGTTAGTATCAATTATGTGGAATCGATTATCATTATACAAAGTTGATACGACAGAAAGGCTTTCCTTTAAACTGCTTATACTAGGTACCATTTTCAAGCTCTGTACCAAATATCATTTAAATTGAAACAGTAGTTTAGTCGCAAATGACTTTTTAAGTTTTTGGCCCGTTTGAACATGATGTATTTTTCTTAACAGCTGATTATGTCTATAGGCATAGGTCATGCACCTTAAAACGATAAATCTACGATACGTTGTTGCCGCTCTTACGCAAGTCATAAGCAAATACGTCCTACAAAAGAAAGTGACAATCCCATTAGCAAAACATCACGCGCGTAAAAGAAATAGAAATAGGTCAGTGTGTTGCTATTGCATCTTTGGTCCTTGCGAGGGGGGCCTCTAAAAACTAAAAAACTTGGTTTTTCAGTGCGCCAACGCTATCCTTCCGGGACGTACGTTACGTAACACGGAAGTCCTGTGCCGCTATTGTTTTGTCGAACTCGTGCGCTGACAATTGTGATTTTGATTTGTTATTGTGAATAGGACACTTCTTTCTTTTTTTTTATTGTGACAAGACACGTAACTTGCTATTATAATTATTTAGTGTTAGTGTTTTTTTTTGTGATTTACTGTTTTTTATTGTGATAGGACACGTAATTAAACTTTGGTTGTGTGTGTGTGTATACCTAATTAAAGTGTTCAACAATGCCTCGTCTAACTTACACGGCGTCAGAATACACTGACATGATTTTAATTTACGGTGAATGCCGTGGAAACGCAGCATTAGCTCTGCGAACATACAGAGAAAGATATGGTGACAGCCGGAATTGCCCTAGGAACGCCCGCACCATACAGTTGGCAGTACAAAGATTACGGGACAATAAACGTGTAGTGCCGCAACAGGAGGGAGTGCCACCGCGGCAAATACCCGCTGCATGGGACGAACGAATATTAGATCATTTTTCCCGCAACCCGACAATGAGTCTGCACAGAGCCGCCCGGCAGTTTAGATGTTGCCATAGAACCATCCACAAGGTTCTAAAACGTAACAAACGCAAACCTTATAAATATCGGAAGGTGCAAGCTTTGTTATCGAGAGACTTACCGATCAGGAACAGTTACTGCCAATGGCTATTAAATAAAACATCCGAAGACCGCCATTTCTTAACAAATGTAATATGGACCGATGAGTGTACTTTTACTCGGAACGGCATCTGGAATCGGCAAAACCTCCGGTACTGGAGTTTGGGAAATCCACACGTGTTTCGAGAATCTGAACACCAGTACAGATTTTCTCTCAATGTGTGGGCTGGTATCCATAATAATAATATTATCAGCCCTGTTTTTATTGACGGCACCCTTACAGCGGCGAAATTTTTAGATTTATTAAGTGGTCCTGTGGCCGAGTACACTGACCAACTACCTTTAGCCGTTCATCGCAAGTTGTGGTACCAGCTGGACGGTGCGCCTCCACATTCTGTGATGGCTTCCAGGGAGCGGCTCACAGAAATGTTTGGGCAGCAATGGATCGGTCGATTCGGACCTGTTCGGTGGCCACCACGATCTCCGGACCTCACTCCCATGGATTTCTTTTTGTGGGGATACATTAAGGGTGAAGTGTATGCCTCCGAGGTAAATACAATTGTTGAACTAAAAAACAGGATTATTTTAGCATTTCACAAATTAAAGTGCTTAGCGACGGACAGTGATTTAATTAGAAAACTAAATAACAATATTCTCCGTCGGTATAATTTGTGCATTAATGTGAATGGAGGACACATAGAGAATTTAAAAATTTAGTGTTTTTGTTGTCGGCGTACTTCAAAACTATCTAACATAACAGCCAGCGCGAGCGGAGGCCTAAGCCGCCGCCCGCGCCACCGCCGGCCGCCCGCTTCGACACGAAACACATGCCGCGCCCCGGCGCGCGTGCGACGACGTTGCCACTTTGTAAGGTCAGTCGCCAGGTCCAAGTTTCTATGAAATTTGGGTTTTTCCTTTATTTACAAAGGGTGGTTGCGTTTTACTCTGATTTGTAAGCTATTTAGTTTGTTTGAAAAAAAAAAAATCTCAATTTTGGAGCTTTTTATTTTTATACCGTATCGAATTAATATTAAACACGTATAGTATACGTAGTGTAATTTAATGCCCCTCGGTCGTATCAACTCTGTATGTCAAATTGTGCAATGTCATGTTTATATCAAATCTTAAGTTATTTTCTTCCTGTGGCAAACTGTTACTATAGGGGAATGTAAACAACACAATTTTTTTTAAACTAAGGTTGCACAATGTTCTATGATATTGGAGCAATTCTCCTTTATTTAAATTACCCATATTTCCCATGAAAATTAATAAAGTTGTTTCCTGCTTAAAGTTACATTTAATAATTTCTTTCATTATATCAAATAATGAACAACCAGGCATACAGTAATTTATTATTGAGTGTCCTGGATATTCATCTGTCAACAAGTGACCTAAGTCCTTTCCAATCTCATCACAAAATAACACAATATCATGGTTTACAAATTGTTTACATGGTATAATGGAACTATTAACAGAAGGAATTGTTAAATCGACACAAGGATGCGATAATGTGGTATTGCATGCTGCTAATGAATGATCTGGCGTATGTACATTGGATGGTAATTGACAGCGCTCACAGCTGTTAGTTTGTGAGTTCACCAGCTCATTCATTGCCAACACATATTCCCTCATTAGATCTTCAGAGGTATTATACTTGTTAGTCATTGATCTTAATTTCTCCTGTAGAAGGTCAAGTTGAGATTGCAAGTCCTGTGTGTCAATTTCATATTTCCTAGTACTTTGCTCCAAATTGAAAGAGTACATATCTAACTGTTTCAGTAAATTCAACCTTTCCCTATTAAGTTTAACGTTTTTGATAAAGAACTTTTGCCTTTTTACCATTTTTTGTGTTTTAACAATGTATTTATTAATTTTGATGTATTTTTTAAGTTTGTTTTTACCAGTGACTACCCTCACTGAGTTACATGATTTTGATTCATCATCACCTGTCAGATCAATTGAGTAATTGGGGTTTTTGGCAGAAACTATTGATGGGGCAACAGACACCAACTCATTGAACAGACTTTGATTCAGCGAGGCGGTGATGTTAAGGTTTGTAGTCTCAAGTTGTGTAATCTGACTTTGAGCCTCATGTAGCTGCTGTTGTAATAAGTGTTTGTGACTAAGAGCTTGTTCATACTCTATGCTACACTGGCTGAACCCGTCCACAATAAGTTGAAGTCTGTCCCGTTCTTCTATGGCATCAGTGTATTGAGTGTATATCTGAGCCATTTCAATTTTTAACTTTCTATTCTTTTCATGGGCATCAAAGAGCACCCTTTCATTGTCATCTAATTCCTTAATTAGTTGGTCACAGGACTCCTTTGACGCCTTTAAACCTATAATATCTAAACCCACATTTTGCCAGTTATGTTAAAGTTCCATGTTAAATGAATTGGCTTTTTAGGCAGAGGAACAAGGTCCAATGATTTAAAAACTGTTTAAAGTTCTTACTTTTCTAAGCTGCCGTTCTTCTAAAAGGTCAAATATTTCAAATTCTAAGGTTACCTTAACTTAACATATTTTGTGGAAAAATTCAAAATTTTCGTTGATTGTGTCAATTAAAATATTTCAGGGTGTTTCAGAGGTCGTTAGGTACTCAGTCAGGCTCAATTTATAGCCCAGTGTTCAGTTTGAACTAGACTTTAACCGAACTTGATGTTTAATAGTGATACCGTTTAAGGACATTAGCGCTGGGCTGGTTCTGTTAGCCATTGACCCAATCAAACTGAAAATATGAGGCAAACAAGAGACGTTAGTTCAGAGCTAGAAACCTTTTATAAAGATTTAATTCTTATTGAAAGGTCTACTTCCTCCATCTCTTTCCAGTTAGTAACATAAAGTGTTTTAGCCTTTTAATCATTGCGCAATGTTCTTAAAACGAAAACTCACATCATCATCATCAGCCTAGCCTTTTCTCCACTATGTTAGGGTCAGCTTTGAGTCTAACCAGATGCAGCTAAATACCAGTATTTTAGATGGAGCGACTGCCTATATGACCTCCACAACCCAGTTACTGGGTAATACGATACCCTTTGGTAAGACTGGTTGTCAGACTTTCGAGCTTCTGACGACCCGTAACGACTGTCAAAGATCCACGAATTACAGCAGAGACCAAGGGTTTAACGTGCTTTCCGAGGCACGGAGGGGTCCCCCATCCACGGACCAACCGCGACAAGCGTAGCTTAACCTGATCGATCTACCCTACGACTGTTACTAACGACGAAACCACATATTTTATGAAATTATAGAAAGGTTTTTTATCAGCAACTTGATTGGATCACTGTAAAATAAAGCGTAAATGTACAGACGCCAGCAGGTCAACCTACCCCAATCTGTCAAATTTCTTTGATAGATTTTCAACTTTAGCACAAAGGAATAAGGTTCATATTCAATTGGGAAAATCTGACAGATTGGGGTAGCTTGATGTGCTGGCCTCTGTACTACAACTTGGTAAAAATCCTTTTGAAAGTATACACAGGCGAAGTGCTTACAATTTACTTTTAATATATTATACATTATAGCGATTTTCCAGAACAAGTTTCAATATAAATCCTGAAAGAGTTGAAAGTTGCACAAAAGACGATATTAAAATGTAGTCCTAATACAATGAAAAAATTGTAGTCCTATTACGTCGGAGAAAATATGAATAAAAAGAGCCCTCTTTAAAATGTATACAATTTTTTTTTTTAAATACAAAAGTTTCGTCTGTCTTTCAAAGCAGAGTTAGAAAATTACGGCTTTACATAAAACTTTTCATGTATACGGGGACGGTTAAAAAAAGGAATTTAATGTCTAAAATCGATACTTTTAAATTAAAAGTGACAGAAAAGTATTCGAAATAAACATTGCGTTCGATTTTAAATGAGCTGAAAATTTGCTCTTTCAAAATACAATAAGTAATAACCAGATTTTCACCAGTAATACGTAAAACATGAATAACTAACTCCTTCTAATAGTATGTAATTCAGTTATCCAGTGTTATGCTTGATCACACACACAAAGTAAAACCAAAATAATGTTAAGTGTAGCAATTTCATTGCTAAACTAGTATAGTTATAAGCCTTTCTTTTATTTACTTTACGGGTCACAGACACGGAGTATGAGGAAAAATACCCCAGTGTAACACTGTATCAACTAGTATGGCGGGGTACTGTGACTTACTGGCGGACTTATAATATAATGTAATATCAACAGTATACACTCAATGGCCCATCTTCCAACTTGCGCCGCATGCCCCGTCACCTGTGCGCTTGATGATCTTATGACTGCGTCAGTTTTGCCATCGATACACTACGAAGAAAAAAACAAAGAATATTATTCTGATAATAATCCAGTCAGGGGAATGTAGTGATAGTTATTCAAATGAACTCAGTATACCTATGTATTGTTCATTGTGTGAAGAGCGTTGAACTATGTCGTTATTGCATTTTTGCAAAGTATTGTTTTGAGTTTTATCGGAAAAGTTAACTGGATATTTTGAAGGTATCTAAGCGATAAATTCAATTATTACAGAGTTGGTTGCTGTGTGTTTATTCTGTTTTAATTTCAAACACACACACGGTAATCAAATACACATAATATTATGTACAGATGTGTATATCTCCAAGCCAATTACGGGTACGCAATATCAATGTAAATAACAGGGTTTTTTATTTTTCTTTTTGTATTTTTCTTTGAAAAATTGAACAATTAAAATTGGATTCTTTGAATCATACCTAATTAATCTTAAAGTTTTAATTGGCAACGCATACATTTAGCAAGTGTCTGAAGTTTTTTTTGTAACTTTTCATTAGGTAATGAAAGGATCTCGATGTTTTGCCCTATTTCCCAAGAGTTTTATTTACTGCAAAAATATAAGAGCTGCATTATTTCGGCAGCTGTTTTTTTATGTTAAATAAAGCCCATTCACTTAAACAGTGTCTAGGCCATTGATCCTAATCTCTCACACTTGCCACACTGGAATACCAAGCAATTATGCAAATGATTGTTTACAAAATAGCACAAGATTAAATATTCGAGCTGAGCACGTTCAGACGAGTTTATCTTACTATTCTATTATCTTCTTAACGTTGAGGTTCTTGAGTTAAATAAGGCTGTAAGTAAAGCGTTAGCAACATTTTAATAATATAGTAGCCTATCAGCCTTCAATAATTAATAATGGAATGGCCTTTTTGTACCTATACAAAGAAACCATGCTTAAAAAGAAACTACACGTGAACGTTGTCTGTTCCAAACATTGATATACAAAAGTCTTGAAATTTTAAACCATAGGTTCTCAACCTTATTTTTCCCACGGCCCAGTTTGATAACATATTAGTTTTCATGGTTTTCGAGGGTGCCAGAGGTCAAAATGAAATTCTAAGATGGCGGTTGCGGCATTAGTGCCTTCGAAAATCAAAAAAACGGCAACCATGATGAAAAATTAGGAAATTTTCGAAAAATTTGAAACACGTGGTTTTTAAAAAGTGAGTCGTTTTAAAAGGATGAAATATTACTTACAATTCATATTTCCATTGGACCAAAATACCTTGATTACATTGAGTTTACCAAATTCCATTTAATTGCAGATCGCTTCAGATTTTATAAATAAAGGTTCAACTGTAGACGACCGGTTGTTTTTACGGACGTACAGGTCTAGACAACGTCATTACTTCATTCGACAGGTAGTTGCTGAAAATCAGCGCTTTTGACGATAGGTTCGTCACTCTCGTCACAGCATTTTGATGAACAACGACCTATTCTCGAAATTTAAAACTTTCAAAGATTTTGAAAGTTTCAAATTTTGAGAATTGTTGCAGTTTCATCTCGGTGACAAACAAATTTCAAAAAGTTGTCAAAAATGAAGGATGATTAGAGGTATATTTGACAGATTGAGACTATCTTAAAATTACAAGACTGTGAACGATCTTAAAATTACAAGAATTGCCCCTTTGTGCTTGCACAAATGCCACTTGATTGTTCTTGTTATTGTGGTTTGTTACAAAAGTAGTTATTTTTCCACTCTGCAATCGGCATTTTGTTTTTGTTTCAATTGTTTGTTTGTTGTCATTTGCCAACACATAATAATTACTCAATTTATATTGTCTTTGGTCCCTGGCCTTGACATAAAGTAAAGAATATTTTTGTATTGCTTGAATACTTTTCGCTACTTTGTTTGTGGATTTTATGTCAGTTTTTTGTGCATTTTGTTTGTGCGGATTAAATATTTTTTATTACACTCTTTATTTCGTTGTTGAAAAGGGATTAAAATAAAGATGAATATGGATTTTTTTGTTGATTCATTTTTGATGTTCACAAAAAGAAGAGCAAATCTATACATATAATAAAATCGTAGGAAAGTCAAAACTGTACATTGAATATTTTTAAAAAAGAATTTTTGGGGCGTGATCTACAATCGATATCGAAGCAAAAAATATAGTTTTTAGAATTTTTGTCTGTTTGTCTGTTTGTCTGTTTGTCTGTCAGGGATAAACTCAAAAAGTACTGCATGGATTTACTTCAAATTTTGCATGAATATTACTAAGAGGTCGGGTCAACATATAGGCTACATATTATCACGCTATCACCTACGGGGGAGGAGCTGTGAATCTTTATTTTTCTTACGCATTCTGTGACAGCGTGTAATCTAACGACGCATATTTAAATGTTGTTTTTGAGTAAGCCATGCTATTATCTAGCTTTACACTATAAAAACTGCGCCATTTAAGTAACTTGGGCAGAGAAATATAGTTTAATGAATGTTAGTAGTATAAAGACAATTTTAAAACAGCGCCATCTATGAGATTTCATAAAAATCAAATCAAGTTACATGTTAACATTTTTTGGAAATTAATAATTTAAATTTGATCATGTTGGCGAGGTAAGTAGTTAGTTATTCTTAAAATTCATAGATGGTGATGTGCATTTTCTTCATAAAAGTTGTATCGTATAGTCCGTTTTGACAAATTCAAGTTCCAACAAAACCCTCAAAATCTTGAGCAGAGTTGAGGAAGACAATTTAAAAAAAATGCGGTGTGTATTACAAAAAAATTATGTTCATTGATGATGATCATTTCATTTCATGACACCCTCGCGGAGGCTAGCGTCAGTGACAGTCCCAGCCGCATGCGTCATCTGTTTGCCGTCATCTTGATGTTTTGTACAGTCGCGAACCCGGTAGCTTTGTGGGAGAAGTATCGCCATCATCTGTCTGAAGATTTTCTACGAGCTTTGAGGCGTGCTACTGGAGACGAAGTCGAAGTAACTGATGAACGCGTGCTGAACACTTGTCTCAGTTCACTTCAAGATGTGGTCATTTCTATCGGCGGCAATCCACTGATCGAATATGGGTTACCAGTTCCCCAATCATCACCGTATTAAGACCGTGAAAATCGGGAGTATAACGCTGAGACAAATTACGATCCGGGCGAAATGACCACCATACGAAATGACCATGTCGCTTTGTTCTCTTCAGAGCAAAAACTTTATGACAACGTCCTTGAAAGCGTTGGGCAAAACCATGGTAAAATGTTTTTCTTGGATGCTCTTGGTGGAACAGGAAAAACATTTGTTACCACTGGCATACTTGCAGAGGTCAGGAGGCAGGGCAAAGTTGCTATTGCTGTAGCGTCGTCGGGAATCGCTACCACACTGCTTCCGAGTGGCAAGACAGCACATGCCATGTTTAAAATTCCCATCGATTTAGAGAGCGCCGAAACGCCTGTTTGTGGTGTGTCACGTAACAGCGATAAGGGACACGTGCTCAAAGAATGCCCTCTGATCGTATGGAATGAGTGTCCGATGGCCAATAGGAAGGCAGTTGAGGCCGTGGATAGAATCCTGCAGGACATCCGCAGGAACGAACATTTGATGGGTGGTGTCACAGTTCTGTTCAGTGGTGATTTTCGGCAAGCGCTTCCCGTGGTGACGCGGGGCTCGAGGGCTGACGAGTTGAATGCTTCGTTGAAACGATCTTCGTTGTGGTCACGAGTTCGTACGCTGCGCTTGACCATTAATATGAGAGCTCGGCTCGGCGGCAATGCACGTCCTTCTAAGTCTTGGCGAAGGCACTCTACCAGAAGACAGGTGGTGCTTCCAGAGTCTCTCGGTTGAGTGGTATCCAGCTTAGAAGAACTTATTCGCTGTGTCTACGGGGACATCAGTCGTATACCGCACCAGCAGAATTTTTGGGTGTGTGAGCGGGCCATTTTGATGCCCAAAAATGATCAGGCTGCAGCAATTAGCGAATGCATTCTCTCGGAAATTGAGGGGAATAAAGTGGTCTACACCTCACTGTTGTCGAGCAAGATGACGCCACATATTATCCCGTGGAATTTCTGAGCTCCCTGTCAGCAAGTGGACTTCCAGCGCATACCATCATGCCGAAGGTCGGTGTTCCGATTATGCTTCTTCGGAACCTATCTCCTCCGAAGTTGTGTAACCCGCCTTAAAGTCATCTCGCTCCACAGACACACCATTGAGGCGGAAATTCTTACGGGTTGTGGCGTCGGCGAGGCAGTATTTATACCACGCATTCCCCTCATACCTCATAATTTCCCATTCCAGTTCAAGCGCGTACAGTTCCCCGTGAGTGTTTGCTTCTCGATGACCTTCAATAAGTCGCAGGGGCAGATACTGAGGGCAGCGGGTGTCAACCGCAGGACGAGTTGCTTCTCACAAGGGCAACTGTACGTCGCTTGCTCCCGCATCACCAGTCGTGACTCTCTTTACATTTTGGCTCCTGGCAGCATAACTACCAACGTAGTTTATAGACAAGTGTACCTTTGTACGTATTTTTACTCTTTTGTGTCCTGGAATGTATTCCTGCATTATTTTCTCTATTTCCTTCAGTCACATCTTATGACTGAACTCAGCAGGATTCCCATATAACTCTCTTCACTTGCTTCGCTTGCAAAAAAAAACTAATATTTTAATGCTATTTTAAAAGTTTTGTACTTATAATGCTATAGCGACACTGGCATCTTAGGTATTTTTGGTGCTGTAGAGCCTTCACGCAGACGACGTCGCGGGCAGCAGCTAGTATTATAATAAGTATTAGAGTTTTCAATAATATATTAAAGACATGCATTATAAACTACAATTACTTGGGGTCAAGAATAGAATAGAATAGAATACTCTTTATTCTGTACTCCATATAAATTACTGACATAAATATAGAAATTTTACAAAGGGTGACACAATGGGCGGCAATTTCTTTTTCCAAAAATTATTGTTTGTAAAAGATTCTGCAATTGAAAAACCATCGACAAAAATTGAGCTTATTGGACAATTAATTTCAACTGTCAGATGAAAAACATCTTTGGGGTGATTAAAAATTAAAATTTTGAGTATAAGTAAGTATTCAAAGAAAAATCAAATCAAAGCCCTCTGTCTGTAAGTGGCACTGCACATTAGCATCATTGGTATCTATTTAATAGATATGTTTACACTGTCACATTCACACAGGCGGGGTAGGTGCCGTCACTCATGTTATCTGTCAGTCACGAGGAATGGCGGGTCACAGAAAAGTGAGAACACCAGAGAAGAGAAGCAGGGACTTTACGATAGCGCTTGATGTGGCAATGAGCCAGTGAAGTGATATATTCAACACAAATACGAAATCAACAGGATTCTTTCTACATCAGGTATGTTTTCTGATCAATTCGTTTACGTTTTCATCAGATCATTTTGGAACAGACCCATCCACGAGAATATTACCGTCACTCGGTAGGTTCTGTTACTGCTGTCGGAATGAACATTGATCATAAAGCCTTCCAGCACTGTGTTGGGAAACACAAACTTAGGCTTCGCTTTACCTATACACGCTCATTTATAGCTTCAATTCTCAATTCTTTATTGCGTGCCATAATGTATATAGTTGTTAGAGAAATACATAATTATATTAGTCACAATTATGGACCCTGTGACCCTGTCGGGCACAGCATAGATAGTAGGAGAGAGGAGGAAGAACACTGGGTGTTTATTATGATAAATTTTAATATTAGTTAAGTATTTAGTAAGTTATATTGTTCCGCTAATCTAGACCGGACGATCCTAGATTTCTCTTCAGAATTCAGTTCGGCCACTGCTCTCGAGTCTAGATCCGTTTTGTGACCACGTCGACGATGCGGTGGCATCCTCCTCGTTTTTCGCTTTAACCTGTCTCTGATGATCCACGCCTGAAGCGTTACTGACTAATTACACTTATACAGCTCTGTTCAGCTTTTGTCCATAGAAAACAACGATTTTGTATGAGATGCGTACGCATCCGTTCGCCCCAGAAAGCTGAACGGACTTCATACAAAATCGTGGTTTTATTCCTTCATATAAAAAGTTCATCGCAATATAGTTCAGTATAATCCATTTTTCTCTGTAAGTCTCTGTTACGCAAAACTCAAAAAAAAAACTCAAAGCATTTATTTCAAATAAACCAATTACAGGCACTTTTTAATTGTCAAGGGGTCGATCAGTCAGAAAGATGATGAAGCTAGTTGCCCATTCCAAAGCGTAGGTACATATGGAAAAGAACGGGCAAGAAATTCCATGGACACTCTTACGTTGGATAAAACGTGGCAGGTGTGTTTTTTTTACACACCTGGGTTGATATTTCAATTTCCGGCTTATGAAATTTATTTCTCAAAAAGAATACAATTCACTTATCATGAGAAATACTTGAGACACGAACTTATGAAGAACGGTAGATCCTCGTAAATAAACAAGTAAGTCTTGCAGTAGTTGCGCAAATATTTTTTTTTTACAACGCTGTGGGTAGCAAGAAAAAGTTAGTTTACCATTACATAATTATCGTTTCTTAATGGCAAGTCAATTGGCAAAGTGGAACATTATTTAGGGCCAGGTCGTGTCTGTAAGCCATGATAACATTAAAACTAACATGCAGCAAGGTTTTAAAAGAAAAAAAAATATCTTAGTTCTGTATCAGTTTATGGTACCGTACGTTTTCCTTTTTCCTTTTCGCATAACAAATTTAAAACCCTTCGGAGTGAACCTTCACAAAGTCATATGTCCCGTAAGTGATTCTCGCAAGTTGGCGCGACGGCACTACGGCACGACGGCACAACATCCACAATATATGCCAACCGGTCCCATGTGGGCGCCACTAAGAAACTTACTCTCTACGCAGAATAAATTGCACGTACGAACTTACGTACATATAATTAAGGAAAACTACAGTTTTGGATTTAATGTTAGTTTTAAATTGTTTTTTTTTATATGTGCAGGGGTAAAGATGATATGATACAGATAGGTAATACAGAACACATTCAGCATGTGTAGGCACCATTGAAGGAACAATATTTTAGCACTGGTTTCGATCTTGAAATTGGCACTTATCAAATTATCCTATGAAGCACAAACCACTATAAATCTCACCGAATTGAGACATTTAATGGTTACTATACAAGCAAATTGACAAGATAGATGCGAATTATTTTAACAACACAATTATATTATTAATAATTGAGGACAATGACCAAACCCAAAAGGATTTATTTGTAAAGAAGGCACAGTAAGAAACCTTTAAACTACATACAAAAATCTAACTCTATTCTTTTACCTATTTTGGCGGTAACAATAAAAAATGTCAAAGTTCAAACCGTGATTGTTTCCAGGAAAAAATGTCGGCCATCTCTCCATCCACTAATTTGATGTTAAACGGTGGGTGTTCAGCGGAATACCTTGACAAATGGTATTTTTAGATGGTCGGAATATTAGTTTTGAAGAGATTTTGAAGGGTTGTCAAGCGGTTTTAATATTTTTGGAAATATTTTGGATTTAATGACATAGACTAAACTTAGATAAATTCTTAAAGTGTCATAAAGTGTGTAGGTGCCAATCTAAATTATTTCATACCATGAAGATGACTGGCTCTCATACGAAACAGTCCAAGATGATAGCCAGTTGCGAAGTCTTTAATAAATTTCAAACCTGCACTGTTGTCAACCAGAAACATTCAGCAAACCGCTCGAAGAGCAACAACTAAAATACCTACCTATGTACCTAGACATCCAGCCACACTAACCACAAGCTGCCTTTGTGGTAGACGAAAACAGCTCACAGCATCCAATTGAAACCACACACACAACACTACAGACACAGCCATTAGCCACCCACCTCACTGACAACCCTACAAAGGTTTAACATCGAGTATAACTTGATATCGAGACGAAATCGTAATCAATCATCGATTTAAATCGGAAAGTAATTAAACTAAGCGCGGATTCGGTACTCCCAGTGTTGAAGTCGAATCATTCCGTCGTTATCGATAAGTAGAAAATAATTGTAAAAAGGTAATCAATTCGGAATATAATGAATGGAATTTTGAAGGTTGTAGTAAACTTTGAACATAAATTAAAGTATTAAGTAGTCGCAAATATAATGTCGAGCATATTTTATGAGGTATAGTTAGTGCTTAGCTTCGTTCGCTAGGATAGAAACTTTGACAAAATATGACTTCTAAAACTTAATAATGTACTGTAGAAACATTGTATAAAAACTTGGGAGGTTTTCAACATTGAAAGTTTAGACAAATATCTTCGTGTAGTCAAGAACTTTTAATTAAGACGTCTATATTTTAATGAGTTTCAGCAACAAAAATACGCTCACAAAATATTTAAGATTTCCAGTAGGAAATAGTAGTCAGGTCTACTTGATTACATTTGTGTGTAATTTTGCTCAAAGCCAAAATAATTTGATTTGTGTGTAATTTTGCTCAAAGCCAAAATAATTTGTAATTTTACTTAATTTATTTCAAACTAGCTACGCCCCGCGGTTTATCCACATAAATATCGGAATGAAAATATCCTACGTCATAACCTAGGTCATGGTCTACCCATGTGCCAAACTTCATCCAAATCTGTTCAGCTGTTTTAGTGTGAAAGTGTGAGTAACAGAGATACAAAAATCAAATATTTTCTCTTCATGATATTAGTTTAGATTTAGATACAACAAAAGGCACTTTTGAACGTCAAAAACTACAATATAATAGAATATATTGTAGTTGCCTCTTACAAAAGGTACTTTGAAGAGCTGATGAACTCTTCAGGGTACCGGGAGGATCAATTAAACCACGGAGTATCACATATATTCAATAATTATTCCTAGAAATCATTCTACGTATAATTATTCAAATTCAAATTCAGATTTTTATTTCAGACCTTATGATCCATAAATTGTTAGTATGAACTTATCCTATGTTAGTAAATAACAAAATACAAACAACAACATACACTAATTGGCTACATGAACATGAGCACGCACATGTCTGCCAGCCCAGAGTCTCATAAAAGGTCCGTCAACCTTGTCCGCCAGTGTAGCTAAAATACTGTTCGGGTCACCCCTGAATCGCCGCAACATCGACGCACACCGTTTGCGTATGATGGCATGAAAATCATCTATTCGCGCTTCCGCGAACATGCCCGATGCACTGCAAAACCGAGGCAGCCCCAACAGCATCCTGAGCGCATTATTATACTGCACGCGCAGAGCGCTGTAAGCCTTCTGCGTATACCTAACCCACAAGCTGCACGAGTAAAACGACTGGCAGAAGGCTCTGAAGAGCGTCAGTTTTACCTCGTCAGTGCACCGTGCAAACCTGCGGGCAAGCATATTGCATCGGACTGCCAACGCTCTGCGTTCCCTATCCATATCCTGGTCATCCGTGAGAGAATCCGTGACCACATGACCGAGATATTTAAATTGAGAGACTACTTTTAATGGTGTTCCTTGCAACGTTACCGGTGGTATATTCGTGGGTGTATTATTAACAACTTTAAATACCAGCACCTCACTTTTAGTGGCATTATACCTCAAGCCATGAGCCTCCGCATACCTCTCACATATGGCCACCAGCCTCCTTAGTCCACTGATTGATGGGCTGAGCAGCACCATGTCATCAGCATAGCTAATGTTGTTAATCATCTTTCCATCCACAGAACAACCAACCATGGTGCTACTCAGCTCACCAACCAGCCGGTCTATGTACAAATTAAAAAGACTGGGTGAGGTCAACCCCCCCTGCCTCACTCCACAATCTAGCCCATACTGTACTGATAGTTCATTTGACCATTTAACACAGTTTCTCTGACTTTCATACCAATATTTAAATAGATGTATAACCTCAGGTGGAAGGTCTGTTTCATCCGACATTTTTTGCCACAGAATGTTATAATTCACCAAGTCAAACGCCTTTGACAAGTCCAGAAAGCAACCATATACAGGTGTCTTCCTGTCCGTGTAGTACTGAACAGTCTGCTTGAGACACAGGATTGCACTTTCCGTCGACAAATCGGTTCTAAAACCAAACTGCGCGTCGTTAAGTTTGATATGCATCTTCAACTGTCTCTCAAGCAGGCTGTCCAGCACCTTGCCAATGACTGTACCCAGTGAAATAGGCCTGTAATTGTTTTTGTCGGATGAATTACCTGTCTTATTTTTAACTATAGGAACTATGACAGTTTTTACGAGACCGTCAGGCAGATAAGAGTGACCCACACAAAAATTAAATAACATGACGAGTAGCCTAGGTAAATGTACACCAGCAGACCTTAAATGCTCAACACTCAAACCATCGTGCCCCGGTGACCTGCCACGCTTCATACTTTTCAATGCGTCTTTTACATCTTTCACGCTGAACCTTACGTGAGGATCACCTTCACACGGGGTTCGAATGCCTTGCATAGATGCATTTGTTATATGCGGAGCGACTTTAAAGTGGCTCATGAACATGTTGGCTATATCATTGTTATGTGATAAACCATCAACGCTCGATGGCAGGCTCGGCCGAGGATTCAAGGAATTGGTTTGCTTCCAAAAAGAACTGAATTTCCTTTCCTCGTGAAGGGTGGCAATGATATCCATTTTTATCTGTGTTTCATTGTTCTGACACCACTTCAACTTAGTTTTAAATCTATGTCTCGCCATTTTCATTTCCTGATAAACATCCCCCGAAGCAGGTTTTCCATGTAAGACCCAGTTTTGAAACCCAAGCCGCGCCCGAGCATGAACCTCTTTCACATGTTTATTCCACCCCGCTATAACTCTGTTCTTATTTTTAACAAATGCATTATGGCTCGAAATAGCAGCCGTCTGTAAGACATACACAATTTGACTGTACATTCCGTTAATCAATAATCTGTGCTGTTTACTATTACATAACTTATCACTACATTTCATGAACTGGCTAGGAAAATCAATATCCCGGAGGGCATCATGACAAAGATCAGAGTAGTGACGTACTTGTTCTGAATTTCTAGTTCCCCAAATTACTTTATTTGGCACTACTCTTTTGTTACTATACTTTGGCACTAATACATTAAAATTACACATAATTTCCAGAGGAAAATGGTCAGACCAAGAAACATCATTAATTACATTAACATTCAAAATAGTACACTTAGTAACACTTGTTACCAAGCAGTGATCCAACCATCTAACGCACCCGTGTGAGTCACTCAAGTACGTATAGGTGTCTGAACTTATACCCAGTATGTCAATATCGGCGCAGGTTAGATGACAATCACAACAAAACTTTAACAATTCATTACAGAATAACTCACCCGGGTGCGCATTGAAATCTCCCAACACAAACACATTTTCCACATTATTACATTCCACAATTGCATTTATTTCAGCCAAACAGTCGGTGAACTCACTTAAATTATTAATGTTACACACAGGCATGTACACTGAAAATATAAGAATTTCTCGATTCTCAATCACTACCTTAATCGCGACCAATCTTACGTTATTACACTGTAAAACCGACACACTATCAAACGCACTGGTTCTCCATAACAAGGCCACTCCTCCATATGGTCGACCACGCATCAACTCAGATGCGTCTGTAGCCGAGACGCCTGTAGAACCAAAGCCAGGGTAGATATTGTTCAGATATGCCAGATCGTGTGACAGTAACCATGTCTCTTGTAGTGCAATCACATCCGACGTTAAACATAACTCTCTTACGTAATCAATTGATCTCTTAAGTGATTTGCAATTGAAACTTACAAGCTTACATTTTCTTATATTATGTGTGTTTGTGTTAATCAGCTTGTTTATTATTTATCGTGTCAGGGCGTTTGTCCGCAGTCCCGTACTTAAGGTGTACAAACCGACGAAAAACAATCCCTTTCGGCCACATTGATTCATTCAAAAACAGAGGGGTAATTCTCGTAATTTTTAAGAACGTTCACAGTCTGATCTCAGTCTCAATCTGTCAAAAATACTTAAAATTTCCCTACATTTTGACAAGTTTTTGACATTTGTTTGTCGCTGAGATGAGACTGAGACTAGATTTTGAACGTTTTAAATTACGAGAATTGGCCTACAGATGTAACGTATAACTCGGTACAAAAAATTTGTAGGCATTATATTTATTTTCATTCTTAATGGATAACTTTGTCAGTGAAACTTTTTCTCCAGTTTTCTTTAGGATGTAACTGGTGATATCCTCTGGCGAAGTTTCCCTCTGTACATTAGTTATATATATTGGTAATCTTTTCTCTGCTGCTCTGAAATTTACTTCTGTATCTTTTATGGCATTACCAACCCTTGCACTGAAATAATTCTTCCTCTTAGGCCTCTGCACCAATGTCCAATCATTGCTTTCCTCTGCTTTATTAGATTGCATAACATTATCTTTACGCAAAATCTCGGCCCTCGTTATTCCTCTATTTGGGGACACGGTAATACAATCAGTGCCTACTAGCTGCGGCGCGGGCGCGGGCGGCACTGTCTCGTCAACATAAACTCGGCTCAGTGGTATTGTATCTGAAACCGGTTCGCACATCTGTTTAATAGGCGTACCAGCTGTTGTCCTGCTGCTGTTGTTGTATTTATACATTCATTTCGCTTGTCAGCCTAATCTGACATCTAATCTGACATCTAATCTGACATCTAATCTGACATCTAATCTGACATCTAATCTGACATCTAATCTGACATCTAATCTGACATCTAATCTGACATCTAATCTGACATCTAATCTGACATCTAATCTGACATCTAATCTGACATCTAATCTGACATCTAATCTGACATCTAATCTGACATCTAATCTGACATCTAATCTGACATCTAATCTGACATCTAATCTGACATCTAATCTGACATCTAATCTGACATCTAATCTGACATCTAATCTGACATCTAATCTGACATCTAATCTGACATCTAATCTGACATCTAATCTCTTCTAAACTTAAACTAACTTCATGTTTGTCTCGTAATTCATGCCAATAACTTTTAGCTGACTCGCGGAGGTGGCATGTAAGCACCAAATAGGCTGTAGTTTCTACAGTACTAAGCCACTGTCTTACGTTCTACTCTATAATGCTGTATGAACATACTTACCTACATAACATTGCCTCAATATAAAAGCCCACCTCCACCTTTCTCCACAAACACGTAGATAAACGCAATAATTTAGTGTTCCCGTCTTACGTGATCCAATTAGGAGCTGGCCTGATCTGTAGGAAAAACATCAGCCAAGAGATTGTCTGCCGCTCCAGTCGTAAAGGTTCTTCTTACATCCAAACTTATTATGTTTTCAGGGCACTGTAGAGATACCTGCTTTTTTATTGGGTGACTATAAAACCATGTAAAACAATGCATATTCTATGATCATACTAAAACAATTTAACGTACTTTTGTAAATACTGAGTTGATTGATGCGCTTTATAATTTTATGGTAATATGGTTAACAGACAGAAACAAAGTACGCAAACTGTAAAGAAAAATAAATTGTTAGTCAAACACCCGCTTAAATACTTTCTGATTATACCACGGGAAACAAAATAATATTATTAAAAAATACACAAAATTAGCATCTAAATTAAATGTTGATAGAATTTGTAAGGCAATCTGGATTTATTAATATTCATTTCTCCAAAGTATAAAAGAAAAGTTAATCCAAATTAATTAAAGTTCCCGTAAACAAGGAAATCCCGGAGGTGGGTAACATCGGTTGCTATGGCAACGACGCCTTAAGCGGTTTTAGGAATTGGAAATAATGACTATGATTGCTAAGAAAGAATTAATGGTATAAGCATAGCATAATCACCATGTTACGTTCGACAGAACGAGAAAATAAAGAAAAATAGGTTCATTTATCACAAAAACACGTGCAAACAAAAAGATAATTAATTCTAATGACAGCATATATAATAAAAACAAAAAAAATATACATATCTTTATACATGAGCACAAAGCAGAGATAGTCGACGGCTGCACGTCATGACTGTGACAAGAAGGCTTCCACTCAGCATGATGCTGTGCTATAGGGGGACCCACAGCACAGCGCTGATTTTCAGTGGTTACCCGAAAAGGACGTACGGAAACCAAGTCAGATCAAATGATTCGCACTTAACAGGTAACAAAATAAAATAAAACAAACAGTACTCATAAATTAAAGCAACTACTTAACCAACCTTATCAGGACAACTCGTAATCCTTACCGTGCTGCTTTGTTAAAATGTAGGGATTATAAGTTAGAATTAAAATAATTCCTGTAATACATGGTAGATTCATACAAAGCGTGAATTAATCAAACGCTGGAATTTCAAATTACACCTAACAATATACCAACAACAAATCACAAATTCCAACAATTTGGCGCCACAACTAAAGTGACAGGAGGTGTCATGTGTCATGGCGGCGTCGTGACGTCATCAAGTGCTTGTAAGTGCGTAGTTACAACTTTGGCTGTAACTTCCAAGGTGGGTAATTTCGCATAACTACAAAAGTTTTAAGTTCATGTTGAATTAGTTATTCTACACTGTGTTTTGGTAACGGGGTGAAGAGAAATTCAAAAGGGGTTTGTACGCAGATTCAGTGAGTTTGGAATCTAGGTTATCTGAGAATTACGTGAAGATTTGTATCGACTACGCAGGTACCGCCTTATTCTTAATTCTAAGTGTAAGAAACTATATTAAAAAAAGCTCAGCTATAAGAAAGTAAAATTTAAACTTTATATAAAGCTCGGAACTTTAAAATATTAGATATTCACAAGACCATCAAAGAGTTGCGGTTCAATTATTCCGTTTTTATAATTCATTGGGCAGAACAGTTTCAACTTGAAGTTTTATGGTGATTAATGAATACGTTAAGGAAGCTTCGTCTAGTCTGCGGAGAAAACACTTACATTTGTAAAAATTGGAAGAGAAAAACATAGAACCAGATTTACTTTTGTCTTCCTTCATCTGTAGTATACGAAAACAAATGAGGTGCAGGCCGAGCTCAAGGGTAGGTACTTGACTGCTAAATGAATTGACATGTCCTACCATATCCAGCCTGTGGATGGGAAACATCCTTTACACACTGAAAACAGAACATTTCAAACCCTCTAGCAAGGTAATCAGTCTGGAGATACTTAGGTATTATCCTGTCACAGATGTCACTCCGTGTACTAGTACCTCCTTATTTAGCGGCATCAAGTTGAACCGGTCGTGGTTTCGAACCCAAGCCGATTATTTACTTTGTGTAAACAATTTCATCACCACTGCTCTCAAAACGATAAAGAAAAACATCGTGAAGAAACCGGACATGATCTACCAACACGCACTGGACCCGCGTGGTAGATTACAGCCCACTCCCTCTCGAAGATAGGAGGTCTGTGAAGAGTACCTATAGGCCGATTATATGCTAAGATGAACCGAGAGATCGACCACAACATAGTTACTAAGGGACTATTATCTACAAAAACCATCTTCAAAAGTTTTTCATCCGTTCCCAACTCCCCTATAATCTATTTCATACAACTGAACCTTGCATAATACTTTCAAAGGCCGGAACTAATAAAATATAATCGTTTCCACATGAACTGTAACTTCGGGATAACTTGGGCTTCATAACTCCGCTCGTAGCACGGGCACTAACGGTCCGGAGTCGAAACGTTACGGTCCGGAGTACGGAGGGTTCAGAGGTAAGGAGGACGTTATGTGCCGGTTTATGCGAAGTCATTCGCGCCACTCAAATATTAAACAGTACCGATCTGTGTACTGTTGTGTTACGTAACGCAGTGGCAACTGGTTTTGTATTTAAACGCAGTGGCAACGTGCTGGGAAATTGAAGGTTTTGAAAATGTGTTGGTGTCTTGGATTTTAAACAGGTTATTCTAGTGGAAAGCACTGTAGTAGGAAGTACTTTTACAGTTCTGGGAAAAGAGAAAGAAAATGGAGAAAAAAGAGAAGAACTCTTGAAAGCCATACACAAACGCTGAAGCAGTTAAGCACACATGCCCAATTAAAGACGTGAACTCGTTTTTTTCGGGATATAATAGTATTATTTGTCGTGAAAAGAAAACAAAGATGACGTCATAATATTTATTATTGACGACCGAAATAATAATAAAAAATAATAATAACCATGTAGTATGCCAACCATTTCCGTCCTCTACATAAAATTTCAAAGCACCTTTTCCTTACGCTTTAAACGCAAACAACTCGTTAATTTTAACATGACACTCACTCGCTCAAAATCCTATAAAAACCTAAAACAAAAGCACGGTAAGTGTCAATAAAATGATATAAGCTTTACCTGTCAATATACAGTGTATGAGGAAGTCATCCGAATGGAGAGCGAGCGAAATGTAACGATTTTGAATCGAATAATTTTACACTTGATTGCATTTGAAATAATTTAAATTAAGCTACGGGTGATATGGCTCATTACGTTATCTGCGACGACCCGGTACAAATGGTGATGACAAACGGGTGGAACTATTCAGGGTGTTTGTCTGCAGGATCGTGTGGATAACACTTTTTATTGGATACGAAAATATTACTCGTGGATAAATTCGTTTCCAAATAAATAATAACGGAAAGTTTCGATATCGAAATTATAACAATAGGTCATCACCCTTATGTTCTGGGGACAGAACGCGACAGAACCAATTAACGGGTTTTTTTGCAAACACCTGGCTTAGAATACCTGTACTCAACGAAGCTTGTATCCCTACCCCACCCCCTACTCCCCCTCTTCTACCCTTTGGGAAATTGTATTTGAAAATGAACACTCAAAAATCTATCCATAGCTTGATGAGAATTAATGAGAACTGTAACTCGTTAGAGACGCGGCTATAATTTAGTAACAACAGCATCATGACGGGCTCAGCCGCGACTACAAACTAGTTTGGTATTCATGAAGTGGCCAATTATTGTCGACACTCGCTTTGTTTTGTGCTCGTATGAGGTAACAGCGACTGCGGTTGTGTGGCAGTTGCTTTTACCACAAACTACGACTTGGCCAAATGAGTTTTATTTCATGACGTTGATGGTTGTATGTACCTACACTGGGTAGGTAGTTAGTAGCTAGAAGAGATGCTTACAAGCGAAGAAAATACACTATAGGGTAAGCTCACGGTACTCTCAGCCTATCACAGTCCACTGCTGGACTCCCAGACTGCACCACAACCACCCTGTCCTCCGCCTTCCGCACCCAGTCTCTCCCAGCCTCCTTCTAAAGGTTGTAGCGGTATCTACAACGACGCCACATGCGAACAACGCGTCATACTGATGTCACAAAATCCTGCATCTCGCAAGCAGAGTTTACCGCGCAACTAGCTTACATACAACGGCCCGACATGAATCATTGCGCATTTGTCCGCCAGACACAACACCCGTCTGGTCGGAGGATCCTCCCTTTTCTATGGAGGAGTGAACTTTACACCCTGTTCTTCATACCTCTATAAGGTCATCGTCCATCCAGCTAGGGGACGGTATATTACTTGCACTAAGACAAACTTCTTCACTATTTTGTGATGCGACCCTTCGATGTGGATTGGACTCGGCAAGACGTGTGAATTGTACATGACTTTCGTCTTGTTCAAATTCATGCCGAGGCCAACCCGCCGAAAGGCTCCATTCAGGCTGTGCAGCATTTGGTCTAGCTGTTCGAGCGTCTCTGCCATTATGACGATGTCATCGACAAAGCGAACACACACTCACTTATAACCAGTTATGTTCCATGTTATACAAGGCACATATTTAATGGAGCAGTGGTGCCCCAGTTGTAGGTCGTAGGTTCGAACCCATACAGACGCGTTTCTTTGTATAAATTACTAGCGGCCCGTCCCGGCTTCGCACGGGTGAAAAAAAAAGCCTATATTAATCAGTTATAATGTAGCATTCAAATGGTGAAAGAATTTTTAAAATCGGTCCAAGTACTTTTCAAGCCAATTCAATACAAACATACATACAAATCTTTCCTCTTTATAATATTAGTACCTATAGATTTCATCACCACTGCTCTAAAAACGTTGAAGGAAAACATTGTGAGGAAACCGGCATGTCATAGAATCAAAAATTCAATGACATGTGACATCTACCAACCCGTACTGGACCCGCGTGGTGGATTACGGCCCACTCCTTCTCACTGAGAGGAGGTATGTGTCTAAGACTCCCAGCCATGATTATGCCATTATGCTTATGCTAAAAACCTAATAACACGTCTTGGTTGTCCGGAGTACGAACCCCACGCTCAACAATCACAGTGATCAGAACCAGTTGTGAACCACTGAGGCTGTTAAGTAATTTAGTCTGGAATTAATAGCCTCACTAACAATGCATTTTTATTATTAGAGAAGGGTTCTCTCCCAAGCCCTTATTGGACGGTAAAACAAACGCCCTGATTCCACTACACTACCAGTTTATAATTTAGTGAACAATAAAAGCGGGCCAACTAGCCCTTACTTCAAATAAATTAGTTTTAAGGACCGCTCGCGTTAATCTCATATAATAATAATTTTGATTGTTTTGTAGTTAATTTGAACCTTTTAGGAAGCATTAATTAGATTCTGTGCTACTTTTACAATTTAATTTTGCCTATGTTTAATTTCGTTTTAATTAGTTTATGGATTTTGTGGATTTTAAAATGATGTATTGCTCTAGCATATACCAATTAAATGTGTTGCTAATTAAATAGGTAATGTTTGTCAACGATATTATCAGAATATCCCTTTGACCGCCACGGTCGTGTATAGCCGACAAATGAAAACGTGCCCAACACGCCAATGCCGACAAGAAAACACCATGTTTTAAGTATAAACACAGAAAACTGAATTTAGTTTATTTATTTTGTACTTAAAACATGGTGTTTTCTTGTCAGCATTAGCCGACGGTGGCGTGTTGAGCACGTTTTCATTTGTCTGCTATACACGACCGTGGCGGACAAAGGGTTAAACGTCGCCATTCCACTAGCGGCCTGAATGATATTCAGCCATTCAATTAAACAGCTAGGCAGCAGCTTGAATCGATAACGTTTACTTGCCTTGTTTAATATGTCTGTATTTAAACTTAGTTCCAGAAGGACTGCCTTGAACTTAGAAATTACAGAAACTTGAACTATAGTAATTACAGAAACTCAAATTTCTTTGAGAGAGGCTGTGGCAAGTCAGTCGCCTTTCGATGGCCAGAGATTCCAAAAATGCATAAACAAGTGTCGCAATAACAGATGAGCGTGTTTTAGGTAAATAGTTCGGCATTTAGGTTAGGTTGGAACTGTGAACAACCGCGCTATTTCCTTATTACATTTCTTACCGGCTAATTCTTATTGCTAACTGCACACACGTAGGCAGTCGCTCCTTGTAAAATACCGGTATTCAGCTGCATCCGGTTAGACTGGAAGCTGACCCCAATATAGTTGGGAAAAGGCTAGGCAGATAATGAACTGCCCACACGTAACTGCCCGTTAAGCTACTTTACTGCTTAATCTTTAATTAATTATCAACTTAAATATTTGTTATTTTTTATTTTGTTTACTGCTCATTTTTTATAATAAACATGTATTTTGTCATTTTTAATTTACCATAACTACAATAAACCAATACCGCTTTAAATCAGTGCCATAAACAATAAATATTTATTATTTTTTCGTCCACCATGGCCACCCTATTGTATAAAATGACCTAGGTAAGCCAGCCAGATAAAAATTTTGTATTAGACGCATCGGCTGAATATCATTCAGGCCGCTAGTTGAACGGCTAGGCAGTTAACTGAATGGCTAATTAAGCTAGTTGGCTGTGAAATATCCATCGAATCTTAAACAAACCTTTGATTTGACAGAAACTATTGTAAATTCCTGAATGAACAGTCACTTGATCAATGTATCATTTAAGGTGATTGCGCAGTAATTCATATATACATCGTAATCATTAATACATCTTCCTAAGTTGTACCACAAGAAGAAATCTTCTAGAGAAAAGTGTTTATGGTACAAATCTCACTTATAAAGATGTATGAATGTTTCTTATGATTATAATTCTGTAAATGCGTACCTGTTATAGTCGCGAATCAAATTTTGATCAAGATACAAGCTGACACTGACCTGCAAATTGCAAAAAACGTAAGAAAATTTGAATTTCGCGATCTACCACTTCCCATTCACCTTAAAAAGCTAGACTAGCAACTACAATCAGTCTGTACCTGCAACTCACACAACACAACACAACACAGCAACAGTCGCGCGATGGTCGCCTGTCCACATCACGTGCTGAGCTCAGCGTCGCCACACTCAGACCGCGCTCATTTATCATTTACTCAACTATACAGCGAGCCAGACTCAACTTCAACCCGTTTGTTAGAAGCTACGACTGCAAAGCCATTGTAGCTCTGCTCTGTCCCTGACTCGATGTTAGTATTTCTATTCTGAATAACATTTCTATTTTAGCCTTGAACGGAAACATTTTGTTCCGTTATTGTAATAAAAATTGTTGCCAACTCGACACTTTATCTTATTAAGTATTCCATCTATAAAACATTTGACTATAGGCAGTTTTAAATGCAAAACTGTATAGGCCTTCTTACAGCATCGAAGCCTTGGAATAAATGCGGAGCAAATGATTTACCAATTTCTCAAAGCACGTAAACACCAGGCACACAAAATATAAAAGAAATTACCATTTCATTTATTTTTCACGATATCAATTTCGCCATTGTTTTTCCAACTAAACGTTCACAATAATTGGACAAATTGGATCTCCTGTTTCACTGATATTTTCTCAGTAAAAGCTTACTTACTTATGTTTTTGTTGTCCGTTAATAATGAAAATAACATTTATACTTGCACGTCTGTGCCTGTAAAGTTTCTGAAAATCTGCTTAGAGTGTTGATGCCCATCTAAATCGGGTGAGCTCAAAATTTGGCTACGAATTTGTCGCCTTCAGTAGCGTCCATCAGTTCCTGTGACGTGTGGCCACAGTACACGCAGAACAGGATATTAACCCTTAACTACCTGCCACCCATCATGGTATACAACCACCTGGCATGCGTCTGTGGGACCCACGAGTAAAATGTTGCATAGTAAAGTTTTGTTTTTACTTTTTAGTTAAAAGTCAGTTTAGGCATGTTTGAGATAAACTATATAGACAACGTGTAATGTTAAATGCGCAAAACCTCATGCACCCCAATATTAGAGTATTGAGTTAAAAGCATAATACAATGACTAAAACTATATGTTTTTAAAGCTAACTATTTTTATTAAGAAAACCGTGTTGATCCTAGCATTAGTTAATACATTCAAAATTGAGTCTTATTGCCTTTAGATAAGACTTAATTTTCTTTGGCTCAATCGACGGATAATATGGCAAAATACCTACATAATTTTTGAAAAAAAAAACCTATATTGAAAATTACTGAAATCGGTTCAGTAGTCCATTATGAACAAACTATTTTCAGGTTTTGCGCATTTAACGTTACACGTTGTATACATATTACAATTTTTAAAAGTAACGTAACCACCTGTCTGGTTTCTCTCAGACCTACGACGATATTTTTAGGGTTCCGAACCTAAAGGGTAAATCAAAATCAAAATATTTTATTTCACATAAACCTACAAGGGCACTTATGAAACGTTAGAAGCTAGGTGCACGGTCCCACGGTCGTTTCCTATGGAGAAGAGACGGCTAGAAACTTCACGGTTACTCTTTTAAAAATAATTGGTTTTTACAATGTTTTTAAATTACAGTAGGTATAGGAGGACAGCATAGGCCTGTCAACAAGTACCGGCTACTTGATAAAATAAAAACAACCGACTTCCAAAAAAAACACTACAAAGTGAAAAATAACTTTAACTTTAACGTTGTTTTTTTTTTGTTTCACAATTTCATATAACACTTCTTGCTACAGAGAAATGAGGGTGTACCGTGGTATACTGAACACATCTGCGTACCCCTTTAGAGGGTACAGGCGTGATGTTATGTTTTGTGATTGCGTAAACAATGCATACATAAGCGATAGCAGCAATCGCGCTTGATTTGCGTTATTGAGACAGACACACATCTGCAGAAGGAACTATTGCCAAACTAACTACCTTGTCTTCAACGTAGTCTATAATCTTATAATATGCTTTTTTGATAAGGACACGTTTGATGAGGGTTTTGAAGTTTCCATCCCTTTTTATCGGCTTTGGTAACTTATTATAAAAGCGGATATTGTTTATAAGAAATGACGTGCTAGTTTTAGGCAATTTAAATTTAGGTATCATAATTTCATTTTTACTACGTGTATTGGGTCCCAACGGAACCCTATTACTAAGCCTCCGCTGCCCGTCCGTCCGTCCGTCTGTCTATCTGTCAGCAGGCTGTATATCTCATGAACCGTAGGTAGACAGTTGAAATTTTAAAAAGATAAAAGACAGAGTATCACAGAGTATTTCTATTGATGTTATTACAATAAATGATATATTTTTTATTACTTTTATTTTATACAGGTAACTTTTTTTTTGTGACGATTTTTTTTACGTTTTTGCCTTGTAGTATTACGGAACCCTTCGTGTGTGAGTCGGACTTGCAACTCGGTTTTGTTATCATTACTATAATTGATTAACTACTTATTGATTTTACTGTGATAAAAATGTTACTCGTAAACTAGGACCATGTAGCTTTTACTCAGACTTCGAGTAACAGCTATATTTATGAACATAATCCAGTATTGCATCGCCATTTATCCCTGGAGACTTTTTTATGTAACTATTAAAAAATGTTTGCATTTTTTTGTGCTTTAGTACAGTTTTCGATGTTTTTATTGGTAGGTATATTGGCATCGGTTAGCTGATTTAATGTTTTGTAATGTTAATTACTTTGCATACTATCTATTGTCTAAAATCAGTGCTGGATAATTTGTTGCGCCATTTCTTCTTCCCAGCTAAAGTACTAGGAAGTGGTGAAGGGTGAGCGTTTTGGGAGACTGCTGATTCTTATTCGTTTGAATAAATGACTTTTGATGTAGTTATGTAGTTATTTTCAGCAGGTGGTGATGGCAACTTTAGACCGAAGTAGATGGAGGCAAATTATCCGCTTAAAAGGGTTCAGTGACCACGATCCTCAGTAATGAGGGACCGATTGAAGACGAAGAAGATGTAGTTATCGCATAATATGTTATCTCATGTACCTTAAGTCATGTCATGTCATGTCATGCTATGTTATCCGGTGTTGTGTAATCTCATGTCATCCTACTATCCTACTAATATTATAAATGCGAAAGTTTGTGAGGATGGTTGGATGTTTGTTACTCTTTCACGCAATAACTACTGAACGGATTTTGATGAAACTTTACAGTAATATAGTTCAGAATAACACATAGGATACTTTTTATCCCGATATTCCCACGGGATCAAAACTGACGCGGGTGAAACCGCGGGGCGCAGCTAGTCTTTTATATATTTGTTAACCTTATTTATATCAAAATTAACTATAAATAATTACGAAAATTATATATATTGGTGCATTCGATGAGAGCGGACCGAAAGCAAAACTGCCAAACGTAAATTTTATTCTACGTGACATTGACAAGAATTAGATATAAAAAAAGTATGGAAATCAACTGATTTCCAGACTTTTTATAGAACAGAAACATTTATACATTTTTCTCGATAGTCACAAAGTCAAGTATCTCAATTATCCCCGCATTTTCAGAAAAATTAGAGTGCCAACTATCGTAATTATTAAGTGCGCACTAAATTCGTACATTACTTGGCACTCTTATTTTAATCAAAAGTGACGACGAAGTTTTGAAAATGAAAAGCACGTTTTGCTTATTTCTCTCTATTTTATAAACACGAGGTAAGCATGTCACGGGAAAATTTGATTTTGTTGTAACGTTTTAAGAGACTCGGAATTTTATCATGTGGGGCATATTAAACGAACCTTTCTTTATGCAGGATTGGATAAATTTATCCTAACATAATTCCACTAATTATTATAGGGAAGCGAGCATAACAAGTAAATGAACGTTATTCCAATTGGATTGAGAAAATCTTACCAATAGAATAAGTGATAATGATTTCATAACATAATTACCAACCAATATTCAAAACGGTTGATAGTAAGCCCGGCGTGTACATAAATCTTGCTTGTCTATGTGTACTGTATGTAGAACAGTGGACACTTACCAAACAAACTAGTTGAACAAAACTTAGTTCTTGCTTGTGATTCACAAACTTGGTCAGTCAGTCCACCTAGATTGGTAATTTATGCTTTGTTACCTCCACATCTACAACAGTTTGGGTAGAAATCTAGGTTCAATTCAAACGACCTAGATTGAATGAAGAAATGAATCGAGTCTAGCGTTACTCAAATATACGGTGACTGATAATTAGTGACCGATACTTAAACACGTGCTTGTACTCATGATAAAAAACAACTTTTATTATGGAATCAAACCTGAAATTGTGGAAAAAAAATCTGCTGTTCAGTCATTTATGTTCGCCTAACTGGTCAAAATGTACTGAACAGCAGATTTTTTTTCGCGAATTCAGGTTTGGTTCCATAGTAAAAGTTGTTTGTTATCATGAGTACAATCACGTGTTTAGGTATCGGTCACTAATTACCAGTCACTCTATATACCTTCAGGCAAATCCCATAGACTTTGGTTAGTTATAGTCGCATTTTTTGACATCTACACCAGCGGGCAGAAAGGGAATTATTTGCCAGACACAACGTAACTCTGACATTCATGTTAGATAAGCGTGAAAGATAAATTACCTATAATGTTCTCACTGCTGGGGACACAAGCCTCCTCTCGGTGAGAGGGAGTGGGCCGTAATCCACCACGCGGGCCCAGTGCGGGTTGGTAGATGTCACATGTCTTCGAATTTTTGGTTCTAGGACATGCCGGTTTCCTCACGATGTTGTCCTACATTATTTGTCTTGGAATTCATAATGATAATAGTAAGCTAGGTATAAATATGTAAAGTCTAGACGAAAAGTATACCTATCTACATGCTATTCTTTTTTGTTGTAAGGGCGAGGTGTGCGGGCGGTAAGTAGGGCTGACAGAACAGATTTTTTTTTTGTACTTTGTTCAGAAAACTTTACAACTTTTTAACTTCGCAGGTTTTACCAACTTTAAGTAGTATTTATTTACGCTACGGGAGAGTCTTTGTCATGTTGAAAATTATGTTTTCTCAAATTCTCAGTCCCTAAAACGGAAAAGTTTATGCTTTCTTAAGTTTGGTGTCTCTGGTTTAATAAAGTCGACTTAACTTTCTCAACTTATTTATTTATAAGAATGATTAATTAAGCTGTTTTAATCCTCAAGGCAATATTATCGTGACTATGCTTCAGAGGATGAATTGATGCCCATGTTACAGCCTTGTGCATCTCACACAAACACAATGGAAACAAAAATGAAATTTTTATTGTACAATCTATTCAGCAAAGGCCATAAAGCTATTCAACAAAGCATTAAAACAATTCCCAACGATAAAAATACCGAATAAAACCGACGTTATAGCAGGCAACCCTGGGCAAGAGAGCAAGAAATGTAAGCGCTACTCATTAAGAATTAATTCCGACGATAAATCCGAGGATGCCAAGGTCGTTGCCTCTACCCTCGGATAAGCTGCTCATCTGCATACCGGCTGAAGGCTGCGCATGAAAGTTTTTGGCAACCAGTTTACTTTGTTGGAGAATTGTCGCTTCTTTAGTTAACTTGGAGAAAGTGCGACTCCGCAGTGTTCAAACAAGGCTAATGCAATGGCGGAAATGGGTGAGTTCTCTAAGTGGTCCAAGTAATAGATAGATACTAAAACAGACATTTTAACATAAATAAAAATATTCCAAGCGTTACTTAGACGTGATATTCTATTTTGTTAAAATATTATAATAATAATGGACTTATTTTCTTTAAGCAAAGTTGTGACTAAAACTTTTAGCGAAGAAGTATAACAAAGAAACCACACAGATCAAACTGGTTGCGACGAACAAATCAAATTAGTAGAGGCATACGAAATTAAAATTAATTATAAATTTTGAATTGACTTTCCTCTCACTTTGTGCTAAAGCCGTACAAGAGGGCAACCTACGGAGTCAATAGCACTAGATTACCTACACTAAGACGTTGTAACATTAGTCTGTAATTAAAAATGAACGGAACAACTTGGTAAGAGTTCTACTTTTCATGATTACGTTGACTTTTTCTCTTTTTAACCGACTTCAAAAAGGAGGAGGTTATCAATTCGGTTGTTTTTTTTTTTATGTTTGTTACCTCAGTACGCCGTCATTTATGAACCGATTTGGAATTTTTTTTTTATTTGAATGGATATGCTTCCAGATTGGTCCCATTTTTGTCAAAATCCAGTTCTAATGATGGGATCCATGAGGAATTGAGGGAATTCTTCAAATATTATAGGCATACATATAGCAATTTTGATATTTTCATCAACATGTCAAGCATTTGCATTCAAAAAGTATAATTTGGTGAAGTGGAACTGATGAAGGAGACCACAGATAGCCACAGGAACTCTTCAATGATAATAAGTATTTCACGGGTGGCGATAAGATATCTCGATTAAGATAGTTAAGCGACTATGACGAAGCAAATTTAAATAAATGGTTCTGACGAAAATGGTACCATCAAACCGATCTGATGATGAAGCTGGAAGGTAGGTACCGGAACTTCGTAATAAAACCATGTATTCTAGCCGTGTTTGGGCTTATTGGAATTGTCATGAGATGCACTCTGACTGTAAAAAGTTAAAAATAAAAACTTTTTAACAAAAAAAAAACAACCGACTTCAAAAAAAAACACTACAAAGTGTAAAATAACTTTAATTTTAATTTTGGAAGTCGGTGGCAAAAACGTAAATACAAAACCAAAGACACCGACTTCCGAAATTAAAATTAAAGTTATTTTACACTTTGTAGTGTTTTTTTTTTTGAAGTCGGTTGTTTTTTTTTTGTTAAAAAGTTTTTTCTCTCTAAGAAGCAGTCTACCAAGAAGCTATTCTTATACTTTACTAAGAATTTATCTGACCCTAACTTACTATGAATTATCTTCAATAAAAGTTTTAAAGTTCAACTTGTCAATTCCCTTTACGTAGAAGTAGGGAGCGAGGGATGAAGGAGCTATACCTATGAAAATTTACGAGATTTAACCACTCAACATAATCCGTAGTTTACTTGAAAACTAAATCTCAGTGCCTCGATTAATGTAAATGAGTCTTTACAGACTACTAGGAAAGTGTTAAGTGTTTAATAGCAATCAGTTTGAAGGAACAAATTAGATAAATATATTACACACTAGGTAAATAGTTAATGATAGCAAATATTTGACGTAGCTCTGAGGCGAGACACTATGAAAAGCTAATAAATTATAAAATTAATTACAAAGCTCAATAATTTTTCTTAATAAAGAAATCTCAATATCAAATTCGATTTGATATCGAATGGTTATGGTAATCGAAAGGCTATGATTTATATGAAGGCTTACTAAGTTTAATCAATAAGATAACTTTTTAATTTATGTTTTTTTTCGCTTAAGTTATTGAATTAAATGTCTTCTATATTATATCGCAGATGTATTGTCCATCATACATAAAATCGAAGCGAACTCAAAACTGTACCATTGATTTATTATTTTTTGAGTAATTTTTGGAATGTCTGAGAACAATTTCAATGGCGAAATTTTTATTTTTTGTCTGTTTGTCTGAATGTATGTTCCAGCATCACGCAAAAATTACCACTTGATTTTGTTCAAATTTTGCATAGATGTTTCTTATAAATCTGAACAGCTTGTAAACTATAAAATATCACGTTATCGTTATTTGCTATGGGGGATGAGCAATATTGGAATTTATTCGTATTCTTCTGCAAACTGTAAACAAACGAGCAAAATGGTTAGAATAATTATGATTATCATCACGCTATACATTTATGGAGCTAAGCAGTTAATCACGACTTTAATCGCTGTCACAACAAGAAAAACTGTTTTAGTAGACTGTTTACTTCTTTTCTTTTGATTTTCATTCACAGATTTTAAAAAAATACAATTAGCAGAAAATTGACAATTTTCACCAAAAAAATAATATGCCAATCAGTCCAGTTTCTTATAAGGATCAAAAATCTGTATGGGAATACTGAGGTTCGAGAACTAAAACAGTCAAAAATTGCAAAAAACTTCTCATACATTTCGTAGGAAATGAGACTGAGATGTGAGAGAACACAATATACCAGTATATGATAACAGTCACATTATTCCATCACTTCACTAGGGCTGGATTGGGAACGAATATAGCAGATAGATTAACCATTTGAATCATAGGTTTTCAAGTGGGCAATAACGTGGGCGCGCACCTGGGGCTTTTGAGACTTTCAGGGGAGCAGTAGAGGACCCAGTGAAAATTATACATCCTACGGATCCTACCTTACGAAAAATATAATATTACACGTTTAAATATAATTGTGGCAAAAGATGTTTCAGTAATTTCAAAGAAACAATTCTTTTCTAAAAACAAACTTTTGTCCTAGCGTATCGATACAGATGGTAATTAAAAAAATTGGGGGGATGTAGAAAAAAAGGGGGAGTCGCGCTACGCGTAACGTCCGTTTATGGCCTATTGTATTCTTGAAGGTGTTTATTTCTCGGATCAGTCGCGTGACAGTCGTTCTACCTAAAGGTACATTCAACGCCAAAAGTGGCTGTGATTAGAAAATTTGTGACAAATCCCGCGTGTTTACAATCTGGTGTTATAGTATTATTTTAGTATTAGCTGTTCGTCTTTTTGAGCTGTATGGCCTTAAGCTTTATACACGGGAACTTTTAATAACGATGTTGCTACTTACTCTAGAACTTTTAAAAACACCTGTAAGACAGCTAAAGCCTTATTAGCAACAAAGTTAAATCAACAGACAATAAAATAAAAATGGTTTGGAAAACAATGAAACGAACAGGAACAAAAACCATAATTATGATTACACACTGCAGACGTCAAGTGGTCTCATTTGCAATAACAAAGAAGTTGCTCAAGAATTCGTAAATTTCTTTACTAATATCCCACTCAAAACAACTGAAACCTTAAATTCCTCGCCTTCTCTCGCTTTTGATTTAGTTGGGACGAACATTTCAGCCTGCCCGATTGAATTTAACTTTAGGCATATTAACCCCATAACAGTAATAAAAGCTTTTAAGCAAATTAAGGTCAAATTGACCGAAGACCTTTGGGAATGTCCATTAAAGTCTGTACCTCCATAATTGAGACTATTGCGCCTTACTTAGCCTTAGTATTTAATTCGTGTATGGATCAAGGCGTCTTCCCCGATTAATGAAATACAGAAAGGTAATACCACTTTACAAATCCGGAGACAGTAAAGACACCAATAATTATAGACCCGCATCCGTATTGCCGGTTTTCAGCAAGGTGTTTGAAAAAATAATGCTTAATGAAATGCTCAATCATTTTAACACGAATAAAATCCTTCACGATCAACAGTATGGTTTCACCAAAGGACGTTGTACGACCGACGCGGGTGTAACCTTAATAAAACACATTTTTGACGAGTGGGAAGATCCCCAAGACACCATAGGAATCTTTTGTGACCTCTCCAAGGCATTTGATTGCGTTGATTACGAAACCTTGCTTTTGAAACTTGAGAATTACGTATTTGGAAAAATTGCGCTCAGTTTAGTTAGTTCTTATTTAAATGATAGATAAGAGCAAGTTCAAATAAATGGTGTCAATTCACTTGGTTTAACAGCAAAAATGAATGTGCCACAAGGCTCGATATTGGGACCTTTCCTCTTTTTAGTGTATATTAATGATCTACTTAATTTATTTTTTAAAAATATTTACAAATGGTGTTATTTGCTGATTACACTTCCTTAATTTTTAAAGTAAATAGATGTGCTACAAATTTTGACGACGTAAATAATGCCCTACTACAGGTCCAAAATTGATTCACTGCTAATAATTTAGTAATAAAAGGAAAAACACTAAGTGTACAAGATTTTCTTTACCAAATTTCAAGGATAATGAATCAAGAGAAACTAGAATTCATGGATACAACTGTTTTCCTAGGGGTCACGATCGACTCATGGCTACAATGGGGTCCTCATTTTAACATCTCTTGCAGGACGGCTATATTCAGCAGCTTATGGTGTTAGAAAAACCCGTCAATTTACTAATGTAGATACCGCAAGACTAGTTTATTTTAATTAATAATAATAATAATAATAATAAAAATTTATTTGTCATCATAGTGGTACAAAGTAGACACAAACATGGTGCTTAAAATAAAAACAGAGGTCAAGCAGTTAAATTAATGTCCCCCATGCTAGGGAAATCCTGTGTTATGGGGGGCATTCAACCGTCCAGTTGATGTTAACAGTGATGTTTAAATTTTACATTTATTTTTAGTAGATACATGCACGAAACTTTGGGTATTGTACTAATGACAATTAAATATTTCAAGAGATAGAATAGAACCAACAAGCGTATAATAATTTAACGTGATGTAAATAAAAACTGTGTGAGTGTAATGAGGTGTGTGTAAGGAGGTGAGTAAAAAGAGATGTGTGTGTTGTAGGGTTGTGGCTGCGTGTGGTATTATGTGTATGTTGTGTTGTGTTGTGTGTGTGGTGTGCTGTGTGTGTAAGTGTGTTTTGTGTTGTGTTGAGGGGAGCGGACAACACTGAGCTGCAAGATTCGACTAGAACGACCGATGATCACACATTACAAGGGTTTGATGAGCTCCTCTGTATTGTCGTAGTCAAGCGACATTAGATATTCCTTCACTTTGTGTTTGCAATTATGAGTGTTTAGAGAATAGATGTTGAGATTTGTGTGCAATTTGTTGTATAGCAGAGAGCTTAAAAATCGGCTATGACGTTGTGCAAAGGTTGAGTTTACTCTCATAGTATCATGTCTTACGGTATTTTACTTTGGGGACGGACTGCAGACATCGAATCTATTTTTATTCTGCAAAAAAAAGCCAACAGAGTCATATATAGCCTCTGCAGGCACATTTTTCTAAGGGACCTGTTTAAGGATATTAACATCATGACGGTGCCTTGTCAATATATCTACGAAAACATGATGTATGTAAGGAAAAAATTACATATTTTTAGTAAAAGAGGTGAAAGACATAAATAAAGTACTAGAAATAATGACCTATTAGTTCAACCAGGTTTCAGACTGGATAAAGTAGACTCATCTTTTATTGAGTACTGTTTAAAATGTTATAATAAAATACCTCCCCACATTCTTCAACTGAATGAGACAAAATTCAAGTCGTGTATAAAACGCACACTATGCAGGCAGGCATATTATAAGTTAGGAGATTACATCGCTGATAAAAATGCCTGGCTCAAGCTGGACTGCTGGTCCTGCTCCACAACCACAACTAATTGATTAACTTTTGAAAATACTGTTAGAGCTGCTGAAGATTGTAAGACTTTAATTGCATTGTATAAACTCAATTACCTTTGTATTGTATAATTGCATAACACAGATGTGAGTTCTATGTATTATAGAGCTACCATTTAACGGGTAATATGTCTTTCATTGATTTGAATGTGCGGCAGCTTTCTGTTTCATTTGTCTTTTTGCTACTTTTTTTTTTGTTTTTGAACTATTAGTGGGTATTTAAAACTTGATATGTATTGACGAAAAATAAAGTACATCTCACTTTGATAGACAGACTAGAATAGAACGAAGCTCAAGCAAAAAAAATATAATGTTTTTTTTTATAGCACTTCGTCCGCAGATTCTTATCTTCCCCTATTAAATTTAACATCTGACTGCTTCGTTAGTCTGGTGGTCGCAAGCGCTACTGCGGAGCATGAGGTCTGTCCAACAAATTAGACAAACAATGGGAAAACATTAACGTTGGATGATACTCCCAGCTTCTTACGAACGAGCTCGCAATTTTTTTAAAGGAAAAAAATTGGTTGGTCGCTCTCCTGATTACAAGAGGGAGCGCAATCCACAGAGCGAAGAAGGAAGAGTGAATAAAGCGCGGTGAGTGGGACATTGAAGAAGGCTATTGTTTGATGAACGGAGATTTTATTATGGTTGGCACAAATGTACTGAAATTAGGAGTCTAGATAACTAAGAGAAGTGGAAGAGTCAAGAAATTAAAATAAGGCGGTCTACGCCCTTTGCTCTCTGCGCTGGCGTATGGTAACCATTTTAGAAACGATCGATGCGCAGAGACATGTTCATACTTACGCAGATCGCAAATCGTATGTAAGTAGTAATTGAGAGACCGTCAACTTTCTCGAGGAGATCAGCATTCAGTTCATAGTAGCATACATCACTATGTGATAGAGAAAATTAAGGACAAGCATTGTCTTCATACTCATTGTACTCATTGGTAATAAATTTTACAGTCGGTGCAGAGCCCGCAGCGTTCCAGTAACCTTCTGCCATGTTAATTCAAGGTACTTTCCATGTACAAGACTAGGTCCTTTACCTCAATACTAAATGGAATAATCGTACTATTGAAGAGATGTGGTGGCAAGGTTGTACTATCACCACTTTTGATTTAATAGATAGAATATTTTTTTTTATCTCTCCCCTTTTAACTGGGGCAGAACTAAAAGGACGCGTTAAACCAGAAATTAGGGACAGAATTTGTTGCTTGGACAGACGATCCATGGTAGAAACACTACTGTTTGACTGTTTTAATTGACTTGGACGATCTCAATCATAATTTCTCTACAGAAATGACGGTTGAGATCGTACAACTCAATTCAATTAGGAAGGTCTAAATGTTGCGGTTTGCCGATACCAAGAGTTCCAAGAAATTTCCAAATATCGGCAGAAGAGGAAGAATTGATAGTATCTAGAATGTAGCGGCGTTAAGCACTGCCTAACGTCTAATAACTTAAATTTCTCGCAGCTTTAAATAGAGTCCAGTTCTCATCAGTATGATCCCTTTTAAATTTACGGAACGCGCGGTCTCTAGGTCGCGTTGCCATCTGTGTTCCTCTTGTCTTGTTATGGTGCAAATGGGCGTTTTACCTTCACTTTTTTGACGGGAGCATGGATGTCATGAAGGGTGACCACAACATCATAGAAAATCGCAACCTTGTCGTCAACGGAAATGGCTACTTTAATTAAATTGTCTACTTTAAGTTTTGGGTACAAAATGTTTAAAATTATGTCCTTTATTGCACGGTTTCAAAAAAAGTTTGCATTTCTATACTTATGTTAGCATCCTCCTGTGCTCATGGCCCTCTCGGGTTGGGGCCCCCTCCGGCTGGGGGCCCGTGGCAAAATCGTTTTAAACAATGTCAGCAAAACATACAACTTTGTGATTCATAAATATAATGATATATTTTATTTTAACATGTATTCAGAAACATACGAAATATTGTTAAGGGTGCCCAAAAAGATCAATCGCAATTGATCGAATTGTAATATTATCAATCGCTTCACTTGCATTTCGTAGACGAACATCTTGAGGTTTCAATGTACATCAATCACGAAAAAAATTCCATCAGGTACTCTTAAGTCACCAAAAACATACAAATCACCAAGTCATAAAAATACATCCTCACTTTCTATATAACCCACACAAACTTCAAACATAGTTCTCGCACAGGTTCAAAGCTAATACATTTTGCCTGTATTTTATTCGAGAGACCACGTCAGAAACCAAACACCACATAAAAGGCTTTTACTGAAATCAAAGCGCGCGTAGAGTGACAAACGGCACGGAACGCTGCGGCCCGGTGCGGCCCGGCACGATAATTTTGGCGCGGTTGTCGCACAGACAGACACGTGAACAAACAAAGTGCTAATCGCAGTCGAACCTTATGTCGGACTATCCACACAACACTCGATAGAGGAATATCGATTAAAGAATTAATGTAGCGATTGGTTGCTTGAACATTAACATTACATGCAATATTACCAGTATAAAGTTTCCTCGACCAACAGTTTGTGTTCGGAAAGTTTTATCCTGAAGCCTTCTGTCAACGTCCGCTTTAATAAAGGAACGTCCCCTAAAAGTTGCTAATGAGTGGATCATAATCTTCATCTTGTTTTGGGTCAACATAAAAACGAATCCCAAAAGACCTTTGAAACTTTATAAAAGCCCACCTTTTACATGAAATTGAAAGCAGCTCCAAAGCTTCAGCAGCGCGCCCACACAAAACGGAATTTTATTTATTTTCGAATAACAAAATCTCTTAAAATCCATCACTGGAACACCCTTCACACATTATCGGACATCACACCATCAAGCCCCAAAATTGCGAACCACAATGACCGTAATATTCCTCCAGCAGACAATGAATCAGAGGCTGCACGCACCGCCGTGACACGCCATGATCAATACCGCTAGGAAATGGGAGATTCATCCCGGTTGACGGCCGGCGCGCCGGCCGGTCCGATCCGTTACACTCCCAATCGTCTTTAACGAACATTTGAATTTAGGATGGGAATTTAATTTTAGACGTTTTGGCGATTAGGTACGTAGGAATAGGTCAGTAATTCAAGTTCAATACACCGCTTTCTGAAATACCTGTAGAATAGCTGGATTTACTTGCATTCCCTCTCGCAAATTTAAAGGAGCGTGAATTCCCATGTCCGTTGCGAGTGAATGAAATAGACTGGCATACCCTAAGCTCTCGGAAATTCGCGACTCAGCCCGAGATTTTAGCTGTCTGAGAAATACACTAAGTACTCGTGGAGGAGAAACTTGGAGTACGAACAAGCTGCCAAATAGATAGTTGATATTCCGCAGAGTTTAAAAGATTATTAGTTAGCATATCTCTAGAATTATATAGCATTGAAAACAATTATAGATCATCTGATCAATTTGTAGACGTCCCTGTCCCTTATGGAATTCAGACGGCATCGGATGAACGGTGATCCATTAGTCCTAAGTGCATTAAGTGCAGATCGTGTCACCATTGTATCACTCGGCTACGTCTACGGGCTGACGGCTGGGGTGTAAGCTGCATTCTCTCATCAGCGATTTGCAAGCTAGAGGGAGCTGACATTTAGCTTTAAGTACACAAGTCCTTCTTACATAGGTGTCCTTTAAAAAAATTAGGTTGAACTTCACCTATCCCTTAAAAGATAGTACGTTCTTATATGATCACAAGCTGTTGCCCGCGACTTTTACTGCGATCCGGGATAAAAGTAACCTTTCTCTAGTTCATGGTCCACCCATATGCCAAATTTCATCCAAATCCGTTCAACAGCTTTAGCGTGAAAACGAAACAAACATAAAAAATCAAATTTTTTCTCTTTATAATACACTGGGCCGCAAAGAAAGCGGTTCGGTTATAAAAAATACAATAACTTTTAAAATACCTATTTGACCAATTCTTTTAAAATTAATAATAAATTAAAGTTTATTTAATTACAAATGTAGTGTTTGTCCACCATGAAGATGTCGCTATCACACGCATGTAGTGGACAGCACGTAGCCCAGACTTGAACCCCATGCATGCCTACCATGCCTATCATGCCTAGGACCAACTGGGATGGCGCCGACGTGTACGCCAGCGAAATTCCCCTCCATTCAGCACTGATAGAGGAACGGGAGAATATTCCTCAACATCGGCTCATTAACAGCTCTTGGTGGCAATACAAAACACAAAAATTTGTAAAAAATGCATATTTGATAGCACATTTTTCGAAATCTAATGAAAATGTTAATTTTTACTTAACTTACTTTTATTCAAAATAAACTTTATAATCTTTGACTTCTTTGACATTGATTTAGGCACTATAAAATTGTCTATAGATAATACAGTGTTTATTTCATTAGCTCCAATATTTTGGAAGTTATTTAGGTTTTTGTTACCGACCCGCTTTCTTTGCGGCCCAGTGTATGTTTAGATCATATGCGTTACCTGTCTATCCAATCAAATACCATATTAATTGAAACAAGCAAATATTAATAAGTGACTAATTAGTAATTAGAACAGCTGCCGCCGATCGGCTCAACACTACACAAGAACAATGGTTGTATGTAATAGTACACAGTACTACACGAGAGGTAATCAGTTCAATTAGTTAACACGACATAGATATTGAGAGGGTAATGCGCTCTATAGCTAAGGGAACCATTCCTAGTTATACAGAGCGAACAGGAAAGTATGGCTTTTGGAAGTTCACTTGGAACTGGAAACTAGTCGTTTTCCTAAGATTTGGTGGGATATTCCAAATTAAAATATTTTATTACCCTTCATGGCACCCACACCCACCCTACATGACACTACATGGCACCCCACCCACCCCACACCCCCAACCACACCAACACGGTTCCAATTGGTCGTTTCCTATGGAGAAGGATCGGAAAAAAACTCTAAGGTTACTCTTTTAAAATAATGGGTTTTTACAGTGTTTTCAAATTACAGTGTTAACAGGTATAAGAGGACAATGCAGATATGTCAACAAGTACCAGGTACAGACGCCAGCACATCAAGATACCCGAAACTGTCAAAATTTACCGATTAACTTTCAAACTTATGCTTTAGCAATAAAGTTGAAAATCTATTAAATAAATTTGACAGATTGTAGTAGCTTAATGTACTGGCGTCTGTACTTAACAAAATAGAAACTGGTCTACAAATCTACACAGTCTAAAAGGCCTACAACGGCCTAAAATTAAAAAAACACATATAAACAAAACTTTTTTTTAATAATTGACATGCAGGACAACCTCGGAGGTTGTCGGCTGGTTAACCGGGCTAGCCTGTGGGTGTCTCAATAAACTAAGGTCTCCAGCCAGGACGTATCGAAACAAACCTACGCTATCTGAGTGATTTAAAGACTTAAGTCACTAAAGTTTTAAGCATACATCTAAATGTATGCTAAGCATGCACTTCACACTGCTCAAGACCAGCAATGCACACTGGCTAAGCATGTCGACCAATGCTTATTCTGTATGAGAATACGCCTTGGCCCTGCAGGTAATTAAAATGTACATAATATATTGATATTAAATTACTATTAATTTAATTTCTTATCTCATTCCTTTTTTTTTTGTGAAAGAATATAATAATTTCGGCTCTTTGATAAACGCCAATATGAATTTAGAAGGCAGAAAAAGGAATAGGAGTCAGCTTAGGTGACAAGCGCATATCATCATATAAAAAAAATATATGTGAAATGAATCGATTTTAATTCTAAACTAGTATTTTATTGAATCGATCTGATAGTACAGAGACAAGGAGTCCTGGGGCCTAAGTCCGCTATTTTTATAAATTCGTCATTCCAACACGATCCCATTGTCATTTTGCTAAAAGTTGTAATCTGCTAAATTCATAATGGTCGATCATTGGTCTGAGAAAAACTACTACTTTTCACGCTAGATTTCATTTAATATATATTTTTACATATTACGTATTAGTGTTTGCAATCTGAAGTACCTAGTAAGAAGTTCGTAAATAACAATAAAAATTACATTTATTAATTTGTCATTATGTACAAGATTACCATTTTATGCCATTTAATTCAATGGAGTGTCAGTGGTTGACCATTGGAAAGTCATAATGACGCCATTATATTAGTAGATTACCAAACTTGTCAAAATCAACAATTATGAAAACAATGATAGACCATTCTGACACTATGGTAGTAGCAGACTTGAGGCCCTGGTAGTACTTAGATCAGCTTATCCTGCCCACAACTGCAAGCTACTCACTTTTGTTTTAAGTATTACCGTAACCCGTACGTAACACAAGGAAAGTTCCCACTTTACAATTTGCAATACAATAAGAAGTTACACACAGCCATTATAACTTCAAACGACACTATTAGTCCCACAGGTGGGCAAATCTCGAAAGTCGTTTACGGCCTCGTTATGATTTTAGTAGGGTGAAGTAATTACCACACAAGTTGCGCTGCCGCGACGTGAGCCGCGTACCAGTGTGTAGAGACCCTAACTCGGATACTCATACAAGTGATGGTAATCATTATTAAAAAAATCTATGATATTTAATAACTTTCTTCTATACTAATCTATACTAATATTATAAAGAGGAAAGATTTGTATGTATGTTTGTAACGAATTGGCTGAAAAAGTACTGGACTGATTTTTAAAATTCTTTCACCATTTGAATGCTACATTATCACTGATTAATATAGGCTATTTTAATTGCAAGAAAAAATAAAATGTTTAAAAAATAAATGTCCACCCGTGCGAAGCCGGGACAGGCCGCTAGTGTAATGATAAAAATAGATTGATGTCTGTCTGATGACTAAGCCTGAAATAAAGTTCTTAATATGAAGAAATCGCTTGTTTTTTTTTTAAATTAAGGGGATTTTCTACAAGTTTTGTGTACGTAGTATGAGATGTATTTTTGTCAGCATCAGCCATGCATTCCGTTGCAGAAAGTGCTTAAGAAAGCGTATGTTAATACTCGTATTTAAATAAAAGTGGCGAGATGACCCGGACGCGTACCATTGAGGGCCAAATTCGTTGATTGAATGGGACTATCGTTTTTTCCGCAGATCACAACTCAAAGCCACCTTCGCTACACTTCATCAGTAATAAGACAGGGAAGGTATTAATCCACCCCCAATCACTTCCTACGAGTAATGGTAATGGCGCTCAGCTCAACGACACACAAGGCATCAATCCCAGATCAACCAAAATGAATTCCCCGAACACAAAAACGTGCGACAAACAGCGTTGGGACACGATTTATCACACAATATATCAGCACAAAGGCTGCTCACGTCACTCGGAGAGGAGCTGAGCGAGCGATCACGAATTTAAATTAAATTATGTTTATTTTACTCCAATTCTAGATCCTTCAACAAGTATATACAGTCGATAACACAGGTTGGTATGCAGCCAAGTAAATACACTTATTCTATTGATGACTACAAAACAATCATATATCTATTACTGTCCAATTGTAGGGCAGAGGCCTCTTCTGACACAGAAACCACGAGCATTGATCATCACGCTTGCTCAAAATAGCTTAGCGATTTCGGAATTATATTAACTATAGGTCCAGTCCAGATTTCCTTCACCGATTTCTGTAATGTCCAAGATAAAATCAAAAAGTACAAATTAATCGAAAAATTCACATTGTTACTTGCCCGGATTTAAACCCACAACCCCGGGAAGCGAGGCCACAACCACTGGGCCTTTATTATATTCATTCAAATTGTAAGCGTAGCCTTTCAGAACAGAATCGATCCATGTCAAATACTTGACACAACAAACTAGGCGAAAAATCTGTTTCAGTCAGCTGCCAGCATACCTATCCGTTTTGTTGTGTGTACGTAGCTAAGTAGTGCCTAGTTCTTTCAGCAAAGTTAAATTGGAATAACCGCCGTCAAAGAATAACGGAATGTTGAAAAGTTAACGCAGTAAGCAGTAGACGTGCGCGCGCAGACATAATTACGAGTTGTTTTTTGTTATTAAATGCGGTGTTATTTTGCTTCTGGCAGGTTTTAATTTTAAAGATTTGGGTTATTTCTAAGCTTCTTTATAGTGTTAAATCCAAAAGCTTTCTAAGACATCTTTATGATCATTGAAGTTAGATGGGATCTATACAAAACTGCCGAACTATCCTTTCTCTGAGTTCATACTAGTCGTTAACCCCAGCAAACTCTATAAAACCTTTTAACTACGCCCGTGTACCGAAAAGTACCAAGGCTTCATAAAATAGTGCAACAATATCGAGCTCAGATCGGAGGTATGCAGGCATATTGCCAGGTATGCAGCTGTGTGCACTCGTATACCTTCCAGCCGATGTTGGCGGCATTCTCGACGACCTCTTGTCTCCTACATTCCTGAGCACACAACGTCAATATTTTGTTACCTACTCGTACATAACAGCTAAGCGTAGCCGTGAATGTGAACTACTTTAACAGATTTTAACAGCGCATGAGTTAGGAGAGCAGTTTTTTTCGATGCCATTTTAAGTTCAAAATCTAATTAGCCTTAAGATATATGAGTTTTCCAGTGACCAGCACAAGAGGATTTTCACAATCACCACAGCACACGGACTTACATAACCCTACGATTATGTAAATCGCTGCAGCTCATACTGAGGACATCATTCGGTTATGGATAATATTTACAACTGAAACTGATATAATGTGAATTGTATTTAGTCAATGGGGAGCTCTTTAAACCAGTATACCAGTGCATGTACTAAGTAAAACCTCATAATATTAGATTTCTGTACAAACACTGTGAGGTGAAAATTGAAGTCTAAATAGAGATGACAAACCCATCTCGACTCAAGGTAAACTCACTATCGTATTACAGCTCCGTAAAAAAACTAACAAAAGTCGGTACGTGATCTAATTAAAAATTTCCCTTACGAGTCCACAAAGTAACCTTTTTAGCTGAAAACAAAACTTGTAGACACGAAGATAACAGAAAAGTTGTAGCGTGGCGGCTCCGCCCTCGGTAAGTGTAAGTGCTGGGTAGACGGGCCGGGACCGGCGTATCGCCCATCGGCGCTCCGCGACCCACGCCCCTGATACCGTGATATCAGGACTTTATTGTTTAGCGTTTGTTTGCAGCCGAGCCAACGTTGAAAGCGTTACACTTTTAATTTAGATTTCCTTGCTCGATGCTCGTTAATCAGTTTGTAAAAGCTAAGTTTCAGGATGAGGTGTCGGAGCTTATGGCCGGTTCTGTTCGCAAAGTTTTTTCTTTATTTATTACTTTGTACCTCGAAATGGCGTAAAAGTTTTTGTTTTTGGCATGGGAATAGCTTTAGGTATCGTTATGATCATTTTGAACTCTAATCCTACTAATATTATAAATGCGAAAGTTTGTGAGGATGGATGGATGGATGTTTGTTACTCTTTCACGCAAAAACTACTAAACGGATTTTGATGAAACTTTACAGTAATATAGTTTATACATCAGAATAACACATAGGATAGTTTTTATCCCGATATTCCCACGGGATCAAAACTTACGCAGGTGAACCCGGGGGGCGCAGCTAGTGCATTAATATACTCCCAAACATGATCTACTTTATAAATTGTTCTGACGTACTAATTGACTAATTGTATTTTTCTGTGGCAGGTCCTTCTACATTATTGTTGCCCATCAACTACTGTACCCATTTTCAATTTACTAATTTATCAATGAATACATGGTGAAAATTTCCCAGTAATAAAGTATTTTATAGGCAATCTTAACATGACAAACATCCACTAAAACACGAAGCATTTTCTCTTCATCTCGTATCAAAAGTGCTTCTCCATGCATTTCGTTCATACTTCAACAGCACACACTTAACATAAAAGAGCTCTCGAGAAACGTTGGTGGAGAGTAAACGTTAAAAATAATGAATTTTGGCAGAAATGCATCCGAAATATATGGGACACGTAGATGATGTACCGCCGCCTTTACAGATGAGGAAACTTGGCTGCTATTGGTGGATTACATTATGCATGGCCGTCCTACTTCGCTATGGCTGTGGTAAATGTTCAAATCGTGTTTGATTACTGTGATATTTAAAGAATTGATGTAGAATTTTTCTTTTATCTAGTTTTTTTTTCTATAAGTATTTGGATAATATAGTTAGTAGCTTACGTGGACACATACGCTGTTGTAGACAGGATTCCAATATTATCTTTAGCAAATTGAGACAGTGGTACGTTAAATATAAATTAGACGAATAAAATGGGATTGTATGGTAAATTGAATTGACAATTTAAGTATCACTGCTGCAAAATACGATTTCCCGTAGCGCTATAGTATCGGTGCTACGAAGGAAAAGATCGTAGAGCTACGTAGAGTGCTACGCATTATAATCTTGCGTAGTTAGTGGGTATTTATAGGTATCCGGGTCATCGTTTTAGAACTGAATCATAAACAAAACAAATTATAATGAAAGGACCGATACAATATTATTACTCTTTAAATTATTATCGAATTAATAACCATCAATTTTAATTATGCAAAAACAATATAATTAAACAAAATAATCTTATCTTACCCACGCTAATACATCATAAATAAACAATTCTTATTAAAAATAACTTGAATTCAAAAGGCAAAAGATACTTTAAATAATTTGTTGTTGTCGAAACACATTAAATATTATTAATCGATGCTTAACTTCAATGGCTTGTTCAGTACAATGATAAAAGAGATAAGTTTAAATAAAAATCCACCTATTAACATTCAAACGCCCTGAGCATGTTGTACTAGAATAACAATTCAGAGATAACAATTGGCAATAAAATTGAGATTAGAAAATCATTCATGGAGAACTAAATTTATAGTTAGCAACGCACCTGCATGTATATTATTTACTAGCGACTTCGTCCGCGTGTTTCTTGCTCCCCCGACCCACCGCGTCGCATCGCATCGCCTGGTCGCGCTATTACCTCGTTTTCGCTTAGCGTTTCTTATGACTTTTTCTTTTTGCTGCTCTTATTTACAATTCTGAAGAAAGCTATAGGCTATTTAACATCACATGTAGTTTCAGAGATTAGCGCATTCAAACTAACTCTTTAGCGTTATTATTAACTTACGCGATTTCACCCGCGTAAGTTTTGATCCCGTGAGAATATCGGGATAAAAAGTATCCTATGTGTTATTCTGATGTATAAACTATATTACTGTAAAGTTTCATCAAAATCCGTTCAGTAGTTTTTGCGTGAAAGAGTAACAAACATGCATCCTCACAAACTTTCGCATTTATAATATTAGTAGTGAAGTAGTTAATATATATATTAGTATAGATGGATGACAGCACTGGCCACATAAATGTATAGTATAAATAATATTGTCCCGCTCCAAAAATTATTTTGTTTTCACTACGTTTGTCAAGTAAATGGAGCATTAATGTGGGTGGCTAATTTTAATTTTCTTGATACCATTTTTTGACTGACTGACTTGACGGTCCCTTTTGACATCAAATAGTAACCTATGATTGGCCGCACTACGGGGCAACACCATCTTCTCACGCAGAGAAGCAACGTGCACTGCTCGCCTCGCTTGCTTATTGCATTCTATTCAATCAAGTCCTCCCACTTTTCTCGCGATATTTTCCTTCCTAAATCAACTTATCTGACAGATATCGGTTCGATGTATGTTACAGGCGTTACTTAGCAGATTGGTTCCTATCTCACCAAGTTTACCTTTCGCTGAGAGCATGTTTATCTTGAGAACGTTTAGTGAGCTGCTCTTGTGAATAGTTGGCAACTTTGCCATAGTTGCGATGTATGTGAGGAGGGTTTGACTGAAAGCAGAGTTTGATATGTTAAAAGTATTTTAAGTTTTAGGGTAATTACATGTCAAAGATAACTGCGACCTCGCGGTCGCGTTTACCTTGCTATCTCTATGTCACCTCCATGGAAAATGAATGCATGCTAATGAGCACGCACGCACATGTATCGAGGTACACGCCCAAGCAGCCCGCGATATATAGCAGTGGGGTATCCTTCGGCAAAGTGCAATAACGTGTTGCATTCTGTCCCAATTATTTCACCGGTACTTGTACCCATCACAAAGGATCACAGCAATGCTGTTTGGCGGTATTAAGACTATGCCGACCGTACAGTGGCGCCCTCATCGTTTGTTTCGTTATTTCATACAATTTAGAATGAAAATGCAGAAAATAAACACGTTAAGTTTTGCTTCACAAGATTATACGTTAATATTATTAGAAACGGTAGTTTTACATTGTTTAGTTTTATTATAATCCTTAAAACGAAACATAGTGGCCACTGTTATCCGTTTTAAGGATTATAATAAAAATAATATAAAACTACCGTTTCTAATAATATTAACGTATAATCTTGTGAAGCACAACTTAACGTGCTTATTTTCTGCATTTTCATTCTAAATTGTATAAAATAACCAACAAACGATGAGGGCGCCACTGTGCGGTCGGCATAGTCTTAACAATTTAAGTATGACACAATTATTTCCCCGAAAGATTAAAGCAGGACCGCTGAACGGATCGATGACGTATCACTGTTTGACATATTACTGCGTTGTACAGTAAACTCTTCACACAAGTACGTTCTCTCAGCATAATTGAATCAGTTAGCATTGATATAATTAGTTATATGTATGCGGCATAGATTGATCATTCCAATTAAATTATTGAAATTAACGAGTACAGATTGTGAAGCATACTCATATATATATCTAGGTAAGCTATCTCACATGTTCTTGTAATATCACAATAAATTCTCTAGATTTTGCATCCCTCTACTTATTGCAGGTACCTAGGTGTTATCACGCCTGATTCTTCTAAGGATAAGGCTGATCAGATTTTGCATAATTATTCATACATGAGATACTTGGGAACAATTTGATAAAAATATAACGAAAGAACGTACGTGTTTCTAACTGCCTCTCATTTTTATCTTATTTCTCACCTACACGACACAAGAAGATACAGAATGTAAACTCTTTACAAACACACACATGCCCAGAAACTACAGAACACCACGTGCTAAGAGGAACCTATGATATAAGAAGGCACGATGTTATAAGAAGTGTGGGCACGTGAACATATGCGTCAGAAGTTGGCCGAAACATCCCAGCGCTGATTTGCTGGATTCGTTTTCTCGTCTACCGATCATTATTTCTTCTGACAGTTCATTTATATATGTTCATATATATCATTTGACAGCTATTTATCTCGTATCTTGCACCTGCCATTTTTTGTCTCTGCATCACCCTAAGGTTGACTGGTAGAAAATGCGTCAGGCATTAAGTCCGCCTCTGTACAGTATTTTTTTACTTGTGCATAAAGTTTTAATAAATCAATATTGCTTAGACATTTTATTTCATAAAACCTGCGCACAGGAAAATATTTTAGGTACGTACTTGCAATGAAAACTCAACAAACATGTGAATGTAAATTACAATTTTTTGCTCGAGATGCATAGATAACTGAATGTGTAAGGTACTGCGACTTATAAATCGGTAACATACTTCTATGCAATCAGGCCTTTCTAAGAATGGATTCTCTGCCCCTTCTCGTATAGTGCAAGAAATTTTAACCCTGACCCAATTAGAGTTTCTCGCGAAGACCACAAGCACTGCCTAGCCACTAGACGTCTCGCCGTGAAGGTCGCACCCGACCACAACACGACAATAGGCACGAAGTCAAACAATAGGCAGCGACTGAGAATCTTAATATGTTAATGGAGATGAGATAGGTTTATCTATTACTAGCTCCTGACTAGTACACTCGGCGACAGTACAGCGCCCACCACACGAGTGAAAGATTTTTTGTAATTGTATCAGTACTATAACGGATGAGTTAGATAGATAGAATACTCTTTATTATTTAAGTACCTACACCATATATATTTTTTTTTACAAAAAAAAAACAACCGACTTCCAAAAAACACTATGAAAAATAACTTTAATATCGGAAGTCGGTGTCGTTAGGTTCGCATTTTGCCACCGACTTCCGAAATTAAAGTTATTTTTCACTTTGTAGTATTTTTTGGAAGTTGGTTGTTTTTTTTTTTGTGTAAAAAAAAATTATGTGGTGAACTTAAATAATAAAGAGTATTCTATCTACCTAACTCAAAAAGAATAAACGTGAAAACGAACGAACGGGGCAAGCGATGCGATGCGATGCGACGAGGTTGGTCGGGGGAACAAGAAATTTTACACGGACGAAGTCGTGGGCAGAAGATAGGTAGTAAGAAATATGAAAGATTTTTGTCAGCAATTATAGGCTGATATCATTATTAACATTGACGTTTCAACTAAGGATAATGATAAACACGTTTACAGCACAAAATGAAACTAAATGGCATTGTAGTATTTCGTTTGTTGGTAATTAAGGCAGTGTGAATAGCCGCGGTGTTTGCCACGGGAAATTAAACTTCCGCCTTGTTTTCCTGAACACCTTCCATATTGAGAGCCGCACTTAATTATTACTGACAGACGCCTCATTTCAATTCGGTTTTGTTTTGAATTATACCTTGTGTATTGAGTTTTAGAGTTGCGGGATACTGAAATATTTTTGGGATGGTTTGCGAGGTAGAACGTTGTTTTGTTTTTGAGCTTTTGTATTTATAATATTGCGTTTTTTTTTTCTGATAGTGTTAGTGATGAGTGGAGGGGGAACACTAGCAGAATTCATCCCATCGCAATCTGTGACTAGGGTAATTCCAGGATAGGTGCCCCACTTTTTGTTAGGGAGCCATAACTTATTAATTAAAAATCTATTGGCAATACGTCTTTTGCATATGGTAACTTTGATCTTTAATCTAGGATGGTACACCTTTTGTTTTTACATAAGTTTCATAGATTTTGAGGAAATTGTGTCTTTTTTACCCTCTCAAAAGTAGGATAGATGCCTAAAGTGAGGGATAGAAGACTCGTAGTAAAAATGCTTCAAGGGATAGATGCCTAACGTGAGGGATAGAAGACTCACTGTATAAATGCTCCAATATTAGATGCTAATTGAAATAAAACATACTATAGTTGCAATAATCAGTTTATATTCAGTATTTAACATTAATTTGTGACATCTTTTTTAATGATTTATGTCTATTGAGCACACACAATCTGCTACTGTTGCCATCAAAGACAAGGCAGGGTATTTTATTATATCTTCTGTATATTGTCCGCCTAAACACAAGATAAGTGAGTACATGTTCACCCAGTACTTCTCAACTTTGGGCGGACGCTTCATAGCAGGGGAGACTGGAATTGAAATTACCCTCACTGGGGATCAAGACTAGTAACAACCAGCGGAAGGGAACTTAAAAAGTCAATTGACAGCACAAAATCTCATCAAAGAAAAGAAAGAAAAAGTATTTATTGCGACTCGTACAGGAGGATCACAAACTAAACTAAACACAGTCTAAATTAAAATACCAAAATAAAAAAAATAAATAAAGTAACAAAAAGAAAAATGAAACAGAAAGTTCTATACGAGACCAAAAGGCTCCTATCTCAACATGATGCTGCGATATTTAAAAATAAATTTCACAGCGCTGGTATTCTGATAGGGCCTGCACGCGGACATTTCTTGGAAAGCCTTTTCCAAGCTTTCTTCAGTCCAACTAATGTGACTGGGGATCACCCCCGGTTTTCTTTTATACGAGTATTTTCGAGGCATTTCTTCCACCTGCAATATGAAAACATTTATAGAGACACTTAGGGATAGATGCCCTTGAGGGCATCTATCCCGAACAGCAAATGGGGCAACTATACTTTTAGCACAGGATAGATGCCTTTTTTAATTTAAAAAAAGTTAAAAAGAAAACTATTATTTATAGCATTATTTCGTGTACTTTAAACTGTAATATCATCAAATAAATTTAAAAAATATAGAATTTATAACAGAGTGAAAAGATATTCGATAGTAAGTACTTACGATTATATTTTCAACGCTTGTAATGGTCTCGCCGCGGAAGATTTTTACACTCACGGGCAAAACGAATGCGTTCTCGCGTGCGGTTGGCGTGGCACTGGGGTCTGCGGGGGGAGCGCTTCCTATTACGTAGTACGATTTTAGCCCACGACATTTCTAATATACAGTATTCAAAGCCGCGGCACCTATCCCATTGGGGCACCTATCCTGGAATTACCCTAAATCTAAGAAGAGAGAAACCGCCTTTTTATATACTTGTACATATTATTATTATTATTTTAAATCTATTAGATAGATTTAGAAATACAAATATTGAATAAACCCATAAAGTTTAATGAGAAGAGAGAAAATATAGAAAGAATTAGAGATTAATAGGAATGGGGTTACAATACAGGATTATTTTTACCCCCGAAAAAAACAGAGTGGTGTTATAAGTATTGTATGCTAATAACATGAAGCTCTAATAACTAATTAGTCTGTGGGACATGGTGGTTATGATATTTAACCGAATTGTTGTACCTATCCTTCTATACTAGCTACTTATATCTAGCAACTATATCAATTATTTTTTTTTATTATTACTGATGCGATCTGTCCATTACTGACATTCAGCATCGTTTGTGTTATGCCTTTGTTTTAGTCATGCTTGGTATGCGCCCAGTAGTGCATCCACATCAATCCATTTTATGTCGTGTCAGTTATCATAGTATCAGGTCTTGTGGGGTTTGTCTTCTTGGTTTGCATCAAGTTTGATGCCAGTTTATTAGGATGAGTAGTGATGATCAATTAATTAAAAACATTAATTAAGTATACAATCAATTTGTCTAGCCTTTTCCCAACTATGTTGTAATCAGCTTCCAGTCTAACCGGCTGTGTCACTTATCGCCTACCTATGGAACGACTTTCTATTTCACCCCCATAACCTAGTTACTGGATAATACGATACCGTCTAGCAGGACTGGTTGTACGTTGTCAGACTTTGGGGGGTCTTGACTACCTGTAACGACTGTCGACTGTCAAAGATCTATCTACGCATAGCAGCCGGGACCAACGTCTTAACGTACTTTCCGAGGCACAGAGTCAGGTCACCCATCCACGAACCGACCGCAGAAAGCATAGCTTAACCGTCGATCGACCCGTGCGGCGTTATTATTTATCCAGAAGCCTCTGCTCTTGGATAAATAATAACGCCGTAATCTGAAAAATTAAAAGCAGGGCCTTTTAATAGGTTTCCAACATACAATAGGCTACCTAAGATAAAAATTAACAGCTCAGGCAACGAGCAATTATTTGAAATGTTAATTAAACTAAAGTAATTATTCATTATTCAGATGTAGGCTGAGCTGATAACAAACAGATAAGTAGCTGACATTGATTATGTATACCTAAGACAAATATTATTATTATTATGCAATAATGCCTTTGTCAACTTAACAATAATGTTGATCTGTTCTACGATTACTGAGATACTATAATGGACCACTAATAGGTCCAACTAATAATAATAACTACTTAGAAATTAATTAATTTAATAAATAAGCAGAGCCCAACTGAAAATTGATTGATATTTTCGGCCAAAAACGAAACTCGACCTGATTTTCCGCTTAAAACCGGACGCGAAAACGAAAAAAAAATACTTTTTTATTTGACGCTAATCTACATGGTCCTCACGTGATCGGACCACAATGTCAGGACTTTAAAAGAGACTATAACTCTGTTTCGTTGTTTCTTCTCAGAGTAGTCCGATGGGATCCCATCTTGTTTTTTACACTGCTACAAGTAAGTAAGTATATTTTGGCGCTCGATCGAAATTGTCAGGAGCCGCACTGTAGTACATTTTTGTAATTGTTTTATATTGAAAAACTTGGTGGTGGCCCATGGCTAAATAAAAACAGCCGCACAGGTTGATCGATCAGGGTAAACAACGCTTGCCGCGGTTGGTCTGTGGATGGGAGACCATCTTTACATAACGAGACCCCTCCGTGCCTCGGAAAGCATGTTAAGCCGTTGGTCCCGGCTGTCTTTCGTGGATCTTTGACAGTCGTTACGGGTAGGCAGAAGCCCGAAAATCTGACAACCAGTCTTACCAAGGGGTATCGTATTACCCAGTCACTGGGTTGTGGAGGTCAGATAGGCAGTCACTCCATGTAAAATACTGGTATTCTGTTGCATCCGGCTAGACTGGAAGCCGATCCCAACATAGTTGGTTGGGAAAAGGCTAGGCAGATGATGATGGTGGTGGAATGTTTGCCACGCGACAAAACATCCCCGTATCTACAGCTATAAATATTATTGACGTGTAAAAGTGTTTATTTATGCCTACAGAAATAAACACCAATATTTCTCATTTATAAAAAAAAAGTTAACCTATTATATGCTTGAGATCTATGGAAGGAGCACCTGCTGCACCGACGCGCACTAAATTGGGAAAAGGGCGCGAGGATGATGATGAGCTTGAAATCCACTTACATTATATTATAATTCCAAATAACTACATAATTAACATAGAAAAGAAAATACATTTACATCCATCGCCAGAATAACTTTTAATCGAGGAATAAAGTTGACGTTTGACAGTGTTTGTATGAAATAACTGTCAATAATTATTCTTCGATTTAACACTTTCACTGCCACTGACAGAACTGTCGTGTTCTCGTTAATTTTCTCGAGGTGTCGGCAACACGACTGGCGTGTATTTAATATTTTATCGATATTTCAGTCATTTTGCTGTATTTTCTACTTAAAATGACAGCATAGTTTTATAACTTCATATATTCACCGGCGATTTGTAGGCGGCATCGCTAAGGACAAGGAAAAAGGGTTGGAAGGGGCGACTAGAATCAATTCTATTTTTTAATTTTAATTTTTGACGTTCGAAAGTGCCTTTTTAAGTGCCTATTTGAAATAAATGATTTGACTTTGAAAACCCACGGTGGCAGTGAAAGTTTTAAATTATCAGATAATTGAAAAATCAGCCCTTTAAAGTATACAATATAATATACCTACAGTCAGCAAAGGAGATAAGTATGCAGGGTCGTCGAATATAGTTGAAGTTTAGTAAGAAACCGATTGATGTTTTCGAATAAAATTTAATTTAATTAATAGAAAATAAACAGTTCATTTATCAAATTAAATTTAATTAGAAAACATCAATCGGTTTCTTACTAAACTTCAACTATATTCGACGACCCTGCATACTTATTTCCTTTGCTGACTGTACATCAGATAAAAAAATAAAAATCAAATAAAAAGTGTAAAGTGAGATGTAAGAAATTAACAGGAACAACACATAAACGCCATATTGGTACATTTGAGTAAGTTGTTACAACAATTTATCTATAAGATTTGTAACAAACTAACGACTAAAAACTTAAACCCGTAATTATCCTTATTACCATCACTAAATTTAAAGCTTCTACGAATCTAAAAACAAACATAAGCTCCAACAATAATAAAAGAAAGTAAAATAAAACAAAGCTAAGAAGGCAGTTGGAACAAATAAGTATTTCAATAAAGTTTTGTACTAATAAAGTAAAAAAATAAAACTATTGGAAGCGTTTACTCGAAGCCGTATAATTAAGAACTCTCCACTCGTCCGTCGAGCACAAATAGATAAACTTTAATTTTATATTAAAGCAAATGAGATTTTTCTCAAGTTAAGGCGCAGGACTAGAAGTCCTTTTCAGAGGGTGAGGCTGAGAACCAGAGGGTCAAGATTACCATACCGCCTTGTCACCAAGACATTTATTTATTTATTAAAACTTTATGCACAAGTAAAAACTGTACAAAGGCGGACTTAATATTAATATTAATATTGCAGCTCATGAAATAAATGAGACTGTAAAATTTTGTTTGTCGTGTCACGCTATAGGTCAGGGAAAAATATAATTGTTTATCAAATTGACAGCCAACTTAAATTGTCCGTAATACACAATTCACAAACTGTCAACAGTTGTATGAAATGGCTATGATACCACACCCCGGACACTCCGTACAACGCGCGCAAAATAATTACCTACTACTACTACATAGCCAAATGACGTTGGTACACGTGCAAATTTGTGCGTAAACTCTAGTAGGGTTGGTTGTCGTGCGGAGCGTAAAAAAAAGGCGGGAACGACGACGACGCGACTAGAAAGGACTAGTTTGACTGTTTATCTAATTAGTCGGGTTCGTAATTAAATAAAAATAATATTATAATAGTTAAGTAATAAATGTAAAACTTTTTATCAATAACTTTAATTTCGGAAGTCGGTGTCTTTGGATCTGTATTTTAGTTTATTGCCACCGACTTACGAAATTAAAGTTATTTTTCAGTTTGTATTTAGTGTTTTTTTGGAAGTCGGTTTTTTTTTGTTAAAAAGTTTTTATTTCTCGCTTTTTAGTGGGTCTGTTTATAAAGTATCTAAGTTACAATAGCCTAATGTCAACTTGCTCATCGCCTTGTACAAAACATAGCTTTTCCCGATGCGGGGACGTTAATTGTTGAGAAGTTCGCATTGTGACGAGCATAAATTGTGCTTAGCAAACATATTAAAGTAATCGAATCGCAACCTGTGAAATAGGTACTTATTATTGAGTAGTGCCGGTGGCCATCTGTGGTCTTCATCATCAGTTCCACTTCACTAAATGTTGCTATCCCAGAGCAAATATCCATGCAAATAAGGTATAGTCGCCGGCACGTAACTTGGTAAAAGTCGTTAGATGCATTTTTCCTTTATATATTTTTCTTGTAAACAGACATGTTTGAAAATAATCTATGGCAATTACCATAGTATAATGACAAACAATAAAAATGACCATTTTCTTGTTGCACAAATTGTACTTGCGCTAACTTACTCCAACTACGCCAAAAACTTGCCAAGTTACGTGCCGGCGACTATACTTAGCTAAATATTGCTTACACTAAAATATTTTCGTTTAAATGACCTACTTAACTATAAATAATCGGTTATTATATCGCATGGTATTAAAATGCGATATCTTATAAACATTTATGTAAATACAAATTCGGAAAAGCATCACAATATTGAACCATCGTGATTAAAACTCTGATAAAATTTTTAAATCGCAAAATTGTGTGCTCGTGTCAGCAGTACAGACAGTGCTGCGGTTCTTTGTGAGCGCCCCGAGCTAGAGAACCGCCGATAATGCCGCGGGTGTGCGGGGTGAGGTGCGGTATCTGATGTCAGCGCGGGGTAGGGAGTGGCCATTCTGTACGAAGTACTATTAGGTATTCTGTGATGATACGGTTAATTGACTTACCACCGAATACACAAACGTCACTTAACTATGAGACGTTCTTAAAAATATTTCTGTCACTACATTACACCTTAAAGTGAAAGAGACAACACGACACTTCACGTCGATTTAAAATTGAGTGGCGTTCGAATATTCTAGCGATAGTGTGTCAATTTGGTAAACAATTAATTTCCCTGGCTGTACCTATTAATGATAATAAAGGTAATAGATCGACTACGGCCCGCCTCTTGGGTCTAGTGGTCGCAAGCGCTCCTGTTGAGCATGAGGTCCTGGTTTGTTATTGGTTTTTCATCAGGACTTTCTTGGTAGCATCCCGGATTCTAGATTTAAGCCCGATTGATGGCAATAGGCTCGCCCCCTGTTGCAAGGGATTTAAACGTAACTGACGGAAAGTGTGTAGGTACTTTAGGTACTTAACCCTTTGGTGATTACAGGCGTCTAGTTATTTTAATCAATTACTATAATCGCAAACTTTTTACTGGCAATATTTCCATCACCACTGTTGTTGGTCCATCTTATTTATTTATTAAAACTTTATGCACAAGTAAAAACTGTACAAAGGCGGACTTAATGCCTTGGGCATTTTCTACCAGTCTACCTTAGGGTGATGCAGAGACAATACACATCCATCCATCCATCCATCTCCGTTGCGGCTAGTCACGATTTTAAATACAACTTCATTTTTAACCGACTTCAAAAAAGGACGAGGTTCTCAATTGGGATGTTTATATAAATATATTAGAGATAAAGATGCACAAGAATTTACGACAGTTATTTTAGTGATTATTTAATTTGTTCGAGCGGCAACACTTCGGACTTGTTAGTGTCTAAACACACTATGCCGAAGTTAAGCGACCGAAGCTCAGCACAATTACGCCTGCAATGCTTTTTGAATTACTGAGGACACACTATGCCGAAATTACGTCGCGTCATAGCGTACAGCCTAACTTCGGTCGGGCGTAAGTTCAGCGGCAACTTATTCTGTGAGCACACATTATACGCGACCGAAGTTCGGTTCGATTGCCGACGAAGATCCGGGGGCGGGGAGCAGCGGGGAGTTGCGGAACTGAATTTCTGCCGCGTAAGTTCGGCACTTATGGTGTGTCATATCAGCCGAATACGTCGGAACGTAAAATCAGCCGCCGAACTTCGGTCGTGTAACTTCGGCATAGTGTGTTTAGACACTTAGTGTTGGGCTGTCAGTGTCAACGTTGTATTAGTGCGTTCGTTTTATTTTGGAGTTGTTCTTGCACAGACTACTTAGAGATACTACTTATCAGCCTATCGATTCTGTAAAAATCTTACCGTGATAACATAGGTGAAGTGAGCGTGAAGTGAACTATTAATGGAGGCAATCCCTAACATCAGGTGGAATGACAGCTCTTACAGAATAGCACTTCTGACTACCCACTCCCATAGAGAAAAAATGGTTAATAGAGATTGTCAAAAGTTGGAAGTTTAGAACATGAGAGTTCGTTTTTTTTTTTATTTGAGTGTTGAGTTATTTGGCAAAGGCTCACACAGACAACCCCGTTGGTACTGTATTCGGGTCTCATGATTTTTGCTGTTAGCAGAAAAAAACCAATGAGCTCTTAGATGAGCTCATCGGTATTACCGGGGAACTACTGAGAAATATGTAAATTAAACACAGCAAATACTTATTCAAATTGTTATTTTTTAATTTATGTTTATATTTATTACTAGCTTTGAGCCGATACTTCTCACTGATGAACCTTTTTTCAAAGTGTTTCTGGCTTATACATAGTTTTTGAAGTTCTTGCCCAGAAGCCAATTTTTGAGTCATCTCATTACAAGGAAACGGATGCATATTAACGTCCTTTCGTTTAGCACCGCAATGTTCGATACAACACTTGTTGTAGATCTTGCACTACCGATGCAAAATATTACAGATTAAATTCACTGAGAGGATAGGTAAATACGGAAATTAATCAACACTGACTTCCTTAGATCAACAATAAAACTGTAATGGCCATAGATTTAATATACGCTAAAAAAATAATAAAAAAAGGCGAATAAAAATTCAGCCGTCCCATACGCTTAGGTCGAGTAGGTATTGAAGTTTTCTATGGGACAGTTGATAAATTTTTCGCGATTACGATATTGATCCCATGGAGAAAGTTGTTTAGTTTGATGGTCTGTACCACATCCTTAAATTTGGCTGGTCATTGAAAAGTAACCCTGTATAAACCGTAATTAGAAGAATTCCAAAAGAAACATCTAGGAAAATCATGTATTTTTAGAAAGGCTTTAGTTAAGCCTTTCCAAAAATAACTTATTTTCCAACATAAAGTCATTGTAAACTGAGTTATAAATTTAATGACCTATGAATTCTGAGTTATTTGTATAAAATTATTGAATATTGTAAGCAAACTGAGTTTGTTATTTAATATTACAAATGAAAACGTCGAGCCTTAAGCATCTCGGGCGAGTAATTAACACAAGTAGAGCGAAATTGAATTGAACGAAATTGTCGAGTCAGCTGACTGGCGAGTACTCGCCACTAGTACACAACATAAGGACATACAGTGGGTTCGTTTAGTACAATACAAGATACTGGGATGAATATCAAAACGTGAGTAGTGACGTTTCGAGAAAACATTCAAACAAAATATTGTATTTACTAAGTATTTTCTTGAGGAAAATCGTCAATGATAAGGATCTACAATGAATGCTTCTCACATATACGTTACTAGCACTTATATTCCCTTTCCCGTGGGAATTTCGAAAAATCCGGCGTTATTCCTTGTCTAAATCATAAAGGGGACCTCTGGTCCTCTGTGCAAAATGTCTGCTTTCTAGATCCAAGAAGCTAGGATGGGCGTTGATGAGTCAGGCCTTTTTTATACCTACGTATTGATAATGAAGCAGGAAACTACATGTGGTGCTAAGCATCGAGTTGACCTTCTTTATCCATCTCTTTTGATACTGGCTGCAAGTTGCTTCGCCAGTTCGGTAAAGCAACCAGTGTGAGCTATGCGATGACATTATCAAATCAAGTAAGGAGTATCTAGTCAAAAGGGTTTTGTTTTTAAGATTTTAATCCTTCAAGCAGGTGGCTAATCTAGATCTTCATATTATGTTGAATAACAAGAAAAACCGCTCGTTGATTAGAACGATTGTCAAATTGATATATACCTAACGCATGTTAAAAGTAATTTCTGCTTTTATTGACCGTTACTGTAAACAGATAAATTACGATGCACGACGAGTTCGGAGAGGACACACAAAACCTAGCTACTGTGCAATGATATACTAATGGTTTAAATACACAGTTATTTCTTCAGTGTCGATGTTGTTTGCGATATCTAGCTGTGAGTGTCCAGCCTGCCCAACCGCCTAGGTTCGAGTCATCCCACCAAATTCCTGTTAGACGAACATTTCAACTTAATAACCGTGCCTCCTGGCAACCTACGTACCGCGTGACGACATTTGGTTGCGTTAGTGTCAACTTATGTATGTCGTGATCCCATCATAGAAATGACCATATCGTGATTTGCCTGCCCATTTCACGATACGCCACGATTTCATGATTTGGCCGGTAAACCGAAAGGCGGGCGGATCGTCGAAGGCAACCTATTTATCGATATTCCCAACTGATCACTGGACATATCGCATTAAAGTAATTGCATTTCACAGCGCCAGTGACTAACCGCGCCCGAGCCGAGCGAGCGGAGCGAGCGGTGCTATGGCACCGGCCGGTGAGAATAGGAATAGGTTGAATAGGGGTTATTACCCGACTGTGCTGCAAAAAGCAAATCCTCGAACGCTGAGCATTGAACGACATAGTGGATGTTAGATGGTCATATCGTGAAATGGCCAGGCACATCACGATATGGCCTTTCTACGATCGGACGACGACATGTATATATTCTATTTGAATTTATCAATCAAAGGCACCGAGGTTCTCCATGGTATAAAACATGCATGTTGCGTCTATTGTTTACGTTTATCGTTTATACTTACATATAAAGATTACGCAAAACTTGTAGGAAACATGTCAGAAAAATCGAACGATATAGTTAACAAGATACGTCTAATATGAAGAATCCGAAAAAACCCCGTCACTACATTTAAGATCTTGTATCTTAAATTTTCAAATACGAAATTTTTTGACAAGTCTCACAAGACTTGAGGAAAACAACTAGGTGGAGAAAAACACGAACCTTTTCCGTTATTCACTATTGACATAAAACGGCAGTAAATGGAACAACAACATAGATACCTCACATTATATGAGAAACAACCCTTCAACAATTCAGAGTTATTAGTCACAGCAAAATCGTTTTCCCCCGAGCCACTCGGGCGGACGGACAAATTCATTACATATTTATTTGAACGCACCACTCTCATACATCCCTGCATATACCCCTGGGAACTACCGTGAGTTTAGTTGGTTATGAATTTTCAACGAAGATTAATTATATTAACTGGGCAAGCTCCCACGTGTGAAAATGACCCTAAAGTTTGCGTACCCATATTAGAGCTATGATCTCCTTGTTGGATTAAGTGTAAGTCAATCAGGGAATTCCTGAAAAACAACTATTATCACAGTTTTCTCCCGTGTCGAACAACAGACAAACCAAACACAGTTCATGGAAATTTGTTTAGAGTTGGAATCGAACCCACCTTCAAGCACACAACAGTCAAGGAATGCGATTATCTTAAAGTTATCATGACGAATATTGCTAACATTCTCATCTAGCATCTGTCAGTCTAAAAGATGATAGGATATCAGCAGAAAGATGCTCGTCGCCAGTACTCACGCTACAGGCAACTCAATCAATACACCATTACAGATATCTATGAATAAGCTTGCATCTCCTCAAGTAAGGCTAAGTTCTAGGAACAAGTTTAACTATGGAGCCGTAAACTTAGGCTGGTTTACAAGTAGTAGTCAATGTGGTGGGTACGTCACAGACGAAGCGTTCGACATCTCGGTTAGCAAGTTCGATGCCTATCTTAATATTCGCAAGTGCTTAGGTATAGTATTTGTTATAAACATAGGATATGAATAAAATATACATTTAAATAGAAATCCTCCATTTGTATTCATTTAAATAACGGCAGACAATAGAATCTGCGCAGTAATTATGTACGAGACACGAACCTGCCGATCAATTCTGTAAAAATCTCACCGCGATAACTTAGGTGAAGTGAGCTATCAATAGGGGCAATCCCTAACAGGTCCAATGACAGCTCACTTCATCTAAGCTTTCACGGTGAGATTTTTACAGAATAGCACTGCAGAAGCAATCGCTTTTATTTTGAAAGTTCAACAACATTAATTACGTTATTTACATTGTTGACCAGAAATTTTTTCGAACTTATGTAATGGTTTAGCAATATCATATAGATTGTGATTGCTAGTGGTTAAATATTTTCAAATTTAACCTGATAATAATAAGTTATATTCCAATAATATTTAATCTTAGGTAAGTACCCAATAGGTAACTGGGTTGTGTACCTAATAAAATAGTGGTATGCGGCTCCATCCGGTTAGAGCGGAAGTCCACCCCAACATGATAATATATGTAGTTAGGAAAATGCTTATGTTTAGGTTAAGGTATTTACCTATCTAACCCTCTGGGCTCCCCTACCCTATGGGCCTGTGTTGCCAGAATAAATGGATTATTATTATTATAACAATCACTTTCGCTATTAATAATAAATTATTAACTGAATTGATATAAGACCTAAACCACAAAATACAAACAGACCAGAGTTCGCTTAAAATATGTCTTTCAAATAGCGGCTTATGGACAAAAAACGCCACTCACTGTCACTATACTTGTACGCACACAGTAATGTACACACACAGTAAAGTATGCACACACGCTATTGCTAAGTGTAATGTGGCTATAAAAACCCTCATTATAGCCGAGACAGCGAGCTTCAACGCAGGGCTGCCGTGGGATCGCTATTTGTAACGATGTTCGGAAAACGCAGGTTTCTTCCAAGAATGCAAAACCGACTATAGAAAATGAAAAATGTTTAAAAACGGAGTAGGGCCTTGGGTTTGACAGCTAACTAACCAGGGCCTCAAGACTGCTATTACAATAGTGTCAGAATGGTCTATCATTGATTTCATAATTGTTGATTTTGACAAGTTTGGTAATCTACTAATATAATGGCGTCATTATGACTTTACAATGGTCAAGCACTGGCACTCCATTGAAAGAAATGGCATAAAATGGTAATCTCGTACATAATGACAAATGAATAAATGTAATGTTTATTGCTATTTACGAACTTCTTACTACTTCATATTGCAAACACTAAATACGTAAAATGTAAAAATATATATTAAATTAAATCTAGCATGAAAAGTAGTAGTTTTTCTCAAACCATTGTCCGACCAATGATCGACCATTATGAATTTAGCAGATTACGAACTTTTAGCAAAATGACAATGGGATCGTGTTGGAATGACGAATTTATAAAAATAGCAGACTTAGGCCCCTGTTATCAGCAATGATTGCTGCAGGCCCGTGGTTTCATCCGCATTTGTTTAAATCCCATAAGAATATCGGGATAAAAAGTATTCTTTGTTCTAATCCAGGTCGTGGTCTACATATGAGCCTAATTTAATCTAAATCCTTTCAGCCGTTTTAGTGTGAAGGCGTTACAAACAAACATACAAAAAACCAAGTCTGTTCTCTTTATAATATTAATTAATTTTATATTGAAGACTCCCAAATTATAGATACTATAAGTAGGTACTCTATCCGTCAAGATAGCATTACATTTCCAAAACAAATAAATCAGCGGGGTTGTTGCGTAACACACTATCAGTAGCAATGGGGTCTCATTTTGACAATTCAACAACATTCATTGCGTTATTTACGCTGTTCAGCAGACCCATTTTTCGAACTTATGAAGCAATGGATTAGCAAAATCCTTCAAACTTATTCAGATTGATAGCGTATTACGCAATTCGGGTGCAGCTCATAATATAATGTGTACTTAAGATTTTTATACTAGTATTTTCACAGTGAAAACCCTATTCTCGAACCAACATAATAATAACGAGAACATTAACATAAAATTTTACGCAAACACTTTAGACCCGAATAAGATTAGTGCTAGGTAACTGAGAACTGGGCACTGGGGCACGGGTACCCCAGCTTACCGCAGATTTTTGTAAACTATAAACAAATCCTAATGTTATGTTCCAAGCAATTTCCCAGTTTGATGATACAAATTTAATGAGTTCGATCGGCTTAGGGTTAAGGCACAGAATATTTCTTCAAGATCATATTAAAAAGAATTGTTAGATCCCTCTTAACGAACCCTTGACAGTACTATCATTACCTACTTATTACTTACGTTACTGATTTTAACTACATCCCAGTGAATACTCCCCATTTCTTGGTACTACTGAGTTATGTATGTCTGTAATACCTTAAGCTTCAGACATCCGCAGAGCTACATACCTATGTCTTAGATACAACATAGGAACACAGTTGAAGATCTCTTCTGAAGTCCAATCTCACTCCCGTCAATTACCCCACAAGAGGTAGTTGATCAGATGACTAATTTAATTTTCCGTTGTACAAGGAATATAAGTGAGTATTATGGCTAGTTTGCCAGACGGATTGCGACGTTATATCGTCATACAGCCGATTGAGGTGGATATATTCTTATTGGTAACACGTATTTCTGATTTTTCTGGGTAAGTGTCTCATTATTATTGTCTCGTGATATTGAGTTTTAGCTCAGAAAGGTCATATAGCCTACCTTATTACTTTGTATATCCAATACTTATGTTTCAGGCTGGAATATATTCTAAAGCAATGTGAATTGTTTCTGAATAAATAAATTGAAAAACTATACCTCCCTAATTGACCTTTGCACAAGATGAAAGAGTCCAATAAAATGAGATTGAAATCTTCATCTGTGTGTCGCGACTGGCTTCGTCTCCAAAATAAATGAACAGTAGCACGAACATCAATAACATAGAACTATTATTTCTTCGTATTCTGATCCAAATATATTGACAAACGTTTGGGAATGTGTACCGAGAAACTCATTACGTAACATAGATCCATAACAATTTCCGAGCTAGGAGAATCCATTCCATTTGTAAATATTAACTCTTTACTTTAATTCCAGCTCTGCAAATCCGATAACCCTGCGAATGGCGCCACCCGTCATTACGGACCCCATCAGGGCAATAAATGGAATCATCAGCGCATCGTGTGTGCGCATCTATTGGACATTTTGTTATCAAAATTAATAAATCCAGCTTATACGGGCCGTTACATGGAATCTATCGGTTTTTATCAATACACTGTTAGGGGGAGTTTACACTGAAATATGAATATGAAAATGTTTTAAATTATGACTAGCGAATAAATAATTAATACTTGATGAAATTGAGGACGTCACCACTAAGTAGGCAGCTATTGTTACCTATGACATAACATCACGCCTGTAATCTGAGAAGGGTTCGGCAGAGGTGTAGCCATAGTAGGTACTCTCACATTTCGCCTGTTATGTTCAAATCCCGTGTAACAGGGGGCGAGTCTATTGTCATCAAACGGGCACTCATGATGCTACTGAGAAATCCCACATGAAAAAACCCAATAGCACCTAAGAAACAATGTAGCATGCCTCTCTTATCAGTCGTCATGTTCGAGTATAACTTATCAGTAGTTACGTAAGATCGAGACCTATTCAAATAATTCTGTAATAAGTAGTCTGACGATCAGACATCCCGCCCACATTCACAGACATTGTTCGTTTATGTAAATACTAGCTGCGCCCCGCGGTTTCACCCGCGTAAGTTTTGATCCCGTGGGAATATCGGGATAAAAAGTATCCTATGTGTTATTCTGATGTGTAAACTATATTACTGTAAAGTTTCATCATCCGTTCAGTAGTTTTTGCGTGAAAGAGTAACAAACATCCATCCATCCATCCTCACAATCTTTCGCATTTATAATATTAGTAGGAAGTAGGATAGTAGGAAGTAGGAAGTAGGATAGTAGGAAGTAGGATAGGAAGTAGGATTAGTAGGAAGTAGCATAATTGACTAAAGATAAAAATATACCTGTAATCTACCTCGTTCACTATTATTTGGTTGGTTGGTTTATTTTTCTGAAAATGTTATACCTATCATTCATAAGAATTTTAAGTAGGTACCAGCCTACATTGCAAGATGGCAACAAAATAAAAACGTCTAAGGCTGATTCTACACATGCCATTCGTGTAAAACTAGCGAGCTCACGCCACTGGTGCACATGTGTGTACACAGTGGTACACACACACTGGGCCGGTGCATACCAACCGTTAAATATATTACAGGCAGTACGAAGAGAGTGGATGTGACAACTTCGAAAGCTCGGAATTTCATATCTTTAATACTGTTCTTGATAAATGACAAATTATTTTATTTTTGTAAGGAAGTTTGTACAAAGACTTTTACACGTCAATCATATTTTAAAAATTATATGAGGTCGGCGTTTCCTGTCTGACTACTCTTAGAAGAAAGCTAAGGTACTTTAATTTAGACTGTGTTTACTCAGTCTAAATTAAAGTACCAAAATAAAAACTAAAAAAAAAATTTAAAAAGTAACAAAAAGAAAAATGAAACAAAAAGTCCTATACGAGGCCAAAAGGCTCCTATCTCAGACTGCACTACACTATACTTGCATTCTTGACAAAAAAACCGCAAACAGACAACAGCGCCTATTAAATACTATCTCAACAAGGCACATTATGTAAGACGCATCTACTCAAAAGTGTCAAACAATTACTTGTTTATTTCCACAAATAAGAGGACGGGCCCATGGCATCTGATTCACTTTGCCCCCATTCCCAGAGCAGACCACAAAATTCTGCCACAGCAAAACAGCAACAAAAAAGTCGAATAATAACCATAATTTAAAAAAGCAAACAAAAAAATACCGTATCTGTTCCGCTTCCTACATGGAGGTAGGGTCTGAATATCGCCATCAGATATTAAAATCAGGCCGGCCCTCGGCTCTCATAAATAATAACGGCATCTAAATAAAAATCACTTTTATACGCTTTTCGTGCCGTAAAATATAAAATACACTGATTCCGCTTGCATAGCTGTGAGGCTCACACGCACGTGAGCGCGCAGCCTTATAATTAAAATCTGTCGGTACAGTGTGCATTACTGTGATTATGGAAGAATGTCGTTTCAGTAATATATTAACTGATTGCATTCTGGTAAGTGTTTTGTTATTTTAATGGCCTCCCCATTTTTCATAGAAATACGCCACAAAAAAACAATGTTGTTGTTTTTATTTAAAACTTATTGTGGTGTTGGTGACACAGAATATGTCCAATATTGAATTGCCGAAAGATTTAGGAAGCCACAAATTCAGCATGTACTTTTAAATGTTGCTTTGTTCTATGTGAATGTTTTGCACACCTATAATTCATACTACATACATAAGAACCTAAAATTTATATTATGCTGTTGGCGTACCTATTTAAAAAATAAATAAAATTATATCCACCCTGTAACCATAGCACTTGAGGAAACCAGCTCTTGGGAATCGAATTGATTTAATTCAAGAGTTCACCAGAGCAAAATTTGAAAATCCAATCACAGTCCCAACACCTCAACCCGCTTGACAACACCATTTCCCACAGAAATTAACCCAAAAATACAATCGTAAAAACGGAAGAGCTCACAAAGTTGTTGAAATCTATTTAACACTTTCATCGCTCAGCTTTTTCAGGAGCGGTCGGTAAAAATTACAGCTGAATCGTGTATTTTAGGCAAAAACGGGGAGTTATCTGACGGGCCCGCCTAATTCCCATGAATTTATAGTATGCGGGCTGTTACACCGGTTATTATTGCGGCCCCGGGTTCATTATTTGACCTGAATAGGGTTAACATTTGGTTTTTGCAACAAGTCTTAAGTAGAAAATAAATGTACCTACTTATATTTCACCAAAGTTTACAAGAAGTTATCAATTTGGAGTTCATAAAAAACTACTCGTGACTTTCTCATCACAACGCAGTCAGCAGCCGATCGATTCTGTAAAAATCTCACCGTGAAAAGTTAGGTGTAGTGAGCTTAGAGTGAGCTGTCAAGAATATCAATCCCTAGCATCAGGATGACACTGATAGCTCACTCCACGCTCACTTCACCTAAGTTTTCACGGTGAGATGGTTATAGAATCGCACTGCTGCAGTGCGATTCTATAACCAGGTTCGACCGCGGTCAATAATTGCCCAGGTCGTGATTGATGAATAAGAATAACCCACTTACTAATAAACGTTGTATAGCGCCTGTATAGTTATACAACGCTTTGTCTTCTTCTATCGAAAGTCAAATTACTGACGACTGAAAGAGAGAAATCGGTGTGTAACTATTCATCTGATACAATACGTTTATTAGTAAGGGGGTAAAAGTGGTTACCTACTTCTTCAATTAGCAATTCAGTACGAATACATATTTCTTTTTATCCCTAAGACTAGCTCGCACATCACAAGATCCTCAGGATGTAGAAGCTTCCCCTCTATATACCCGACTGCGCGACTCAAAGGCGGATAATGTGTGTTGCGAATCGAACTCATTGCAGCATAATATCACCTTTTCGGAACATTATTTTTATTCTAAATTCTAGTATGACTGTCAGGTTGGTTTTTGACGGATTGTGATTTTTTTGCCTTTTTATTCATTATTCATTGTTGTAAAATAAACTGTGGCTACTTTACCAGCGCGTTTTAGTTACGATCAGTAATAATGTGTTTTATATCTAAGCCTTAGTACATCTTTGCATAAAAGTAAAGCTACATCACAATTTCATATTCCCGCCATCTTATGATTACCTGCTAGGTACCAGATGAGAAGGAAGCAATCTCGCAGCGACTGAAAGGCTTCTTTGCTGATTAAACGAACGAAGGTCTAACATTAACTCATTGAGTACCGGACTGGATGGAGGGGACTCCATTGACACGCTTACTACTCGTACAAACTCCAAATAAACAGTTGGATATACCGTAGAAAATTACGACCTACTGCACACCGTACATAGTAGATAGATACCTAGAGGAAAAATAACACAAATAGGAAGATCCATTATGCAGTTTTATCGCTGTTTGCGATTTGCAGTAATGCAGTGTAACAAGTGGTATGTATTGTTTATAGTAGGTGCCTATAAAAAATAAGATAAATATTTTCGTTCTAGTCTTTACGTTTATCTAAATTTCGAGTCGAGCTTCTTAGTACCATAACAAATAAATAATTAAATTACGTTTCTTAAGATAAATTAACCTAATAGTTTACGAGTATAAGTCTCGTCTAAGGAATATTTTACTAATGGTAAGTGATAACCGCCGTCTACCGATAACTGTCACAGTAAGGGTTTTTCTGGCTGGGTTCCTATAATAAAGCTGAAATGGCACTTCAATTTTATTAAATACATGCATTTCCTTTCTTTCTTTCAATTAGGTAGGTATTCTGAAGATGTAGAGGCTCTGAAGATATTCTGAATTCGGCACTCAGACTTTCTAAACCGAAACATTCGAAACACAATGTACCAAATGCTGCTGAGCGGTAAAACAGACAAAGGTACCAATCCCGAAACAAAGGATGTAGATATAATGTAGTGTAGATGTGTGATCTACCTAGATAATAGGATTTCAAATAAAAATTTCAATTTCGTCGCCCAAACCTTATTGACCCATAGACTCTTAGTTCTCCTACAAGTTACGCAAATCACACAAACACAACAGTATGTTATTAAGTGATGTGTTCAAAAGCAGTAACTTGGGACAACTTTGATCATAACCCGCAGTAACGCTTAGCATATTGTCTTACGAACAATTATACTAATAGTTGCGCTAACGACACTTCCACGCTAATTCACTTCTTATGCGAAAGAAGTTCGGGTTTGTTCTGCGGTTGTAACTTACATGGTAATCAGGGGCCAAAACTAAACTATTACCCCATTAAACGGGGACTAAAGTTACAAACAGTATATCAGCGTATATCAGAAAGGTGTGGTATTTAAGGGAGTTCATTTTGATGGTATTTTACATACCATCAAAGTGAACTCAGTCCTGCTTAAGAATTATATGCCCACCTCACTTCTGAGCCGTGTCTACTAACTGTTTTCAACAGTCATCACGGACCGTCTCGCACGCAAGTTTGACGACTTTCAGCCTCCCGAATAAGCCGGATTCCTTAAAGGTTTTAGGCCGGGTATACAGAAGACCGAAGAGTATGACCTGCCTTCTCTAACTCTGCTTAGCGTTTGTGGACTACGAGAAACCCTCAATTCGATCGAGACTTGACCTGAGTTGAGCTGTAGGTAGTGCATTCTCTTCAACGGTGCCAGATTCACTATCGGTAAACCGAGATGCTCAAGTGTCTGTATGAAAACATACTACGTCAGTCTGACTCCAGGACCAGACCTCGTAACCTATCATTCTGCAGCGAGGTGTGAAAGACGTTACTTATCTCTCCGAAACTGTTCACCGTTGCACTGGAGGATATCCTTAAGGTTCTGAACTGGAAAGGGAGTATTTTAATTTAGGAAGGTCCAAATTCGAGAAAGAGTTCAATCCAACCCTCTCATCTCACATTTGGTACCCACTCCAATAGTCATGTGCACCGTTGGATAGCTTGTTGTTGTTGTAGTTGGTTGTCTATAAAGACTGAATAGAAGTTATTATGGTGCCAAATCCTAGTCCGTTCCGAGTTATATTGTACCAAACATGTCAGTTTTAGCAATACAAAGCTAAGGTTTTTTTAGATATTTCACAATTCAATGCCCTTTTGAGTCAGTTTACCACACGTACAATTGTACACACCATAACGCCTTTCTTTTAATAATTATTATTAAACGTCGTAAAAGATCGTGGATAAGTCACTAGGAAATGTAGGTATGGAAAAAGTTTTTCAACAAACTTGTTCGTAAAGTGGCTCTTATTGAACCGCTTTTAGGTCCATAATGCAGTGTATTAAAAACTCGTGCTTTTTACGTTACGTTACTGCACTAGTGCTATAATGCCACAGATAACTATTTACTAGTCGGAGATGTGCGCTTTTTTTAATCTCATCAAGGAGATTTCAAGCCAAAAGGAATCCGCGGGGCATATTTCACATTTTTTTATTGAGTTTTGGTTGTCTTTGGTCCCAAAATGATCTAAAATTTATTTACCTTAAGGTGAATGCGTAGTTGTGACCCGCGAAATTCAATTTTCCTTACATTTTCATTTGTTTTTATGGAACAAATCTCTTAAGGAAAAGTTCCTAGGGAAAAAATCTAACTTAAAGATAATGAAATGATGATGTTAATGATTCTAATGACTATAATTCTGTAAATACATATCTATTATAGTCCCGAATTATATTTTGATCAAGATACAACCTGATACTGACCTGCAAATTGCGAAAAACGTAAGAAAATTTGAATTTCGCAGTCTACTACTGCGCATTCACCTTAAATTGTCCGTGGTCCCTCCCGGAACCAAACGGAAAAGACTGGCGTTCTATTATTGCAGATTCTCATTGAACTAATGTATATTTCTCTATACCAATTGTACTTTCTAATTCCATACTAACAAAATTACAATTTGACATACGACAACACTACGATCAGTTTATACCGTAAAACATTATTTTATGTTTAGTAGATTTTATTAAACATTATTTTATGCTCTACGGTTTTGTCTCTTGTCAGTGCCTATATTTTTTTTCCTCTATGGCCTTTATTTACACCTCCTCACAAATCGCTAGCGCGGCGCGCGGAAAAACAAAACCAGCGCGCCATTTTTCATACAAGTCAATAATTAACAATACAAATCTGTTTTTTTCCTCGCAAGTGTGTTGAAAAACGTCGTAGGAAACGCGTCTGCATTGTTCATTATACACTTGGCTTCTATAACGCGTTCGCCTGCGTGGCGGCTCGCGCGAATAATACCGCTCTTCGGTCATTATGATCAACATAGCACACATGTATCATAATGTACTATTACGCGATTTTTGACTGTTCTAGTACTCTAAACGTCGGTTGATCCAAATTGATCTTATACGAAACTGCATAAATTAGCAACATTACAAATAAAGTGTAAGAATTAACGTTTTTCTAGCTGACTGTGCCATTTTTCCAAAATCTATAAATGCACGTAGCAATGACTTACTTAGGAAGTGAAGGACAGTCTCCTAAGAACGTTTTTCTGTAGCTACAATAGTTAAGGTAGCTTCCCTTACTGCTTCGTCTCAACTTCCACCCTGTATTACCTACTCAAGGAATCAAGACAAACGCCATTGAAATTCTTGTACTAAATCTTAATATTATCTTACTAATGATTAATCATTTTATTCCTATTGGGGCGGGTACCAGCTGCCATACCTACATTTCGTGTCATCATCCTTTAAGCGGCAGTGGGCAGGGGGCACATTGCTCGCTGAACAGATGGCCAATGGGGCCGAAAGGTTCTGGAGTAGCAACCACGTTCCTGAAGACGAAGCGTTGGAAGGCCTCCCCACAAGGTGGACCGATGACTTCGTGAAGACCGCAGGAATCCGCTGAATACGAGAAACACAGAACGGGTCGAAGTGGCGATGCTCTGGGGAGTTCTATGTCCAGTAGTGGACAGACGTCTACCGGCTGAAATGATGATGATGATGAGGTAGCTAGGTTGTTTCTCGTTTTAAACATTAATTCGTAATTTAATGCTCGAAAGTTGTAAGTCAAAATAAGATTTTTGCATTTTAAACTTAAATAGCAGAGGAAGGGTTAATAATTTTTTTCTGGCCGTGAAACTTAATTTTTGCGTACAAAATGTTCTAAGGCTGAATGATTTCCTTTGAGCAATAATTATCAACCTTTATTCTGAAATAACCGATTCGAAGAGATTTGATTAGGTACCTCCTGAAAAGATTTATATAATAGCTCTGAACGGTATTTCTTTTCTAGCTAGACTTTTCTTTGTCCCACTCCTCATCAAAGGCCTCCCTTCATTCTTCACTAATTTAACTTTGACTATTAGAACAAAATAAAACGAATAAATATTTAACAGTTTAATATATTTTTATAGTAAATCTCATAAAAATATAAACTTATTAATCCACGAAAATTTAAAAACTAGCGACATCTAGTGACGCTTATAATAATAAAGGCACACACGAGTCAAATTCCGAAATCTAAAGCTAGATGGGGATGTTATCGTTATAAGGATCAGAAATATTCTTATCACCACTTATTTTTTTTTATTTTTTTTTTTTTTTTTTAAATCAAGGGAGGCTTTGACGCCTGCCGGGGCAGCGGGATTGTCCGAAAGGGTTACCGCTACCCCGGAACACAAAGGGCTAAGGAAGGAACACGGGTGGGTTTTAGTCAGTAAGAGTCTGACACTCCCTTCTGCTCCACCCAGAGCGGGAGGGGTCATTGGATGATTTCCCATCCACAAAAAAAAAAAAAGAAAAAAAAAAAAGGGAGGCTTTGACCGTATTTTAATATAAATAATAACGATTAGGTAGAAAAACTAAGGTAAAAAACAAAATATATCAGTCTTGACTAAATACGCTGACCGTACAAAATGTATTTATGTGCATTGTGTATTATGTATGTGTTCTTACATTTTATTTATACGTTGCTAATTGATGCAGTTTCGTATAAGGATTCAAAGACGCTTTTGGATCAACCGACGTTAGAGTACTAGAAAAATCAGAAATCGTAGATGCAAGCAACCAGGCACAAATCCAGACTCCGGGCTGCCTCTGAGAAATTTCTAATGGAAAAACGTAATAATAACACTTTACCCGACTTAGGAATCGAACCCAGGCCCTCATGCTCAACAGTAACACTTGCGACCACTAGACCCACGAGGAGATGTACCTACCTTCCTAATATTCCTCGGCACCATGGTGACCCCCCAAAACCTAAAGTTTCGTTTCAATTTGGATGTCGTGTTTAGGTAACGCTGGTCCTGCTCCACAAGGGCATAAACTAATTAATTAGCATTCGAAAATATACTTGGAGCTGCTGAAGATTGAAAAAACTATCCTTGCATTGTATAAATTCAATCTCTTAGTATTGTATAATTGCATAGCACACGTGTGAGCACTATGTACCTAAACTATAAAGCTACCATTTACTGGATACGACTTTCATTGACTTGAATGGGTCCTGGCGGCTGAGAGTATAGTCATGCTTACTCAAATGTCTCGCTGGTGTTGGCGTGTGTGTTGGATCATTAGTGCTTGTAATTTATTAGTTTATTTGAAATAAATGCTTTGAGTTTTTTTTTTTGCGTTTTATGGTACCATGTTTGAACATTAACGTTTTAAGAAATTGGAAACACATGAAATTGCTCTTGTTAGTACTATGGATCACCTTATGGTCGATGAGCCACCAAATTTTGTGAGAGCTAACAACACCCTTCGGCTCGTGGCCTTGAGGGCGTTGGCGGCTGATTTGAGGCTTTTGACACGGTAATATACCGTGCTTTTGACGTGGTAGGTAGTCCCACCTTGTGTACATTGTCTAGAGTTCAAGACGCTTGTTGCCAAACACAATAATTCACGCGATATTGCTGCAAACGGCGAGTTTTTTTGCTCATTCTTCCTATATATCTTTGATCATAAGAACAAAATAAAACAAACTTAACAGTTAGACCGGTAGACCAAACAGAAGTAGTTAATATAATAAAGTCAACTAAAAATAAACATAGCTGCGGTATCGATGACATTCCACCAATTTTATTAAAGCAATGCGCAATAGAACTTTCCATTCCTCTAATGGTTTTAATAAATCAAAGCTTCCAAGACGGCCAATTTCCAGACGCGCTTAAAGTAGCTTTAGTAAAACCAGTTCATAAAAAAGGTGACAAGCATATTCCAAGCAATTATAGACCCATAGCACTGCTACCAACCTTTTCCAAAATATTTGAAAAAGCTATGTACAATCAGCTATATAAGTTCTTAGAAAAGTTTAATATTCTTGACGATGCACAAAATGGATTTAAAAAATGTAGATCAACAACATTAGCGGTTTATAAATATGTTCAACAAGCGCTGCAACATATAAACGACAAACATTATGTAATTGGGCTACTACTAGACATGACAAAAGCATACGACAAGGTCCTTTATGACATCTTACTTACTAAACTATATGGTTGCGGCGTACGAGGACCAGCTTATTCGTGGTTCAAATCATATTTACATAATAGAACACAAATAGTACAAATTGAAAATTACGATCATGATAAAAATGAGATCAAAACTATTAGATCACAAGAAAAACAAATTACTTGCTCAATCAAAATGTAAATAACCCTAGTCTACAAATACAAGATACCCTCCAAACTGTAGATACTTGGCTCCAGATCCACAACTTGGAAATTAATAGTAATAAAACTAAACTAATACAATTTAGATCATACAAAAAATTACCTCTTCATCTAAAAACAACATTCAGAAACACGCAAATAGAAGAAGTTAATACATTTAGCCTACTTGGCATAAATATTGACACACACATTAACTGGAAGTCACACATAGAACACATAAAAACAAAACTCTCTAGATTCTCTTACGCTCTTTTCCAAATTAAACAAAGCACTAACACGCAAACAGCTATGGCTGCTTACTACGCATACGCATACTCATGGCTGCGATACGGAGTCATGCTATGGGGAAATAGTGTGAACGTAGATGAACTATTCATATTGCAAAAGAAATGTATAAGAATTCTAGCCCAAATAGATAATACGGAGAGCTGCAAACCATTCTTTATAAAATATCAGATTCTAACTCTGCCTTCAATATACATACTTGACATTTGCGCATTTGTTTTTAAAAATATCGACAAGTTCACTAAAGTAGAAGATACGCACAACGTCAACACTCGCCATAAAAAGAGGTTATGCGCTCCATTCTCAAGAATTAAAATGTTAAGTGATAGCCCATACTATATGGCAATAAAAATATATAATAAGTTACCCAACATATTTAAAACTGAAAAATCTGTAACAAAATTTCAAAAAAGGCTAAAACTATACCTAATCCAAAAATGTTTCTACTCAGTAAAAGAATATTTAGAGTCCAAAAGTGGCGATCTGTCCTATAACATCTAGTCTATCAACTAACTAACTTAATATAAAATTATAATTTGTACTACCTGAAAATGATGACATTGTATTAAATTCATTATTATTGACATTTAATTTTGACATAACTAATTTCTCAATGTAATTGTACTAATATAAAAGATAATAATAATGTTAATGCATGCTAATTTATGATGATAAGGGCAGGCGAATGATAAAATTGCAATGCTTGTAAAAGGCTGCTAAGTCATAAGTACCTACTAACATAACACCAACATTTTACACTTAGTTTGCAATAAACGTTTTGACTTTGACTTTGAGTTTTAATATCTTTTTGGAAAAATCTCACATACTTAAATATAATCTATTTTTCACGAAAATGTAACAATACCAAGGCTTATGCATATTTTGACATTATGATATAAGTGCGGTAAGTTGAAAATTACAGCCGAGGCGATATTGCTAGCCCGAGCCGTAGGCGAGGGCTACAAGAAAGCAGAGGCTGTAATTATCAAAGCGCACGTATGTCATACGACGTTTTATAACATATTTGCGAGGAAATAAATAAAACTCGGACTTTCTTAAACGAATAAATCTTTAATCACTTCTTAAAGCAGTTAGAAAAATTTTAACAATTTGTAAAATTGATTATTAAGGCAAAGGCGCAAAAACAGTCAGTATTACTAATAAAGTAAATAAATATTTTTTTTTTTGTTTTTGTTACAGATAAATGGTTGTAATTTATTGTCAAAATTAATTAAAGAATTAAATGTTTATTTTTTTATATTTTATCTCCCAAAGTTAATTTTATTTATAAAATGTTGACGACTTTTCTGTCATAAAAACTCTTTGCTAAGATTTAAAAAAATACCATTCGTTTTAGACGAAGCATCTTGGTAGACCGTACGTTTTACCTTATTAAAAAGAAACTCGTGCGTTTTACATTACAATAACGCACAAGTACGTAATGACATACATTACGTTATTAAAATTGGTGAAATAAGAGATCCTTTACGAGCAAATGTGTTATAAAAATTATTTTAATCATTCACTGTGCGCACTCTCGCGACATCTAGGGTTTAAAGAATAAAGGCTCAAAGCAAAGTCTATGGCACTGAGGTTCCGAAGCCTAAAGCTAGATGGGGCTGTTATAAAAATCTTTTCACTAAGAATTCCATAGTACAGTACTGGGACTAAACTTATTATAAAAAAATAAAGTAGGTATAGAATTAGTATGTACTATCAAAAAGGAAACACCACATACCACAGGTAACACGTATAATAAAATGGAGGATTATACATTTCATTAGTTTTAATGAATGGCAATATACCAATGTAATTGTGTGCATTATACTAATTTAAACATATAGGTAGGTACCTACCTACCTACATAGAATTTATTTGACTACCTACTTTTACGAACGCCACTTTAAAAGCCATCATTACTTTTTTATATTTAATTTACACTGTCCCACGGGCCTAGCCAAAGCCTGTCTGACCTAGCCAAAAGCCTCCCCCAAATGATTTTCCGTGCATCCTTTTCTAGCGCCACCTCGACCCAACCCTTGCGGTATCTACAAGCTAAATAAAATGGAGATATTACAGTTACTTCAACACGGCGGGGCAATTGCATTTTGACAATTCAACAACATTCGTTTCATTTTGACAGTTCAACAACATTCATTGCGTTATTTATGTGTTGAGCAAACAAATACTTATATCGAACTTATAAAGCAATGGATTAGCAATTTGCTTCAACTCTCATTCCTTTAGTTTTAGTCGATCAAAAGGAAGTCTTTTCATCTCTTTGTTAATATGTTATCACTGCAAAATGATTTAAAACGATTTGAGATTCGATATTCCATACTTTTTTCTCTATATTAGACTACTAGCAGCGCCCCGCGGTTTCACCCGCATAAGTGTCGATCCCGTGGGAATATCGGGATAAAAAGTATCCTATGTGTTATTCTGATGTATATACTATATTACTGTAAAGTTTCATCAAAATCCGTTCAGTAGTTTTTGCGTGAAAGAGTAACAAACATACATCCATCCATCCTCACAAACTTTCGCATTTATAATATTAGTAGGAAGTAGGATTGAAATAGCTTAAACACTAGCTCCAGCATCATCAAGAGCGGTTGTGCTATTCCTTTCATTTTCAGGTCATGGTAGACAGACAAATTTTTATACATTCATATTTCATAACAATAAAATATTTTAACGCGTTGTTTAATTTCAGCGCCCAATGTTGCGTTCCAATCTACATGATAAAAACACCTATTTTAAGTAAGTAGGTACCTAAAATACCAGCGAAGTGCGAATCGGACTCGCTCACGAAGGGTTCCGTACCACGAGGCAAAAAACGCCGAAAAAACACGTTTCTTGTGTAGAGATCCCCCTTTATTTTTTCTTTTACTTTATTTCATCTTTATTTTTTGTTGTTATAGTGACAATAGAAATAAGTACACACTTTGTGACAACTGTCTACCTATGACGGTTCCTGAGATACAGCCTGCTAGACAGACAAACGGACGGACTGTCGAGGCTTAGTAGGAATTCCGTTAGCACCCTTTGGATACAGAACCCAAAAAACATTAACAAGTTGTGCGATAGCGCTCCGTTACTTGCCCTCGTGGAATGTGAAGTCCTGGAAGGAAAAAACAATGGTTTATTAATAAAAATCTGCATGCTCATCCTCGTAACTACACACTGAGTTGCTGAAACTTACCTGAGTACAAACATCGAAATGCAATAAATGAATACCTAAGTGAAAAAATTTAAGTAAATCACACTCCCGTACTCTTAAATCGAGCCACCCTGTGATTTAAGTTTTTAAAGTTTTAAATGGTCGTAACAAAATTCACGCAAATTCGGAACATAGGGTGGCTCGATGTAGTTTGCATACACACGAATCACGAGCGACACGCGTCGACGACAGAGGCGCTGCTCAAATACTCGTGTTGACAGCTGTCGGCGACACGCGTCGACGACAGAGACGCTGCTCAAATACACGTGTTGACGGCTGTCGGCGACACGCCTCGACGACAGAGACGCTGCTCAAATACACGTGTTGACGGCTGTCGCCGACACGCGTGGACAGTTGCAGTTGCCTGTGTCGTCGACGCATGTCGCTTGGGTGTATCCACACTTAGCATGTTGAGACTACCACCGAGTTAGGATGGGACGAAAAGATAGGACACCATGATATTAGCTTGCTATTCCGCCATAAGCTCGTTTAACTCCCTAAAAAAATCGGTAACAGACTTACGATGTGCACGCAGGCTACGATAACAGCTAGCTTGAATTGCACAGCGAGATCAGCGGGGAAGCTGATGATGTAATCATCTTTAAAGGAGAACAACTCGTCTCGCCAGCCGCGAGACTTCTTCTGTAGGCCGCCTATTACAGTCTTAGTGTTTGTCTGCAGCTGGAATTGAAGATTATTATATTTAATCATGTATATAATATGTAGCTTTTGCCCACGGCTTCGCCCTATGCTGGCTCGCGTGCAGGTCAAAAATTATCCCACGGGAATATAATGCTGGGATCCAAAGTATCCTATACTAAGCCAGATCATGGACCTGTGTGATAAATTTCTTCGAAATCCGTTCAGCCATTAAGGCGTGATAAGGTTAAAAAAACAGATGAACAGAAGGCAAAGGAAAAAAGGAGGGGAAAGGCGGTCAGAGAGACTGACAGACAGGGTCACTTTCGTTTTTACAATATTAGTATGGTTGTGTTTTGGAAGTCATTCGAAGAGCCAAAGTAATGTAACCTAATTACCTCAAAGTAAGTCAGGTGTGTGATCTTCCCCTTGAGCCTGAGGGTAGGGTTGTCGTGAGCGTCGTGGATGCTGAAGATGGGCGTCATGAAAGTCTTCTCCAAGTGAACAATGCTGACCAGCTCCTCGTTCATGAACAGCTCCACCTTATGCGAAATAAATATGCGTCCGGCTGGCCGGAGGAACGAGCACACCTGAAAATGCAGGTTGATAACGAAAATGAATTAGGTATGTCACACTATCCAAAATATCTACATTTATATATCTGTAATTAATTGGTAACGTGTACATAGTAAATCGTATCGTATTTATATAGTATATTAGTGTATAAGTATTTATTTACGTAGCTGGTGAAATGTGGGTGTACGTAATGTCTTCCCCTTCGAAGAACTGGCCTGATATTACGAAAAGTAAACAATGCTGGACATTGCAAGTTGCTAGTATCGAGGAATATGGGAAGAACTACGTTAACACGACACTATATTAATAATATTTCTTTTGCGAAAGAGAACTGGCGCAAACTCATGTCTTCATTGTATGATATCGATCTATCATGACTATTGTAGCCAATAAGCTTGATATTGTGGTGATAGATCGACGAGAGCGCTGTACAATGATTGTTGATAACGCTGTCCCTCATGACGAGAAGCTGAGAAAGATAAAAAATCAAGTAGATAGGTTGACTAAGCACACGAGGTTGTCGATATATGGGACGTGGACTCAGCAATCATTGTACCGGTTGAATCACTATTCGTTACGTTTAATGGCCTAAAAGCGGAGAGCCTCGACCGATACCTCAGGCGGCTCTCGCAGAAAGAACTCCTGGACATGGCACGCATAGTGACGAGGTTCCTCTATCTAGAGCCCTGACCACCGGCAGCTTGCACTCGTTCCTGATGCTAATACGCTACTTTTTTTTATAATTAAGTTGTTTTTTTTGGTGAAAACGGTGTGTAACCAAAGGCATAGATAATAATTTTTAGACCAGAGAGGATAAACATATTTATACATATTTTTAACAATTTGTCTATACATTGTTTTGAAAATTTTCGTTTTTCTTCTTTTGCGTTAGAGTTAAGTACCTGTGGATTTTCAAACACCAAAAATATCGCAAGTCGCAACTTGTATTACTATAACATCTATGTACCAAAATGCTGTTTAAAACAAAATTCGATCTAAATAAAAATCTATATTAACCTTACAAACTCTGACTAATTATATAAAACTATAAAAACCTGCACATCGGAATCGGCAGAGGGCGAGGGGTTGACATGACATAATGCCACAGTGCTAACTTTGCTTAAGAGCTTTATTTATGGGACATTCTTTCTTTTGGACTGTCAAAAAGCCTACCTACCTTTTTGGAAGAGAAGCTTAGCATATCTGTCACAGCAAAAAAAAAACGTGTAAACTTATATATATATGTATACTAGCTGACCCCGCAAACGTAGTTTTGCAAAAAATAGATAGTAGCCGATTCTCAGACATACCCTAATTTTATATATTAGATATTCAAACCCCTGACATAGTTTGGCCAACGGAAGCTGACCACGAATTATTTACTAAACTTTTAGCATGGAAACATTTTAAGACTGTCAAAATTGTCAATTTCCAATTTGGATAATTTCGTTATTTCGGCTATAGGAAACAAAATAAACGAATTTTATAGTGTGAAAACAAGTCCCAACACTGAGAAGCACCTGAGAAGAAAAAGACATTGCAACGCATGGCGGGCGTTAGCTAGCAAAATAAATTAATTTGAAGACTTTTTTGTGGGATCATAGACCGCATTTAGTACTCACAATAGTCAGTAGTTATACTCGTCACTAGAAACATCAGTTTAAAAATCAGTTTTTTTGCGTAAACTTCATAGAAGTATCGATATGTAAATGCGATAAAACAAAAGAAAACAGATTTTCTCAACTAATACTTCGATTAACAACACTTCCAGCGGTCGTTGACGCCCAAAAAAGAACATCAAATATTTAATATTTTTATTTTATCGTGTTTTACCCATCACGTCGGCAGAGTTCCGCTAGGTAATTTAATTACCTAGGTAATTTAATTTAATTGACCCTGTATAAATATGAAATACTAATACATAATATTTCTTGATTAATAAATAGTATCAACTTCCAGCTCTTGATTTTTTTTTAATTGCCGCCTTTTTTCTTGGACAGAGTTTATGTTGGCAGTCATAAATGATAAATGATAAATAAATGATAAATGATAAATGATAAATGATTTTATTTCTGTAAGTAGGTTTGTACAAACACTTTTACACGTCAATCATATTTTTTTAAAACGAGATGAGGTCGGCGTTTCCTATCTGACTACTCTGAGAAGAAAGGCCGAAACAAACTCAGAGGTCACAGTCTCTTTTAAAGTCCAGACATAATCTTGGTCAGATCATGTGGAGACCATGTAGATTGGTGTCTGAAATGGTCTTTTGAGGAAAGAACCACACAGATTGAGTGGACCCGTCCAGTCAGTGCACGCATTTGTCAGTAATCATGCAGCTCAACTCAAACTTAGGGAGCTCAACGATTCGACGAACAATACCAAAGAAAGGACATTTAGGTCGCATAAATTACTCAAACTGCCAGACCATGACTAAAACTATCTGAGAAAAAAACAAAGGCAAACTAAAATTAACCCACATAGTCTTCACATTCACAGTCATTAAAAATAACATAATACTTTACAAAGTAAATATTGATGTCACTGTATATGTAAAATTTATCAATGTCAATGTGTATATAAAAATCCAGAAATAGTCTTGGTCAGATCATTTTGAGGACTATGTAGATTGGTGTCTGAAATGGTCTTTTGAGGAAAGAACCACACAGATTGAGCGGACCTGTCCAGTCAGTGCTCTCATTTGTCAAAAAAATGTGCAGCTCAACTCAGAACTTGAGGAGCTCAACGATTCGACAAACAATACCAAAGAATGGACATTTAGGTAGGCCGCGTAAATTACTCAAACTGCCAGATCATGAATAAAACTAACTAAGAAGGAAAACATAAAAAAAAGATAGAAAAGACCCACATAGTCCTCACTTTCACGACAATTAAAATAATATTATACTTAACAAAGTAAATATTCACGTCTATAAAGAGAGAAAATAAAATAAATAATAAGCAAAAAAAAAAAACAAACAAGATTCACTGTGTAAATTTATTGGAGCAGCTCAATCCCAAGCATGTTTATCCTCAATATAGTCTTTAACAGAATAAAAGGCTTTCTGGCATAGTTTCCGCTTTATAGAAGATTTGAATTTATTAAGGCTTAGATCTTGAATGTGGCTAGGAAGTTTATTATAAAAACGTATACATTGGCATCTAAACGAGCCACTTATTTTCTTAAGCCTGGTTGTAGGAACAACGAATTTGTGTTTGTTCCTAGTATTTATATTATGGATATCACTGTATTTTTTAAACAGATTAATATTTTTATGTGCGTACAAAAGGTTTTCATAAATATACTGAGAAGGCACAGTCATTATATTAATCTCTTTAAATTTGTCTCTGAGGGAGTGTCTGGGACTTAATTTATAAATTGAACGAACTGCCCTTTTTTGTAAGACAAATATTATCTGAATATCGGCGGCATTTCCCCACAACAGAATACCGTACGACATCACACTATGAAAATAACTAAAGTATACTAAACGGGCTGTCTCTAAATCAGTTAAGTCACGAATTTTTCTAACGGCGTATGCTGCGGAGCTAAGCTTTTTTGATAATTTATCTAAGCTACCTATACTCCATTCACAATAAGATTAGACATTTAAACAAACCTTTTTTACATCTTGTTCAACCGATTTTGACTTCTATTCCGTAGGCATAAGGTTGGCACTAAAAGCAAAAAAAGTGCTTACAATAACAACCGTTTACTGCTTTTAATGCCATCCTTATGCCTACGGAATAGAAGTCAAAATCGATTGAACAGACGGTAAAAAAGGTTTGTTTAAATGTCTAATCTTATTGTAAATGGAGTATAGACAAACGTATAAAGCCTTGTGGCACTACGTTTTGGTTATAATATTTGTGGTAGGGTGGTACTGGTAAACCCCATTATGATAGAAATAGCGCGCTCCTAACGTGCAGTCTTGAAGGTGCTTAAGAGCCACTACCGGTCTGGATATGAGCAGACGCAGGTTCTTTGCGTCAAAAAAATATTGTTAGATGAGTGCCTGCGGAGATACCGTCGAAACAGTCCCCAACATGTCGAAAACAAAAAAAAATAACATAGATATCCCGTAGCATGAGCAAGGAGACAGTCTGCCAGAAAGCACTTCAACAGAATAGCGCCACGCCTGTACAGCAAATTGAGCCACTTTAAATTAGAGACGTGAGCATATCTATACTAATATTATAAAGAGGAAAGATTTGTATGTATGTTTGTAACGAATTGGCTCAAAAAGTACTGGACCGATTTTAAAAATTCTTTCACCATTTGAATGCTACATTATCACTGATTATTATAGGCTATTTTTTTTTTCCACCCGTGCGAAGCCGGGACGGACCGCTAGTTCCGGATAAAGAAGAAAATCTTTGGCTTGAAAGCTATAGCTACTATGATACTGAATACCTTATCAGTAATCTAACCTAGTAGATAGACTCGGAGTACACACACATTCACACACTTACATCCACACACCCATCACACACCCATGACACACCCATATCACACACCCATCACACATGCTACCACTATTCTAATCTAAAAAATCTATGTCTGCTCACCTTCCTCCCTGTGTTATCCACGCCGTCAAAGCTAAATGCCCTGTGGGCTCCACCTCGGAAGAAGGTGTCGGGGACATTCTCGTTCAGGGTTAACAGAAGCTCCTCCCCACCGCCGAGGATGGTGTAATTGTTGCCATTGTAGCCTGAACTGGTCTGGTGGACCATGATGGTAGGCAGCTGTGACAGGCGCTCCAGACCTGGAACTGTAATTTTACGTTATTCGAGCTTTTATAGCCTCATCGGTTTATTAGAAACACTTAAGAGCCTATACTACCTCAGCTAAAATTCACTCTTTATCTCGCTCGAACGATACTGCTCGCGGACTGAGTGAGAGCGAGACAGAGCGCGGTGCTAGGCGGCAGGCAGCGCCAATAGTTTAGGTATTTGCTTTTCACGGTGAAAATAATGGTAATTAAAGAATAATAAATAACATAAGACCTGCTTTATAGTTAGTTCGGTTAGTATACAAAGTTTCATGATCTAATTTGAAGTATATTTTGAATACCAGCGGTTTATTGTTCGGTTTGGAGGTAACTTTGGAATTTTTTTCTATCGAAAAAATTTTATGGAATCGTGTTTTCGTCTAACATAAGACCTAACATTAATCCTCAACTTTACCATATATTTATTTCAAAATTAATGCTGCAGTATTTTCGACATAATGGAGGATCATGCTAAGCCATTTGAGGTAGTATAGGCCCTTAAATACAACAGGAATGTAAAATATCGTCTGTAATATTATCAGTATTATCACACCTATTATTACCAATTTTTAAGTATAACTTACCTGTGAATTGGGCAGCAGCCATTGTTTACAAAAAAACAAATCTAAAACCAACCCACGTCTAGTCATAGATATATACAGAAAGATACTTCAATATCATTGTAGTCATATAAGTAAGCCAGGTCACACAGGTTATAAAACACAATTTATTGTTGAATGCACAATTTGAGACGGTAATAAATAACTTTTAAACACTACATTAATAAAACAAGGTGAATTAAAAGGAATTATTGATAAAATAAAACTACTCTAGTGAGGACTGTTAGGTATATTATTATTTGCGCGACTGTTCCGTCCAAGGTTAGACGTCTGATTGGCGTCTGGCGCGCCACTGAGACTGAACTTGTAACCTTCAGTGTGTCAGTGGCACTCTGACCACCAATTCTGCGTGCATTTCGTTGGAAAAAATAAAACGTTACGTCATTCGAATAACTAATAGGTATAGAACATGTATATAGAACGAGTTGATCATACTGACTTATGAAGGTCAAGTACATAAAAGAAAAATATTTTGTTCACAATTTCGTATCAATTTGGATGACGCTATTTTATTACATGTTTGTGAACATCACGTGGGTAATTTTAAATTCAGAAGTCAACCACAAGAAATTACTCTTGTTATTTATTGCTTATTTTGGATCACATAGAGCCACTAAATTGTGACCTTACAACGCCCTTGGGCTCGTCACCTTGGGACTTGGGTGCGTTTACGACCACTTTGAGGCTTTGGGTGTGGTAGGTCGTCCCACCTTGTGTGCACTAGACGCGTTTTGACGACCACACAAGCGCAGTTGTGACGCTGCTGGCGGCGGCCGGCGGGCAGGCTCCTTAAAGTATATAGTTATAGGGTGACTGGTAATTAGTGACCGGTACCTAAACACGTGATTGTACTCATGATAACAAACAACTTTTACTATGGGACCAAACCTGAATTCGCGAAAAAAAATCTGCTGTTCAGTCATTTATGTTCGCCTAACTGGTCAAAATGTAGGTACTGAACAGCTGATTTTTTTTCGCGAATTCAGGTTTGGTCTCATAGTAAAAGTTGTTTGTTATCATGAGTACAATCACGTGTTTAGGTATCGGTCACTAATTACCAGTCACTCAATATGTTCTGTCCGGCGGGGCGAGCGCTCGTAAACGAACCGTTTGAATTCTCAGGAAGTTACAAATAATTATGACCAAAATTCAGTAAAAATTACTCTTTGTCGTTCCCTCAGCCAATTTTTTGTAATCTTTTTTATATATTTTTCACTATCACACATAACATCTTTATTGTACCCGACTGCGCGACAGGGCCAAAGACAGGTTATTGCTAACTATTTCCACTCCCGGGTAAAAATTATTAAGAGTGAAATAAAATAAATATACTTATAAAACATAGTTTTTGTTAGGTAACGATTTATATAACTTTAAACTTACATACCTACCTAAAAACACAGTAGTTTTATGGTTCCGTATCAAAATGGCAAAAAGGAACCCATAATGCCTCAGTCTGGCCGTCTCGCGTCTGTCACAGCTAGATATCTCGAGAACTACTAATGCTACCAACTTGGGAATCGTTTTAGATGACGTTTGCCCAACTATTTTGCAAGTAAGAAAGACATATATACCTATATATTTTTTTGCAACAGGGACTGAAAGGCGGTCTTAAAAATTCGAAGGGGGCTACTAGGGCATGTGGCGTATCATATGAAAAAACGCTGTTTGCACATTCTCAAAATTTTTTTATTTCTTTTTTTAGGCCGCATAGTTCTCTACTTTTGATGAAAAATGTAAAAAAATACCGTCCTCCATCCCCCCCCCCCCCCCGAAATTCTCTGATGAATATAGGCCTCGCCGATGTTTAAAAACATATGTTGGTACGGAACCCTCGGTGTGCGAGGTTCGGTGACCGGTTTTTTATGAATAAATAAATGATTTTGCACCCTCTTTATGAGTGTAAAAAACGAATAAAAACACAAGTTCAGAAACGTGAAGCAAGATGGCCCTGTTTTAAAAATCTAGTTACATACATACATACATAAACTGACGCCTTCTTCGCATGCGGGTAGGTAGAAACTACAGAACGCCTTAAGCTACGATCCTTACTGTTGATTTATTTGATTTACTTATTTACAAAAATCAATCTTTAGTCGATTCTGTAATAATCGATATGTTGTAGGTACTTATTTAATAAACATAATCTCCTCTTCTAACTGCCATCTTTATTATATCTTACTTGTTGTTTGCGCTTTAGTAAAGACGGACGTATAACCTTCCTAGTGACTTTCAATTGGCTATATTATACTTACAGTTATAAAAAGCCCATAACTCGTTTTATTTAAGTGTTAGAACCTAGATTTCCTATACTTACATACTCCTTTTGCTTCGTTTACTTTCATACGACACGTCTGTTCCTACAAGCACAACGAAAATCTATTTCTAAGTAGGGGGCATTTATTACGTAAGACGATTTGAGGGGGGAGGGGATCCAAACTAGTCTTATTTTTAATAAGACTCAATCCCCTAAAAACAATCTAGACCCCTCCCACCCGTGGGGGTGTTGAAGTTGAAGTTTTTAATTTTTTTTGTCTTTATTACCTATTTTGTTAGATACTGATCCTACGTAAGATTGAAAGGGGTGGAAGGGGTATATCCAAGTCTTATTTTTTCTTGCGTAGAGGGAGGGGGGGTCAAAAAGTGGTCAAAATTGTCTTACGTAGATAGCCGGAATCGGATAATAGGCTAAGTCATATTTAAAAAAATCTAAATTGGCGAATCTACCAGTATCTCCCGGGCCCCCGACTGATCGTACTGGAAGGAACAGTGAAGTTTTAGGTAGGAGTCCGACAGCAACATCCGTTCTTCTCTGACGACTTCCAAAAAAAAAAAATCGCAACCGTGAAAAGGGCCCCCAAAAAAATTTGATATTGGCCCCTTTAGGACAAGCTACGCCACTGGCGGAAATGTATAGCTTGATGTGTAGCTGTATGTACTGGTTATATTCTACTGTTTATACGGTTTATATTTCATAAAAAAAATTATGATCGTGGTTTCTTTAAGTTCAGGAATCAAAGAAAGAAATAACGAAGTTTATTTGGACACAGTTTGTGAAACACAAAATACAAAAACAAATTAAAAATAATGTTTCAAACCACAATTTATAGTGTGTGCCTCACGGCTGCGACAAAAAGATTAATTTCAGCCCAAGACATTAAATTATTTACTTAAAAATAGACGGGACATAGTGAACAAAAAGTTATGTCCTAGTCTCAGAACAAACTTTGTTTGTTCTGTATTCTGAGGTCCTAGTCGTCAAAAGTCACTCAGTCCAGTGTGCACAGAGCAGTTTATAAATACCCAGTGTGGTATGTAAAAGAAAATATTTTCTAAGAAAATATGCCGAGTTGCGCATTGCAATATTGCAAATCTCGTTATGGTAAAACAGCTGGACCTAACTTCGGTTTTTTCTCAGTTCGGTTTTACTCAGTAATTAGAATTAAATAATGTTCATAAATAGATCTAGAAGATTTGCAAATTTTGTAATAAGCGCCCTCTATTGCGGAGTAGCTTTACTGCTGCCTTGCAGAGATGTGATGTTGTTTATCGATTTTGTCATCGATCATATTTATTATGGTAAATAATAAATAACACTTAAACTTAACGTGCTTTGAAATATAAACTTCTGGATTCTGAGAGATTTTTTATAAAAAAAATAGTAGTCCATCGGTATCGGGAGCAAGGTCCAAGCTACCGGTGGTAAGGGTTCCAGAGACAGGAACCTCCTCACAATATGAGCCGATTATAATACATAAAAAAACCCTTGAACCAACCCGACCAACACAAACACTAACTTATATTCATCACATAAATAATTCTATCCTGCCACTTGGATCACTAGACTATAATAACGATAATTTAGTAATGTGTCTGTAAAAAGATTTTTATACATAAATAACTTGTAAACATAGAGAGTACTAATAACTTTATTGCTTTCCTAATTTTTTGTCACTATTATTTTTCGCATTTGAATAGATTACTATTCAAATGCGAAAAATAATAGTCTTAGTAACTTTTTTTCAATATTATGGATATACCCTACCAGGTTTTATAGTTTCTACTTAGCGTCACGCACACAGGCCACCTACCGAGCAAAAGCTGAAAATTTAACTATTTTTGTCGTTCCCAATTGCCGATCTAATTTTGCTATATTATGCTAGATGGCGTCACTGAGACATGGGATCACAGTTGCATGTCTTAAATCTCTTTGATTTCAGCATTAATGCCAGACTGATGCTGTCTGACGCTGGTTTTTTTAATGAACCTGCTTTAGAGACGAGTGCCGGGGAGTACACACAGTTTCAACATACCTAATCTAGACACGCGGCAGCGTGTCAAGCCAAGTTCAAGCAAAGGAACTGGCTAGCCAGCGCCGAGTGTAATATTACACGAACCACTTGGTGCCACTTTTGACTCTTCTATAACTCAAAACCTCTTTAACGTACACACATAAAACTACGTGTTTAATTATATTATCCATAAGGACAACTAGAAGCCCAAACTCAAGGATGGAAAATGTGATGTCTTAAAGTAGGTTAGATTTGACTTGGCCAGTTTTCATTAAATCAGTCATTTTATAAAGTTATTCAATATATATTTTTTTTAATTCTGATAAAAACTGGCCAAGTCAAATCTAACCTACTTTTAAGATCTCACATTTTTAAATAACAGCAATTGTTAAGGTAGGCACCCAATAAAGCAAATAAATAGAGTTTAATACTTGTTCATAATGTTATTTTGTTCCTATAAATACATATTTGGATTTTGCATAGAACTTGGCACTCATTTAGATCTCCATTCTTTTTGCTGCGATGCCC